>CM069916.1:73583302-73930382 GCA_036172215.1 Camellia granthamiana | reverse complement strand
CGGGCGGTGAAACGCTTGGGTATCCCTCATATGCTCAGTGAGGGTGTACCGGAACTGTCTGCTCAGGCAAACCCAGGGTCTGATGCAAGAAGCGCTCGCCCAGGTACCAAGCCCGACAGACCGGGCCCTCCAAGCAGAATCCGGTAACGCGAGGTCTCATCGGCACCGGCAAACCGATCTCGCGTCATGGCCGGCAAAGGAGCCCAAGGCTGCCAGGTGATCTGAAATTGAAATACAGTTTGTTACCTACTAGTGTTGCAAATATACAGCGGAAAAGCGAAGCTTAAATGAACTGCAAGTAAAACATACCTCTGCGGCGGTGATGGTGTCGAAGTAGCGGACGGGGAATAAAGAAAAAGCTGAATGTCTCTCGAGGCCTCCGGGTACATCTCCCGTCAAAGCGACGTGAGAAGGGGACGACCAGAGGAGTCTCCGCCTCCGGCACCGGCTCCAGTCTGGGGAAGTAGGCATTAAACCCACAACTGCAAGGTGAATACCAGTGCATTTATCAGATAAAGCAGAATACAGAATAAAGCAGGAATATCAAAGCCATGTGTTGTGCAGTGTATTGTGCAGAGTGTATAGTGTGAGCAGTGTGCAGTCAGTGTAAAGCAGAATATGTGTGTGCCGTGTGTACAGTATACAGCAAGTGTAAAGCAGACTACAGTGTGTGCAGTGTGCAGAATACAGAAAATATATAACTGAAATGTAAAACAGAGAAGAAATGTACCTCCCAAGCTCGCCAGTAGCCTCCGAGCAACTGCCCGCTGCCGCGGGAGACTGAGCTCATGTAGCCGTAGAGGGTGGCCAGAGCCGCGCCACCCCAATCATAACGCAAGACGTGCCCCGGACATCCACCAGTGCGCTAAGTAGGCAGAGAGGCACAGTGTTCGCTCCGGTCGGCGAAAAGGGTGGTCCCCAGCAAAAACATCAAAAAGCCGCGCGCGTACTGCTCCACGGCCTCCTCGGTCATTGGAGCCTCCTCTACCAACGCGGGCTGGACTCTGAACTGCACCTCGAACCAAGAATAGCGAACAAAGCCTGGACGAGCGAGAGGTGGCGCCTCGCCAAGCAAATAGATTCTGAGCGGCGGTCCACTCGTCCATATCCGTGTCAAAGGGGATCGGATCACCCCCCACCCCGATGCCTGTCAGCATTGAGAAGTCGTAGGGAGTCATCGTCATGTCTCTCGCCACAGATAAATGGAATGAATCAGTGGTGACCCACCACCTCTCTGCCAGGGCAGCAAGAAGAGGCCTGCAGGCAGTAAGTCGGGACAGCCCCCTGCAGAAAGCACCGAAGCTGGCCTGGTCCACGATACGGCGAACCGCCCTCTGGGAGCTCCGCGTACCAATCTCGAGCAGCAACGTTCCCATACCCTGCGGACGGTATGGGAATCCCCCTGTTTTCAAGAACACAGTTGCAAAGTAATGCTAAATACATCGGTTTTGTAGGGCATGAAAATTGAGATAAATATGGCATGTGTGCAAGTTTTCGGATTCAAACAGATATCGGGGTGCCGGTCGTGTGCTTACAGTGAACTACAACGTGTGATGCGTCAGCGTGTTTGAGTGGTTCAGTGCAAATGTGGCATGTGCGCGTGTTGTTTCAGATTCAAGCAGATACCGGGTGCCGGTGTGCTTACAGGCAAACTACAACGTGTGATGCGTCTGCGTGTTTGAGTGGTTCAATACAGATATGGCATGCGTGCAAGTTTTTCAGATTCAAATAAGTACCGGGTGTCGGTGAAGTTTGCAGTGAAGTACAGGGTGTGACCGTGTGTTTGGGTGATTAAGGCTAGTGCAACGTGTGTGCATATGTCCGTCTTAAACAGATATCAGTTGCAAGTATGATTGCGATCAACTACAGTATACAGTATATCAGAACTAAGCAATTAAAGGATGTAATTAGCTATGGTAGTTAACAGTTCTACATTGCAGAAAGTAAAACAGGGGAAAAAACGTTACCTCGGAAGCGCCGAAAGACTAGGTGAGAGGTAGGCTCGCGCAGGAGAAGCGCCGTGGTCCAGCGCTCGGTCAAAACCGCAGAAATGGCGAAGACCATCCGGAGGTTGGACGTGGATCGTCGGGCGGTAGGTCGCCGGGTCGAAAGAACGCACTCTGCTCAAAGGGAGGAGCTCGACCCCAGGATCCATCTCGTGATCCAGGGGAAGTCCCGACGTGTGGAACATCGTCAGCCATGGCAACGGTGGTGAGAAAATAGCCGAAAAAAGGAAAAACTGGGCTAGGAATGCGAAGGGTCAACCGAAAAAGTCAACCCCCCGAGCGAGTGGAAAATGGCCGGAAAAGCCGGATGGGGAAAAGGGCCGTAAAACTCGAGAGAAACTCGAGGGGAACAAGTCCCAAAAAAGCGAAAAATAGCAAAAGAGGCACTGAAATGAGATTTCAACTCGGTCGAAAATGTCCGAAACGCGAAGGAAATCGCGAATCCTGCCGACGAAACGGGCGTAAAACGCGAAGAAAACGAGGAATCGAGGAAGGAAAATCGCTCTAGAGAGAGAGTGTGTGATTTTCGGCTAGAGGAGAAGTGATAGAATAGGATGTGAAGCCCTATTTTATAAGACCCATGGTGAAATGTCAAATCTGCCCCCGATCAGACACTTTTGGGCCGGTCGGCAATATTTTGTGGCCGGCCGGCACAATATTGTGCCGATGGAATTTATTTGCAGCCGATATGGATGACAGCCGGTGGCTTCCCCTTCCGGCCCGGTGGTGTTCCCACAGCCTTTTTTTAGGCCATATGAGTAGTTTTGGGTCTCTCATAGCTCAAGAAAGTGCAAGAAAGTGTATCTCCGACGCTCAACCCAGCCTCCGTTTTGACCCTCGGACCACGTCTTCTGTGCGTAGCGTAGCGCTCACATTCATACAATGATTGTATCCTTTTGTATCCTTTATCTTTTACAAGATTCAAAAGTTGCCCCGTGTGCGTTGCATGCGTTCATCGCACTATTTCGGTGCATTTACATCGCGCCGTCACGCGCCTCACAGTTGCATTGTTATGCACATACTACGCATGTTGTAACACGCACCTCTTGCATTGTCATGCACATCTCTTATGCATTGCATTTTATTACAAGCATTGTCATACATTTCAATACATACGTCGCCTCTGCGCGTCGTTCGCGTTGTTGTGCATTCTCTTACCATGCATAGTCATGCATTTCGAAACACGTGCGTTGTTGCGCCTTTTAGTCCATTTGCATTGTCTTGCATCTTATGAGGCATGCGTGTCTCATTTGTCTCGTTTACTTACATTTTTCATTCCGTGTGGCAGGCGTGTCACATTGGCCTCATTTGCATTAGCATGCGTGTCTCACTTGCATTAGCATGCATGTCTCATTCGCAGTGTCTTGCATCCCCTTTGTGACTCGCGTCGTCTCGCTCGTCACGTGCGTTGTCTCGCACCCCCCCTTCTCTCGCGTGTACTACGCTGAGAGGTTTCTTTTTTCTTTTGTCCCTCCTCTCTCGCGTGTACTACGCTGAGAGGCCTTTCTCTTTCCTCTCTCGCGTGTACTACGCTGAGAGGTTTCTTTTTGCTTTTGTCTCTCCTCTCTCGCGTGTACTACACTGAGAGGTTTCTTTTTGCTTTTGTCTTTCCCCTCTCGCGTGTACTACGCTGAGAGGCTTTTCTCTTTCCTCTCTCGCGTGTACTACGCTGAGAGGTTTCTTTTTGCTTCGCTCTTTCCTCTCCTGTGTTCGATACGCTGAGAGATGTTGTGTTTGAGACTCCGGGTATTCTCGGTAGTCGCTTTTAGCCCTCTCCGCGTGAGACGCCGTGAGAATTGTGTAATTCTCTTAATCCTTTCTGCATGAGTTGTAGTTTGGTTCAAGTTTACTTGCCTGCATAGCATTCGCTTAAAAATGTTGTAATTGTTGCATTCCGGTCCGGCGAGACCTTAAACACGCACGGTCTAGGAGACCTTAAATCCTTCGGGGAGTGCAAAACCTTCATTGTTGCGCATGTCCGCATATGGTGTAGTACACATTATCATTTGCATCGTTTTGCACAACGGCACGCGTTGTAACGCGCACATTTTGTATCATCATGCACTTTTCCCGCATCACGGTCTAGGAGACCTTAAATCCTCGGGAGGTGCAAGACCTTCAGTGCATTAAGGTGCACACCTCATTGCATTTTGCATGCATTCAATCGCGCTATTTTGCGCATCACGCCGTCCTTTGCCACGGTCTAGGAGACCTTAAATCCTTGGAAGGTGCAAGACCTTCGGTGCATCATTATAAATCATGCATATGTCATGCATCATTTGTATAATCTTGCATATGTCATGCATCATTGTAGATAGTGCATATGTCATGCATTTCAAAAAAAAACAACACAAAAAATCCAAAAATAATCATGCATATGTCATGCATCATTTGTATATAGTGCATATGTCATGCATTTAAAAAAAAAATCCAAAAATACACATGCATATGTCATGCATCATTTGTAAATAATCTTGCATATGTCATGCATCATTGTAGATAGTGCATATGTCATGCATCATCGTAGGATATAGTGCATATGTCATGCATTGCCCCTGTAAATATCCATTGCATATTGTAAATGTTGCGTTGTAGATTGCATGCATTCGTTGCATCACCTTCCCTCCATGGGTCGCGCCTTTCCATGTTGAGCTTGGTCTGGTATGTGCCCTCACTTTTCATGTCGAAGCACAGTTCTGCATGTGTACGCGCCTATTCCACGTTGGTATGTTGGTTTGAGGGTTGCGGCACCTTTTCTGTGTTAGACATGGCTTGTACGTGTACATGCCTTTCCTAGGCGAGACTTGGTTTGGCTACAAGCCATATCCATCGTATATATTGCATTGTAGTGTAATTGTTGCATCCGGCATTAGGATCATTGTTCTTTCCTCAGCGGGTCGATACCCTACTTATGTCATTCCACCCAATACTCGTTCTTGTGTCTGTCTACATTACTCATAGTTCTGCATGTGTTCGCGCTTTGAGGGTTGCGGCACCTTTTCTATGGTAGACAGACTTGCTACTTCCATCAACCTATTTGACATTTGTGTGGGTTTCGAACTGCTCATGATTGGATCATGATTCAATTGCTTTGCATTTAGTTTGCATTGTTTCAATTACATTGCATTATCATTTGCATTGTTTATACTTAGTTTTGTATATATTGCATATCATTTTGCATTCGCCATTGCATTGTCATGCATGTTGCTAATAACATTGTACCTGTTAAGTTTGCTTTCTTTGCAGGCACGATATTGTATGTACGGTTCATTTGAGGCCGGTGCAACCGGACGAGCCGCACAGGTATTGTATCTCCCGAGTGAGACGTATTGAGAATTCCATAATTCTCTTACATCCTTTCTGCATTGTAGTGTAGTCTGGTGTATGCTAGCTTATAACAGTCGCATGCGTGCTTCGTTACAGCTTTCTTTGCATGATCATAAGTTATGCTCGGCTTCTTGCATTTTCAGTTGCATTTTGCCCCTGCCTTCGGGCGCATATCTTGTTTGTCTTGCATGTTTGTCTAAGTCTTCGGCCTTGTCAAAAATGGGTCCTCTCTAGGCTTTGACATTCACTCCCGTCATTGTTATGACTTTCGAGTTCTGTCAAAGAGGGGCAACTGTAGACACCCCATTTTTGACCGTCCTCAAGACTTGGACGTCACCGCTTGAACACTAGGTGATTATCCATGTTTGTGTTTGTTTGGAGTTCTCGGCTACGCGCCTTGTCTCAGGATCTTCGAACTCGACCGTTTTGTGTCTGGTTTTGCACCAAACACTTGTGTTTTGCCTTGGAGGGGCAGAGAATGCCTTGTGAGGCATCCCCACACATCACCGGCAGTGGCTAGAGGCCACCGGCCGTGTTTTGTTGCCATCGGCAATTTATATTGCCGGTCGGCACTTTTTGTTGCCGGTCGGCAGTCTTTTTTGTCAAAATGACAATTCTAGCCTGCCGACTATTGTTCAGCTGCTTTTGGAGATATTTTGAAACAGCTGGCTGGCATTTTGTTCCCCTCCATACACGTGTATGGAGGGATGCCCTCCTTGTAAGCTTGTTTGACAAGCTTACAAGAGAGAATTGCCTATAAAGGAGAGGGTCTTCTCTTGGCATTAGGGTTAGACACTTGTTAGACATTTTAGACAGCTTTGGAAAAGCTTGAGTTCTAGGGTTAGTGTTAGATATATTTCCTATCTCTATAAGTGGGTGTTTTGTGCCATTTTTGGCTCACACACACACACACTAGTACACCATCTCTTGGACTTGAGACTCTTCGAGGCTTGCTTGAGTGTTTTGGAGGTGGATTCAAGCCAAGAAGGGCTGTTGGAGCATCATTTGTGAAGAAAGGCTTCAAGGGTAAGAAACTAGTCTTTTATTCCCCATTTTTGCATCCTATTTCTACCTATCTTAGAGCTGTTTTTGTGTTTAGTGTATAACATAAAAAAGTTCTGTTTTTAGACCCTCTTGGTTGTTTGTTAAGAGTGTTTTGTGGTTTGGGTGTGTTTGACCACCCTTAGGCCTTGAAAGGCTTCATTTTTGTGCTATTTTGTGCAAGTTTCGAGACTTTGGTGTTCGGGGCCTCTTCACCACTGAAATCTTGAGGGATTTCAGTGGTGGAGATGGTGCCTTGAAGTCTCCAAAAGGGGAGGCCCACCCCCTCTCCTTGTTGTCCTTGAAAAGGACCTATTTTGCTCCCTTAATGAGCCTCATGTTTAAGTGTGTGTTGATCATGCTATGGTTGTTTTTCATGCTTATGTTGCCATAATATAACATGGTTTTAAATTGGTTTTGGTACACCATGCATGCTTAGCATACCTACCATGTAATGCCTTGTTGTTCCCTTTATATACCTTAAGTTGTTAGCCTTTGTTCTAGCATGTTTTGGGCTTGACTTTGTGAAGGTTTTGTGCTTATTATGCCATGTTTTTAGGTCTGTCCATGGTCATTTGGGTCAATCTTGGCATGCTTAGTATAGCCCCTTTGCATTGTAGCTTGTATGCTTCAAGTAGGTGCATGTGTAGTATGCATGGCCTTCATCATTTCAATGGTTTGGAACCATTCAAGATGTTCTTTCAGTCCCTTTAACATGCTTGTATGTTTGCCTTGCATGTCTCTTTAATGCTTTAAAAGCTTGTGTTGAATGCTTCATGTTTTGGTCATGATGCATGCTTTTGAATTCAAGTCTTTTAGATGTCATCTAAGTGGACTTTTGGGCCATGTTTTATGTGATAAAACTCTGGTTTTGGGTCATTCAAGTCATGCCATGTGTGGTTGTGTCAAGTGTAGTGCATTACCTCTTTGGTGAGCCTTGAGTGCTTGGGCCATTTTGCATGCTTTGCTTGGTTTATTTAGTTGGTTTGGAACCTTCTATAACATGATTTTCAAAGCTTATGTTGCACGCCATATGTCCATGATAGCCTCTTTTAAGTGTGCTTAAGAGTTGCCTTGTTTATGCCTAAGTGTTGGATCATGAGTGCTTGCATGTTTGTTTGCATTTTGGCCTTCACTTCCATGGTTTTGGTCACTAATTTTAGGCCTAATTAGAGTTGCCTAAGTCATGTTTAAGTCCATCATTTGCTTGGTTTGCATTGCCTCATGTTTGCTTGTATGCTTGCATAAGTGTCTTGCCATGCCATATTGCATCCTTAGCTTGCATGCCTAGGTTGCATTGCATCTTGCATGCATGCCTTGTTCCTTGACTTGGTGATAGGAATTGGGCCTTGTTTTGTTTATTTGGTTTGCATTTCATTTGACATGAAAGGGCACAACTTGATTCTTTAGGCCATCATGCATGGAAATGCGTGATTGGTGGCCCGAGAATCGAGGCACATCCTCCTTTGAGTCATAAACATGATAAGGAATGTGTTTGGTGCATACATTGCTTGAATTGTATTGCCATGCAAGTTTTGCCCTCTGCTGCTGTGAGTTGCAGGTTCTGCAGGCATTCTTTGCCGACCGGCAGTGTTGAGTGCCGACCGGCAGTCAATTATCAGCCGATGGATGAATTTTGTGCCGATGGCCACATATAGCAGCCGGTGGCTATTCTGTTCAGCCGGTGGCGATCTCCAATGTCCAGAGAGGCATCCCTTAGGCTTTGGAAGTCTTCAGGAGGGCAGGGCAGGGAAAACAGAGGCAGACTATGCATGGTAGTGCGATTCCGAGCAAGTCCCGAGCATGCGCTGCATTTGGCTCTCCCCCTGAGGCGGTTTACTGTTTTAATTAGATTAATTAATTTGTTTAATTAATTTAATGGATTTGTAATATTTAATTAGCTTGCGTAGTTAATTAATTTGTATATTCTTTCGGTCCCTCCGAGCAAGGGCAAATCTGTAATAAGTGTGGGTGAGTGTGTGTATGTCTTCCAACCCCCACTTCTTTCTTCCCTTTTATTTACCTGCGATGGTAGATTAGGGCACGTTTATTTTAGCATACTTTATGCTATGCATGCGTGCATCCATACATTTGTTATACATGCACCGGGCTCGGTACATCATACAAACTGCATTGTACTTTCAATTCCAAATTGAATACGTGTATCGAATGATTGCATTTCACATGCCATGTTTAGGATAGCCGAGCCTGTCCAGTTGCATTCCGTGTGTGACGCATTAGCCATTTCTAACATGAACTAGGACATGCATGTTTGCTAACTAGTTTATTGTTTTGGCACGGAGTACAATGTAAGTATTTATGTTTTAGCATCTCGCACGCGTGTGAATGTTGACATGACAGTATGCTTACCATGCGGCTAAGTGCTTATGTGAGATAAACTGCTTGAATGCCTGTGGGTGGAGGTTGGATTGCTTGAGTTGGAAAAACTCGTTGAAATCCGTGTTTTAGCCTACTTGCGAGTAGCAAATTCCAAAGCATTTTCAAAACAAACGGATATGCAATGCTTGTTTCCAAATTAGGCAATCTAGTCTATACTTGTTTGCTGTGCGCATAACATAGTAATTCTAGGCTAATAACTGGAATAAGAACACATAACATTTTTAAAATCGGATATCATGGTTAGTAGAGGCCAATCTTCGGACCGGGCGAAAGGGGGTGCTCATAGCTGACCTTCCCCGATCGTACCCAAGCTCCCGAGCCAAGACCACTTTGGTAATGACGGACACGTGGCCTTCGGCACCGAGTCAGGGTTTCCTAAATTTCCCATTTTAAAAATATTTAGGTGGCGACTCTGTATCTGGCAAAGCAGTCCATGTTTGGCACTTCTTTTCAAAATCTGTTTTTCTCAAAACGATTTGCCAGAGTTGGACTCTTTGGTTCAGATTAAGAACCGTGACGAACAAACGAGTCCAAACTGTAGTAGACCCGCAAAACGAACGGAACGGGAGCTAACCCTCCCGGGGCGTTCGGGGACGTCTACAATAGCTCCTCTCAATTCCACTTCGTAGAATCCTCTAGTTTAACTTACCAGATGGCCGCTACATTAGATAGAGTTTTCCCGAACAATGATAGTTTTTGAGCCTGAGATAGGCCCATCAGTCTTAGCACATCTGAAAATAGGCAGACATGTACAATTGGATCCCTACTCCCATCAAATCTGTTATTGTAGGGCATTTTAAATTTTTTTGATAAGCTGACCGAAGCCTCAGTATACCCATCTTCTAAATCCAGAATGGAGTTGAAGCCTTGGGATTTTTTCAATGCTTTCTCTAGCCTGGCTATCTTGATCAGGGCTGGATCAATTTCATTGATATCAAAGGGAAGGATTCCCGCAGGGGGTTGAGCCAGAGGCCTATAAGACTGAGCTGGGGGAAACATTTCCTGAGGATCTGGGATTTGGGATTTTCCACTGGCAAAGGTGGGTCAGGGTTTGGTTGAGCAATCGGGATTGGGTGCACGGTTGATGCGGATGCCCCAAACGTACGGTGTAAATCAGCAATGATTTCATCTTGTGCGGCCATTCTTTGGTGTACAGTATCCATGGTTCTTTGGAATGTTGCCATCATGGCAACAAATTCTTTTGTGTTCTGTGTTGTATTCTGTGCCATTGCTAGTCTAGGTGAACTAGATACTGGTGAATTGCTTGAACGAACCGGTGTTTGCTGAGTGCTTTGTACTGGTGCTACTGACTATCTGTTCCATCTTCATCGAACAATTGGCGGAAGTGATACTAACACTGGTTGACCACCAACAAGGTCTTAACTTTGCAAAGCCTACCAAAGCGAGTCCACATAACTTGGGGAATATTAGGTCTTTCTGAAGCTATGATGGTAAACTACCTAGCAAAAGACAGAAAAGAAAAACCATCTATCAAAATCGGACGTCACTTCAGCCCAATTCATAGCAGATAAAAACACAACTGAAGAACCACAATCCCCACTGAAATCTTTTCTCAAACTAATACTGATATGAACCATCCTGTACAGTCTCACTGTAAAAGCACATACCTAGTAAAAGAACCAAAACACCCCTATGAGGGGGGGGGGGGGTTACCTTGTCCTAGATTTTTGACATGATCTAGGCTGCAATACTTCAATCAATGAGTCTCACAACATCCTACATATGGGTGGCATCCTGTCCTAATTTGGGATAATCGCTATAGCTTACTATATGAAGCTAGGCCAAATGGTCGAAAGGGTACCTCGCCAAGGTTACCTAATATACCTCTCATACCTAACACCAGGACGTGAAAAGGAGGATCAAGCGGTATAGCGGTAATCTAGATCCAAAGGTTGTGTTTCCAACAAGGCAGAGACCATGACCGGCCAGCCTTTTGGCAAGCTTTTTAGGCAAGCCTCATGCAAGCCGTCCAAGAATAGCAGATGGAGAACACAGTGGCTTAAAGTAACAGTGCAAATGCTATGCAAAGAACATATACATATAGATAAAACTTCACATCATGACTTTCAAATCAAGTTCTCTAAATCTCCAGCAGAGTCGCCGAAAACTGTAGTTAGCTTTTTATGCTCATTCTGGATACAACTAGCCCTACAGTTCGGACTATTGTGGTTCTAAATCTGATTTCACAAGTGCAATGTGAAATAGATAATCACAAATGAGTCCAAATCTAGCATATCTTTTGGAAAATTGATGTTTGAATCAAACGCCAAAAATGGACTGCTTTGCCAGATTACAGAGTCGCCACCTAAATATTTTTGAAAAATTTAAGAAACCCGTGACTCATTCCAAAGGCCACTTATCCATCATCACCAAAGTGTCTCGGCTCGAGAAGTTAGGTATGGGAGGGAAAGGTCATGAATTGAGCACCCCCTCTCACCCGATCAAAGATCGGCCTCTACTAATCATGATATGATTTTTATGTACATTATACACTCTTATTCCGATTTATTAGGCTATCTTTACTATGTGATGCACGTGAGTATAGACTAAGTTGCAAAAGTTGAAACATTTGATTTTATGTTTGTTTGAAAATTGTTTTCGATACTCATCACTTGAAAAGGTGAGTTCGTACATTAATCAATTTATCCCAATTTTAGCAATTAGCCTTTATCCACCGTCATTCAAACAAGTATATCATTTAAGTAATTAGCCTCATGGAAAGCATGCTTGATATGGAAACACAAACATACGATGTGATATGCTAGTGCTCCAAGGCATGCCAAATAAAGAAAAATGATTAGAAAATATGCATGTTCCTAAACAATATAATGTGACTAATTCAACACACACGTTTATGCAATTTTAAAGGCTTGGCTATGAGTATGGCATATGATCTAATTCAAGACATGTGATAAATTAAGTTTTCAAGCAATGAAATTGAATTTGACATTGGTTATTATGATGAGCCGAACCCAAATGTACATGAAAACAAGGGTATGTGAGCATGGGAATGCTAAGTAAATATAATGCTTTATGCTACTATTATAAGCGGACAAATAAAAGAGAGAAAGAAATGAGGGTTGGAAGACACACACCATTATTACATAATTGGGCTCATGCAAGAGGGTGCAAATAAATGTCCGAGTGTCCGAATTAAACTAATTATTACAAATTCGAATGACTACTAACTAGCTAAGTTATTACAACAAGGATAATGAGCAATAAACTCGCAATCTACTTTGACCAGCCATATGATTACAAATAAACAATAATAATTAATTAATTACAACAATAATAAGTAATTACACCAATCATAATGAGAATATTGATTCAAACAACTAGGAGACCCAATGATGGCATGCACAGTGCTCAAAAACTGCTCAGTCTGCCCAGACTGCTCTGCCTCACCTTCAGCCACGGCCCTTTGTTTCTTCCAAAAGTCTCTATTTACCAAATATTGGGAGCCGGCTGGCTCTAAATAAGATCCGATCGAGTCCAAAAAGAGCCGGTCGTACCCTAATTTTATGCCAAAAATTTTTTGTGCTCTGAGGTGAGAACAGTGTAAATAGAGCCTTTCTAGGC
Source organism: Camellia granthamiana (assembly GCA_036172215.1). Lineage (NCBI taxonomy): Eukaryota > Viridiplantae > Streptophyta > Magnoliopsida > Ericales > Theaceae > Camellia > Camellia granthamiana. The sequence goes on along the minus strand of CM069916.1, from coordinate 73,918,005 downwards.
CCTGTTTGTCCTTTGTGATCTTCTCTGTCATGGGAAACTTAAGAGAAAAATGATTTCGAGTCCGAAACCACCAATAAGCAGAATTCGATGGCTTGATGATTTCCAACACGTTTGGACAAAATTGAATAAATGCAATGGAAAACCACCCCTCTCCCTTATCATGAAGGCTCAAATAGGGAAGTAGACACACACCAAGTCTTATCAACATATCATGGATTGATACGTGACAATTCTCAGAACGATGGATTTAGCGTAACGTCCGGCCGAATCCAACCAACTCTAAACATTTTCTTTATGTCGGTTTAGTTCATTTTGAGCCGATTTTATTAGTCATTTCCATTCTTTAATCAATTTGTCCAAAGTGATGGTTGAGTCCACTAAATGAGAAGAAATATCAAACGAGAAGTGATGCTTGGCATGAAAGAGAGCCTATGCCTTGACGATGAACCTCCGTAGAGATTAAGCCATTGAGCATAGGTCTCTTTCCCATGCCATGAATAACCATCCATCGTTTAAAATAACTCTCAAACGAAAGAAAGAAAAAGAAGAAAAGATGGAGGTGGCAGAAATGATCACACGAATTTGATTATTAGGATGAAACTCTTGAGGTGAAAATTAATCAAAGAAAAGCTATCAAAGCATGGGTAATACAACACAACAAGCGATATGAGGACTGACAACATAACAAGCTAGATATTCAAAGCATACACTAATTAAATAAACTAGGACAACCCTAAAACAGCCCCTAATATGCTAAAAACTGTGGCCAAAAATCATGTTAAAGAGCATAAAAAAAGTAGGAAAGAAAAATACAAAATGCAAAATAAGGGGAGAGGTTATAGCGATCCCAATTTTGACCCAGTCTACTTACGGGGGTTGAGTATAGATTTGCACCTGCCGAATTGCATAAGTTGAAGATTCAACTCCAAGAATTTTTAGACAAGGGCTTCATTCGCCCTAGTACATTGCCTTGGGGAGTACCGGCTCTCTTTGCTAAAAAGAAGAATGGGTCATTGCGGTTGTGTATTGATTACCGCAAGTTGAATAGAGTTACAGTTAAGAACAAGTATCCTCTACCCAGAATAGATGATTTGTTTGACCAACTTAGAGGGTCTCGTTGCTTCTCAAAATAGATTTGAGGTCGAGGTACCATCAGTTGAGAGTCTGGGAGAAGGACATTCAGAAGACGGGCTTTCATACTCGTTATGGCCACTATGAATTTCTTGTAATGCCTTTTGGGTTGACCAATGCACCGGCTTTCTTTATGGATTTAATGAACAGAATTTTTCAGGAATACTTGGACCGTTTTGTGGTCATCTTTGTGGACGACATATTGATTTATTCAACCATTGAGGAGGAAAAAGAGACTCACTTGCGAGTAGTGCTGGGTTTACTTAGTGAGCACTAAATGTATGCCAAATTTGAGAAATGCGAGTTTTGGTTAATTGAGGTGAAGTTTTTGGGCCATGTAGTGTCTAGAGAGGGAGTAACTGTGGATTCCTCAAGGATAGATGCCGTACAGGATTGGGAACAACCCAAGAATGTTTTTGAAATCTGGAGTTTCTTGGGATTAGCGAGGTATTATCAACGTTTTGTAAAGGACTTCTCTAGACTAGCTGCATTTTTGACTAGGTTGACTAGAAAGGGTATCAAATTTGTGTGGAGTGAGGCGTATGAAAAGTCATTCCAAGAGCTTAAGACTAGATTGACTATCGCACCAGTTTTGATAATTTCGGAAAGGGGTTTGAATTACACTGTCTTTTGCGATGTGTCCGGGGATGGACTTGGTTGTGTCTTGATGCAAGAAGGCAAAGTTGTAGCCTATGGTTCACGATAATTGAAAACTCATGAGAAAAATTACCCCACCGATGATCTAGAATTAGCAGGAGCGATTTTTGCTTTGAAAATTTGGAGGCATTACTTGTATGGTAAGAAGTTTGAAGTCTTCACTAATCATAAAAGTCTAAAGTATTTGTTTTCTCAAAAAGATTTGAATTTACGACAACGGAGGTGGATGGAGTTTATGGAGGATTATGATTTTGAGTTACACTATCATCCAGGGAAGGCCAATGTGGTGGCCGATGCTTTGAGTTGAAAATCTATGAGTAGTTTGGCAAGTGTGGCCATTCGGGAATGGGATATGCTAGATGTTATTGGCAAGTTTGATTTGCACGTGGGTGAGTCTGGAGAGAATGCTACCTTGTTTACTTTGAATGCTCAACCTACCTTGGTCAGTAAGGTCATAGAGGCACAACAAGGAGACCATGATGTGGAATCAATCCGTGTTAAGATTTCTAATGGGAAGGAGGAGAAAGGTTTGAACGTTCACTCGGATCTGAGTGTACGTTACCTAGACCGTTTGTTTGTACCAAAATCTTGTAGAGAGGAAGTACTTTGGGAGTTCTATCACTCACGCTTTACGGTACACCCAGGAGGCACTAAAATGTATCATGATCTTAGTCGTCAGTTTTGGTGGAAGGGTATGAAGCGGGATGTAGCTTTATTTGTATCGAAGTGCCTTACTTGTCAACAAGTGAAGGCCGAACACCAAAGACCAGCCGGTTTGTTACAACCCTTACCAATAGCTGAGTGGAAATGGGAGCGTGTTAACATGGATTTTGTAGTTAGGCTTCCTAGAACACAACGAGGCAATGACGCCGTTTGGGTGATTGTTGATAGGTTGACTAAGTCTACCCATTTCATTCTAATGTGCACCGGCGACTCAGTTGAACTCTTGGTAGAGTTATGCATTAGAGAGATAGTCCGACTTCATGAAGTCCCTGTGACTATTGTGTCAGATAGGGATCCTCATTTTACTGCCCGATTATGGCAAAGCCTTCAAGAGGCATTGGGAACTAAGTTGACTCTTAGCACCGCTTATCATCCTCAAACCGATGGACAGTCGGAATGTACCATTCAGATTTTGGAGAACATGCTTAGAGCTCGTGTCCTTAATTTTAAGGGGCCTTGGGAAAGGCACTTACCATTGATTGAGTTTGCTTACAACAATAGTTGCCAAGCTAGTATTGGGATGGCATCATTTGAGGCCTTGTATGGCCGACTTTGTAGATCACCGATTTTTTGGGCCAAAGTGGGTGATGTACTGTTACTGGGTCCAAAAATTGTTAGAGAAACAACCGAGAAAGTTGTTCTCGTTCGGAAGAGGTTAGCTACGGCCCAAAACCGACAAAAGAGTTATGCCGATAAGAGGAAACAACCTTTATCTTTTGAAGTTGGTGACCATGTGTTTCTAAAAATCTCACCAAGGTGGGGTTTGATGAGATTTGGTAAGAGTGGTAAATTATCTCCAAGGTTCATTGGGCCTTTTGAGATCTTAGAGTGAATTGGGGAAGTGGCATACCGATTAGCTTTACCGTTACAACTTTCGGGAGTTCACAACGTATTTCATGTATCTATGCTTAGGAAGTACGAACCCGACCCTTCTCATGTACTTGATTGGGTTGACTTAGAGGTAGATGAGGATGCCTCTTACGAAGAACGACCAGTTCAAATATTAGATACCTAGGAGCAAGTGTTACGGGGCAAAACTATACCATTGGTAAAGGTGTTGTGGAGACACCATGGGGTTGAAGAAGCGACATGGGAACGGGAGGCGGAAGTCTGCTCCAAATATCCGGATTTGTTTGAAAATGCTTAAGTTGCTTTTCTTTGTAATATTCCTTAGTGTTGAGGGAAACGTATTTAAAATTGTTGACCACTTGTTGTTATGTATGTTGTTATGTTAAGCATGAAGTAGTTACGGATTCTCATTTCTTTGCTTCATGTTTAGGTTAATGTGACAGTTGTTGTTAAATGAGATAACCATGGTGGAGATGGCAAAAAAATAAAACATAAAAAATAAAATAAAATAAAATAATTTTTTAGAGTTAATATTGTGATTTTAAAATGAAATAGCGTGGTTTTGATCGCTAGAAACCCCATTTGTTTGGATAGTTTGATTTGAAATTTTAGGGATGAAATTCTTTAAAGAGGGGAGGTTGTAGCGATCCCGATTTTGACCCGGTCAGCTTACGGGATCGAGCTGCTCGGTCAGCTCGCCAAAAATGCATTCAAAATTGCTTGAGCTGCACATGTGGAAAACAGGGGAGGGCTTGTTTGGCTACTGTAATAAATGCAAGTGCGGGAGTGCAAGTGCGGGAGAAGCGCCACACGTGCAGTGGTAGGTGAGTCTGAAATTTTAGTCTTTTCTTCTCTTTAGGCTGAGTGTATCTCACTCTTGTTAGGTCTCTCTCTCTCTCTAAAAACCCTTTCCTCTCCCTTCTCTCTACATTTCCCTACGCCAAATTGGATCAAAGCCTTGATTTCTCAAGATCCATTAGAGTTCTGCCATAGGTTCTTCATCAAAGTTTGTTAACTTCTCGAGGGCTTCATTGTGTGCGGTGAAGATCGAGTTTCGATACCGTTGATTTTGAGGGTTTCATCTCATTTCTTCTTCAAAACTAGAGGTAGCGATTTTCTTAGAGTTATATATATATTTTTGTAGGATCTATATAATTTTCGAAATAATCTTTCGATAGCTTTAAAAATTGATTGTTGATTCAAGAAGTTGAGCGATTTTGAAAGTAGGTTTGTCTCTTATTCTTTTAAAATGATCTTATGGGTTTTGATCTTCGTTGATTGAAGAAAAAATGATTTTGGAAAGTTCTTTTTCAAAAGATTTGAATTGTATAGTTTTGGTGAGAAAACATAGAATCTGGGGATTTTTTTAAAAGAGACCGAAAATCCATGAATGATATTGTTATATTTATTTTGTGTGTTAAAATAAATGGATGTTTGGAAAATTTCTTATTTATATTTATATAAATGATGAATTCCAGGGAATATGAGAATTGTTGTTCATTTTAGAAATTATTGTTCAAAACGTTGAAATAGTGTTGAAATGACTAATTGTTGAGGACACTTGAGAAGATGAAATTGTGTTATTCCTTGAATGATGAATTGGAATAAAAGTATTTATATTCATCTTGTGTTATTGGCATATTAATTCATTTGATTACATTAAACTTTAAAAGTTAATTTGAAAACTTGCATTGAGAAAGAATGTTGAGAAACAAGTTTTCATGGAATGGTTTTGGGGTAAATATGTTGGTAAGTCTTGATAGGTGGTGTAGATGATATTGAATAAGTTGGCCTAAGAGTCCGGAGTGAAGACCGAAAACCCGCGTGGATAGGTGTCGAGCCTTCCGGTTAATACCGGTAAAAATGACAATTTGATAGTACTCATATAGTCTACTTGCAGACATCAACCTAGAGATAACCAAAGTCGTATTTACCGCTCTTGAAATGATTTGTTAAGTTTTGAAGAATTGAAATTGCATGACATTATTGAGCATGATGGTTTTCAAAGATGAAGATGTGATTTTTCTTTCAAAATGGCATAGCATGGCATGTGCATTTCATCCCTTGAGACTTGTATAAAATGTATATACTTTGTTAAGGATTTCCTACTGGGCTTTATGCTCACCTTACGGGATTTTTGTGCAGGAAAAGATGTAGTGATGCCGCCTAACTAAAGGCGAGGAAATGTGTGTTGAGAGTACAAGACTCTCATTTTGCTGTGACTCTGTGTGTAAGCCAAGGGTTATATGTGTGTGGGTTTGAATAACCGTTTTGTGTAACCAAGCTCAAGCCTTGGAAACTTGTAAACCCTTTGGGGTATTTATTTGTTTATTTACTTGTTGTTGGATTAATGTATTGTTGCATGAAGAACTATTGTATTGGGTAATGTAAGTTTGGAGATTTATATTTGGTTTTCCTTGAAAGAGCCATGATTGTTGTATTATCATTTGAGCTAGAAATTTGGGGCGTTACAGCACAAATATGGCAGGTTGCTCCAGTATCCACCCACCACTCCTTGGGATTGCCCACAAAATTTGCCTCAGAGATTACTGCAGTAAGATTGATGTCTGCCACTCCATCAGAAAGATAAAAATCCACGGCTATGATGGCTTGTGCTGGCTTTTTGCTTGAACTCCCTCTGTCCTTGCAAACATGACAATCCTTAGCGCGATGCCCATCTTTGCCGTACACAAAACACTTGCCTTTGAACCTCTTGTTGAACCCGTTATTGATCCATTCGTTGATCTTACTAGAGAATCCTTGTTTGGGACCATTGCCATCATGTTTCCGCTTTTTGTTGTTGAATTTTGACCCTTGTCCATGTTCCATAACATTTGCTTTAGCTTACATGACATGGTTTCCTGACTTCTTGTCGGAACCACGATTGTCCTCCTCAATTCTGAGTTGCACTATCAGTTCCTCCAATTTCATCTCATTGCGCTTATGCTTCAGATAATTCTCAAATTCTTTCCTAGATGGTAGCAATCTTTCAATGATTACCGCTACTTGGAAAGATTCACTGAGAACCATCCCTTATGTATGTTTGTCATAGAGAATTACTTGGAGATCTTGCACCTGGCTAATAATTGCCTTGGAATCCATCATTTTAAAGTCCAGAAAATGGTTGACAACAAATTTCTTTATACCGGCATCCTCTATCTTATATTTATGATCTAGAGATTCCGATAGTTCTTTTGTGGTGCTTTTGACACTATACACATTGTACAATGTATTGTCTAACCCATTAAGGATATAATTTTGACACAGAAAATCACCACGCTTCCATGCATTGACTGCGGCAACCACTTGCTGGTCAGTTTCTCCTTCGTTCAATGCTGAAGCCTTTTCATGATTGAAGCGAGCCAAATTCAATGTCGTAAGATGAAACATCATCTTTTGTTGCCATCTTTTAAAATCATTTCCATTCAATTTTTCTGACTTCTCCCCATGATTTACCAGTACTGCTAGAGTCATCACTGGCACAACAGGTGTGGAGGTCGAAGTAAGAACAGTTTCAGTACTATTTGTTTCAGTAGTCATATTCCTGGTGAAATAATAATGCACTAATCACAAATTTATACATAATATAATTTACACACAAAATATACAGAATAATATTTTGTAAGAAAATTTCAATGATAAACAATATATGACTACTATGTTATCAAAGAAATCATTAAACTGTATATTACCACTATTCAAGAAATTAAATAGTATATGACTGCTATTTAATTTCCTGAAACAAAATATTCGTCTCTCTAACACACAAATTAAAAAAAAAAAAAAAGATATCTACTTTAAGATTGTTAGTACCCAGTTGTTATATGTATGTGTAAATAAATGTATTAATACAATAAACAACAAAATAAAATTAAAGAATACAAAAAATAATTATATAAATTAAATTCTAAATTAATTGCTTATAGAAATCATAAGTCGAGGCTTGTGTTTGATACAATCTCCTTAAAGTAGATTTCGTCCTGACTCCGGTGTTTCGAGATTTATCAGCGTCTACTTTCCAAGATGCAACGACTACTACTTGGTTTGCAGCACTACAAACTCAAGTCTGGTAAACCAAAACTATGCTATAACTATCTCTTTCTCTTTCTAAAAATAAACGTAGGGCAGATACAACAAACAGAAGAAAGAAAATAGGAAGAAGAAAGAAGAAAAGTTGAAGGAAATTCGATTGAATGAATTGTTGGAATGACAGGCTATATATAGGAAAACTGGTGGCTTTTCAGAATAGGTGTCAACAGATAGAAAGCCTGTTCGGATAGATTCAACAAATAGAAAACCTGTTTGGATAGATTTGAACAGAAACATATCTGTTTGAGTGGAATTAACAGGTATGAACCTGTTAAGGTAAAGGAAAAAGAAATTTGGACAGATTTATTTTGAATTTTGAAACTGAAATTCAAAATTAAATAAATAAAATAAAAATATTTTTGGCCTAAAAAGATAAGTATTGGGTTGGACAAGCCTAACCCAACCTCACATCACGCACACGCGCCCAGCCTGCCCGATCGGACGACTACGCGTGTTTTTATTTTGAGTCCAATGGGTCTATCCCACTTTACCAATAACCTCATATTTTCACAAAACTTGGGTACCCTTTGGGGCCCATTCCAAGCATGGCAAGCTATAGTTTATATACCCATATAAATCCTTAAACCTTTCTAATGTGGGACAAACAGAATTCATAAATGCGTAGGAAACCCACCTAAAGCCATTTCCACGAATCCGAAAATGCTCGTTGAATTTTCATTCATACGAAAATGGTTTTGAGCAATCAAATACACAATGTTATTCACTACGCATCATTAAACATGAACTCAATTAGTAACGTTAAAAATAACGCTTAAGACCTACCTTAATTAAAGTTCAAAGTTAACAAAAAAAATAAAATTTTTTGCAAAGTCATTTTCGGACATATATATATATATATTTGTCATGTGGATTATCCAAATCTGTTATCACTGTATAAGTATTTATACAACCCATCATTTCAAAAAGTTTGAGTTGAAAAAGAAAACTGGAAAACTGGAAAACTATATCATATACTAGGGCATAGAGAGTTCATATTCCAAATTCTTAAACTGAATTGAGCCAATTTGCACATAAACCGAGATATTCTGTGCACTTCGATTCTCAATTCATCAATCCTACATTATCAGGACGGGAAATGCGTGAGAGCGCGAATTTGTAGAGCTCGAATAGCTCGAAATATTATCTTACCGGTAAGAGAATATGAAAAACCCCCCAAAACGACGTCGTTTTGGGAAATTCGGGCGATTCGGGGGGATGATTTTCGAGTTACCAATCATTTCCCTTATCCCAACATAGTAACCTCATCTTCCATGCGAAGGGGGTTTCTCCTTAGGAAGCTGAGTCCGATCGGAAATTGGCACAAATTGAGAAAACAATGAAATAGAAAAATAATCGACGAAGGTTCAAATTGAAGTAATTTCTTCGTTATTTTGCTGAGTAGACTCACTAAAAACCTGCTCTACCAAACTCAACAAATAAATGATGAAAAAACTATATGCTGGTGGAAATTGAAAAAAAAAATTATCAGTACATGGAGGGGTGTAATTATACCCTCATAACTTTTCATTTACACCCCACCACAAACACATTTACAGTCCTCATGTATTTATAATTTTTTTTCCCTAACCCTCATCTGCATATGTTCATACACATAATAAATTGAAGCAAACTGAAAAATATAAATTTACAGATGTTTTTCTTGCTGCAAAAGTGTAAAACATTGACTATTATAATTGAAAAATTAAAATGAGATTTTGGTTAAAGTACAAGCATATTGAGTTAATTTATCCAAATAAAATAATAATAAATAAGAAGTTTACAAAATAAAATGTAGTAAAAGATTAAAAGTTTGATGGTGATGCTCATTGTTTAATTTTTGGTTTCTGCAAAACATAGTTTGAGCTGGAAATAGTTTAATTTTTCGCTATTTAAGCCAAAAAGTTTTTGCCCATTTGGCAATAACTGACAAAAGGGGAACAAAATCATTTTCTCACAAACAAACAATAATTTGTTTAATAATTATCAAACATGTTAACTTTTTTAATAACTACATTTAAAAAAATCATAATTTAAAAATTTTATTTAAAAAAAAATTAGTCAAATCTCAACTTACTATCATGAGATTCCAACATATTTTGACCAACGCCAACCCTAACAGTGATGATGTTTCTAATATTAATACATGCTTAAGCCATACGCTTTTAAAGAATTTTAGGGATTGTTAGGGATATTTTAAATAAGTATATTTTTTGATTTTTTTATAAAATATAAATTAAATTTAAAGTGATATAAGTAAAAAGGTGATGTGATTTAAATATAATAATATGACTTAAATAAAATAATAATTTTTTAATTTTTTAATTTTTTTAAGAAATGTCAAATCTAACCTTAAACTACTATTGGGTTGAGGATTTGTGTAATGATAATCCCATACCCCCACCATTGATATGATTTTACTTTCTTGCTTTTTGTTTTGTTTTTTTTAATCTAACACCTTAATTTGATTAGACACAAATCAAATGATCACGAAAATCTAAGTTGAGATTATGGGAAAAGGAAAAAAGAAAAGGGAAAGGAAAAGTTTGAGGATATTGTTAAAATGGGGATGGGATATATCATGGATTAAGCATCTAAGGTGAATCTGTGATTATTCAGGCCTATTGGGCTATAAATTTAATTTTAAAACAATAATTTCAAACTCTAATTTTTTCAGATTACAACGAAAATAATAAATTAAAATGCCATATTACCTTTGTTTATTTGTTCATTATTTCACTTATTTGTGTGTGTAATTTATCCATACATATTTCACTTATTTGTCCATTTAATTTGTCTATCTATCCATTTCATCACCACTATTAGTTATTGTCACTAGTCACTTTCGACAACTTTTTCAACAATCAGCAGTCCAGCAACAATGGGTAAAAATGAAAAAAAAAAAAAAAATATCGTTCAAAACAATAATTTATCATTCACACTAAATAATTTCATTAATCATGTCTTTACCCAAAAAAAAAAAAAAAAAAAAAAAAAGAAATGGAAAAAACCTTGAAACTCATGCCATGGAACCCCTGGAAATGGATTTCTCAACAATTTTTTCTATACAGTAACTTTTCCAATCAACAATTTGGATTTGACACATAATATACGGGTAAATTACACTTGTGGGACGTATTTTTTTTAGTTACGTGACATGACCTCGGGATGGTAGGCAATGTAGCAGGAAGCGGTCGACCAAGGTGTGGCCATGGCCCAGATCTTAGGCAAAATATCAAGATAGAGCGAGAGAGTCCTGGTGGACTTTGATTTCTAGGGCAGTTACAGATTGAACTCTTTGAAGATGTTTACTCTTATTGAACTAGGACAAAATATGTGTCCTAAAGTCCGTGATAAAAAGGACTCTTAGGTTGAGGTAGAACACCCCATGTAAAGGGATCAACCCCCGTAGGTAAAGGTATTTGAGATTTTGTTTACTAAAAGTTTATTGTGTCTTAGTATTCTTGAAATAATTACTGATTTTATCATCGAAATGTCTTTTTGATTTGTCAATCGGGACAATACTAACATTTGTTTTGTGGGCGAGGATCTAGGTAAATTTATTTTAAAAATCAACTTCGTTCTTAGATTTTTAGAAGGGGAAAATCTTATCAATTATGTTTGGTTAAGTTAGATTTTAGCACAAAAAACACTAGTCTCCCTAGCTAATGAATAAATTACAAATAATTTTATAGTTTTAGGAAACTATATTGTTCTCACTTAAAGTATAAATTCTATAACATTTGATTGGATCGTCAGTCAAAGAGATGAAAAATAATGATGTCTATTTTAGACTGAAATGTCTATTTTACTCTTCATTATTTTTATATCAAAATATCATCTACATCTAAACAAACATATTCAATATTTGAATAAGGGTAAATTATACTTTGTACTCTTACACTTTATATCAAATCTCACTTTGATCTCTACATATGAAATCGTGACAGTCAGCCTCCTACACTTCTGGTCAAATCCCACTTTGATCTTTACACATAAAATCGTGACAGTTAACTCTCTGCACATATAAAATCGTGACAATCAATTCCCTACACTTCTTATCAAGTGTCAATGTCTCACTTTTGTTACTCTATCATATAAGTCTTTAACAGAAGTCAGTAATGTGACAAGCATATGACTATAAGAATGAGGGCAAAGGAGAAAAATCATCCAAATTTCTGTCTATACACGTTTGGTCCTAAAATTTACATAAAATTTTGATTGTATTTAGTTGAAACAAAATGTAAATTGTGAACGATTAAAGAGATAAATTAGGATTTTGCAAAAATTAGAATAATAAAACTTTGTTTTTCACAGTAACAAAGTCTTCAATTTCTTAGCTACCTTTTTTTTTCAAATTTCAAAAGTTCTACTTTCTTACATTTTCGTCCTAATTTTTAATATATAAACACACACACACACACACACACACACACACACACACACATTGTATTATATAATTATCACAATGCATATTATGTGGAATAAAGTATATATTGGTGGGAAATGAGAATAATTTTTCTCTCTTACCTTCGTTTCTTAGTTATTGTTTGTTACATAACTGTATTCTGTTGAAAACTTAAATAATACAGTAATAGAACGGGCAAATTGATACTTGAAAAGAAATGCAGCTGGTTGATTGTCACGATTTTATGTGTAGGAACCAAAGTGAAATTTGACCAAAGGTATATGAAGTTGACTGTTACGATTTCATATTATGGACTAAAGTGAAATTTGATACAAAGTGTAAGAGTGCAAAATATAATTTATCCAACAAAATTATAAAATTAACTATAGTTTTTTTATTAGTCAATGAGAGATTAGTGTAATTTACTCATATCATACTGAACGTTGAAAGATTATTATCTAAATCAACTTATATATTTAGGGCAATCATAAAAATACTTAGGAATTTCAATGAATAATTGTGTGTGGTTGACTTGTGTAGTGGGATCTCAAGATTCAACAAATATGATGTGGTTAGGGACTCGATGGAATTCTAAATCTCCCAAAAAATAATAAAATAAAAACAAAATCTCTATGGTACCCTAAGATAAATTCTTAATCATTGGAACAATAATTTCTCACTCCCAAAATTAAAGGTCCAAGTCAAAGTGATCTGACCCTCCAAATCCCATTCAAATCCAACTCTAATCATTCCACATTTTGAGTGGATTAATGGCTCTACATGCTTTGGAATAACATTTCCCTTATTCCATGTTTCCAAATTGTCAAACATTAATTACTTAAAATCTTTTGTTAGTGTCTTAATAATGGTGGTAATAAAAGCTATTGTTGACTTTTTTTTTTTTGGACCAATGTTAGACAACCATTGGTTTGGTTCCAATCTCTCCTGGACAGAAAGATTTTGACCGTCCAAACTATCAATGGGTGTTGGACCCCATTTGGTTAGAAAATGAAATCTATGGGATTGGACCGTCCTTCTAGAAATTCTTAATATAATACACATTAATTACTAAAGATAAATTATATTCTTCACTCTTATAATTTGATTTAAATTTTACTTTAATAATTCAAAAATTTCAGTATAATTTTAATTTAGTCTTTCTATTTAAATTTTCATTTTTTTTCTTTTCTATTTTTGCATCGTAAGACACTGACAAGTGTCTTAAAATTATTAATTTTAATCTCTAATTTAAATATAATAATCAATTTGAAATTAGACTTAAAATGTATGAACAAACTATTTAATTTGAAACAACAAAAATTAAAGTAAAATTTAAATCAAACTTTAAAGATTAAAATTGTAATTTACCCCATTACTAAATCAAACTTTAATTTACCACGTTACCTATTAAGAGATTTTATATTTATGTAAATCTGGTCCGATTCAAACATCGAGCTTATATAATCATTTCAAGTTTAGTTTTAAAAAATATATAATTTTCAAGCACATTTATTTAATCCATATATAAGTTTTATTTTTATTTTTCCTCGAAGAGTGGGAAAAAAATTACAATTATTTATGCATATCCAAACCCAAAGAACAGTGCTACATATTAAAAGAAGTGAAAATTGTTAAGAGGGAGTACCACGGCTAATGTGCTTTGCTCTTATAGAAGGAAGTGTCTACATCTAGATCGTATTTAGGAATAAGTATTTTATATATTCTTCAAAAAAAATATATATATAAAAACATATAAACATTTCATTAGTAGATGAGGAGGGACTAGGCTAAGCTAGAAACTTAAATCCCAAGCTAGACCTAAAATTAAATGGGCTTAAAATGTAAACATAAATTTCAGAACATGAAACTTTATGCTTTGGATCATCTACTATGTGAATCATCAAGAAATCAAGACAAAAACTTACCCAAATCCATCGATAAACGGTTAAACGGAAGCGTGATTATCAATAAACCCTTTGTTGTTGATTTTGTTATTGCCTTCTAATCCTTTCCTTTACCAGTGCCTTATCAATTCTCCTTGAGAGGAAATAGAAGAAGAATGGCAGTTCTTCACCATTGGCAGGATTAGGGACCATAACAATATAAGGTTGAAATAGGTTTTCTAACAACACAACCGTGTGGCAGTTTTTTATGAAAACCAACTTAACCAATATGTTTTAATTTCTATTTCTGCCCCTCATAGAAATAGAAATTACTCAACTAGTATCTACACATTAGGTCCATGACACATATACCCTTAAGCCTATTAACTAAATTGAATCACTTAAATTGTAGGCTTCTTATAAATGATAACACCATATTTAAATATGTGGTTCCATTGAGACATTATCTAACAATCTCCCACTGGACCACATATGTAACCTGAAAAATGTGCTTAACTTTAGTGAGCTCTGAAATTTGTTATCATGACCTGAGGGTATCCAAACAATCTTGTCCATTAACTATATTGATATACGATCAAAGCGGTCTTCGTTACATTAATCGTAACTCGACCCACCAATGGTCACGTATACCAATACAACTAAATAACATAGATCAATCATGGATGCGTAGCATGGAAATTACATGTAATGTGATCCATACATGCCTATTTCCAACTGGTCCTACTTAACTTTATTGAGATCAATACTTCACAATACGTAACAGAGTGTAATAAACTGAGTACCTCATTTCTGCAGAAATTAATCTAATTACATAGATAAAACTCAAGGCTGACATAAAGCAGTAATATAAATACAAACTCCCACTAAACCAAAATGTTCTCAAATAGAACAACACCCATATGAGCAGTGTGCTCATGAAAGACCTTGGGTGGTAGTTCCTTCGTAAGTGGATCCGCTATCATGGAGTTTGTCCCAATGTGCTCTATGGAAATCTGTCCACTCTACACTCTTTCTTTTACAACTAGGAACTTGATAGCAATATGTTTTGATTTTGTCAAGCTCCTGTTGTTATTGGAATATAAAACTGCAGACTTATTGTCACAATATAACTTAAGTGGTCTTTCAATGCCTTCCAAAATACGTAACCTAGTGACAAAATTCCGCAGCCATATCCCTTGGTTTGATGCCTCATAACATGCTACAAACTCTGCGGCCATGGTGGATGAAGCTATGAGCGTCTGCTTTGCAGACCTCCAAGAAATTGCTCCGCCAGCTAACAGATAAATATAGCCTGATCTGGATTTCCTACTGTCTTGGCATCCAGCAAAATCGGAGTCGGAATATCCAATGACCTCTAACTTATCCAATCTCCTATATGTGAGCATATATTCCTTTGTTCTCTGTAAATATCGCATAACACGCTTGACTGCTTTCCAATGATCCATGCCAGAATTACTTAAATATCTGCCTAACATGCCAACTATGAATGCAATATCCGGACGTGTACATACTTGAGCATACATTAGACTCCCTACAGCCGAGGCATGAGGAATCTTCTGCATTTCTTGAATTTCAAGACTGTTCTTCGGGCATTGGCTGAGACTAAACTTGTCTCCCTTAGCAACCGGGGTTTCACCTGATTTACAATTTTGCATGCCAAATCTATTGAGTACTTTTTCGATATAGCTCCTTTGTGATAATCCCAGAATACCTCGAGAACGATCTCGGTGTATTTCGATTCCTAATACAAAGGAAGCATCACCAAGATCTTTCATTTCAAAATTCTTAGATAGAAATCTCTTGGTGTCATGCAATAAGTTTATATCGTTTGTGGCAAGCAATATATCATCACATATAAAACCAAAAATATGTGTTTACTCCCACTGAACTTGTGATACACACATTCATCAACAACATTAGTTTCAAAACCATACGAAGTGAGAACTTGATGAAATTTGAAGTACCACTGACGAGAAGCTTGTTTGAGTCCATAGATGGATTTAGTCAATTTGCAAACCATATTCTTTGGGTCTCCTGACATAAAGTTTTCTGGCTGCACCATATAAATTGTTTCTTTAATGTCACCATTAAGAAAAGCTGTTTTGACATCCATCTTATGCAACTCAAGATCAAAATATGCAACAAGCGCCATAATTGTCCTAAAAGAATCTTTCGAAGAAACTGGAGAGAAAGTTTCTTTAAAGTCAATTCCTTCCTTTTGAGTAAAGCCTTTGGCTACAAGTCGTGCCTTATACCTCTCCACATTACCATTTGAATCCCTTTTGGTTTTAAATATCCATTTACAACCTACGGACTTCGCACCAACTGGTAATGAGACAAGTTCCCAAACTTTATTGTCTTGCATAGACTTATATTCTTCATTCATGGCTTCTATCCATTTATGAGAGTTGGAACTTTCCATGGCTTGACGAAAGTTGATTGGATCATCTTTCGACATTCCATTTTCTACCTCATGTTCTTGGAGATATACAATATAATCATCCGGAATTGCAAATCTCCTTTCTCTTGTGGATCGCCTTAAT
The DNA here is from genome assembly GCA_036172215.1 of Camellia granthamiana. Lineage (NCBI taxonomy): Eukaryota > Viridiplantae > Streptophyta > Magnoliopsida > Ericales > Theaceae > Camellia > Camellia granthamiana. The sequence continues at coordinate 73,901,704 of CM069916.1, read as the reverse complement.
GGCACAGGTTCTTGAGGTTGAGGTTGTAGAGTTTGTTCCTCAGGAACAATTACCTCATCTTGAATGAGGGATTGAACTATATTATCTTGAACAACATTGTCTGGTTGAGGATCCGAAATTATTTCTCGAGCAATGACAGGTATAGGAACCTGTAATTGGTCAAAAGTAGTAGTAGGAAGTGGGATTACTCCTACTTTCTCCTCAAAGACAATGTCTCTAACTGGATTTCTCCCCCCAAACTCAACATCCTCAAAAAATGTTGCAATTCCTGTCTCAAATATTGACCTATTTGTGGGATCATAAAACTTGTAACCCCGTGATCGTTCGGCATAGCCAATAAAGTAGCTGCTGATGGTTTTGGAGTCCAATTTTCTTTCATGAGGTTTATAAGGCCTCGCCTCAGCAGGACACCCCCACATATGCAAGTGTTTTAGACTAGGCTTTCGCTTAACCCAAAGCTCATAAGGTGTTTTTGCAGCTGCTTTAGTTGGCACCCGATTTAAGATATAAGTTGCTGTCTTTAGAGCCTCACCCCAGAGGGACTCTGGTAAAGTAGAATGACTGATCATACTTCTTACCATATCCTTAAGAGTCCGGTTTCATCTCTCAGATACACCATTCATGCTAGATGATCCTGGCATGGTGTATTGTGGAACGATTCCACATTCCTCCAGGTATTTTGCAAACGGTCCTGGACGTTGTTCACCTGATCCATCATATCTGCCATAGTATTCACCACCACGGTCAGACCTGACACTTTTTATCTGTTTGTTGAGTTGTAACTCAACTTCGGCCTTAAATTTTTTGAATACGTCCAAAGACTGTGATTTCTCATGGATAAGAAATAGATACCCATATCTGGAATAGTCGTCTATGAATGTGATAAAATATTGTTGACCATTCCAAGACGCCATAGGGAATGGTCCACAAATGTCCGTATGAATTAATTGTAAGACATCTGTAGTCCTATGGGCACCATATTTCTTCATTTTGGTCTGCTTTCCCTTGATACACTCAACACAGACATCAAAATCTGAAAAATCAAGAGAGTCCAAAATTCCATCAGACATAAGGCGCTCAACTCTAGATTTAGAGATGTGACCTAGGCGTTTGTGCCATAATGAGACTGAATTTTCCTTAGTTAATTTACGCTTTGTACCTCGTGATTCCACATGCAAGGTTTCATTATAAGATGCAATAGTTTCGAGCAAATATAGATTATCAAACACATTAAGTAAACCAGTACCAACAACATTTGAATTAATAGACATACTAAACTTCATATTTCCAAAAGAACAACAATATCCCAATTTGTCCAATACAGAAACAGAAATTAAATTCCGTTTAAAGGACGGTACAACAAAAGTGTCTAATAAATCCAAATAATAACCAGTTTTCAGCAATAATCTAAAGTGCCCTATTGCCTGCACTTCTATGGACTTGCCATCACCCACAAAGATGTATCTTTCAGCATCAGTTGGCTTTCGGTAGTTCAGGCAACCCTGCATAGAAACACATATGTGAGTAGTAGCACCAGAATCTACCCACCAAGTGTTTCTTGGTACTGAAGCTAAATTTATTTCAGAACAGACCAAAACATAAAATGTACCTTTCTTTACACGCCAGGCGACGTATTTGGCACAATCCTTCTTTCTGTGTCCGGGCTTGCCACAAAAGAAACAACCATCCTGCACTTTCTGTTTCTTTGGTTCTGGACCCTTAGGAGCAGCAACTTCCTTTCCCTTATGCTTTCTTTTGCCCGTATGCTTGGAGGTTCTTACCAGATGAGCACTTTTAGTCCTTTCTTGCTTCAATCTCTCTTCCTCTTGCACACAAAATGAAATGAGCTCATTGAGAGACCATTTCTCCTTCTGGCAGTTATAACTGACCTTCAATTGGTTAAATTGTGCTGGAAGAGAGATGAGAACTAAATGCACGAGCAAATCATCAGATAGGTCGAGCTTTAGTGCCTTAAGTTTTGAAGCAAGATGAGACATTTCCATGATGTACTCGCGAACATTACCCTTGCCTTTATACTTCATTGAAATCAAGCTTGCTAAAAGCGTGCTTGTTTCAGCCTTATCATTTTTAGCAAAACGCTTTTGAATTTCTAAGAGAAATTCACCGACAACGATAACATCCTCTGTTATGGCACCCCGAAAAACTTCTGGAATCGCACCCTTCATGATCATAAGACTTAGCCTGTTAGAACGATCCCACTTTTCAAAGTACACAATTTCCTCAGGAGTACTTTGTTCAGTGAGATCATTCAGTTTTGGCATTCTTAATGCCAAGTCTATGTCCATGCAGCCGAGAACAATCAATATGTTCTCTTTCCAGTCCTTAAAGTTTGTTCCATTTAACATTGGAACATTGTTCATGTTGGCAGAGATTGAAGTAGTTGACATTAAAGCTGAATAGAAAATAAAATAAAAGGAATAAACAATTATGCTCACATTAAGTAACCAAACAGATAATCTCTAAATAAATTAATTTAATGATAACATCTCAAGATACCTAGCACAACATTAATACCAAGCCTTTGGGTAGTGATATTAACTGTAAGTGGTATTCTTGTTGTAATGATCAAACATTGACAATAAGTTATGTCAAATAACAAATCTATCTTTTGATGGATTTATTATTCACATTAGGTTTCCTTGACAATTGGCACATGTTTATCACCACAAAATGTGTATGTAATTTTGCCAAGTATTAATCATGTCTTTGGACCGATAAATACTCGCATGAGATACACATACATGAACATCAAAACATTCCATATAAAACAATCTAGACAAGAGAGATCACTTTTGTGACATCTTGTTTGAATTGACTTATATTTAGAACGTTAGAAAATTAAATTTCTGTAGACGTTGTATGAAATTACATTAAATTTAAAGATTTCTTAATTTGTTACCCCGTATATATAATATACTTTGCAGCAATCCCAATTATATACATATATATTTATATATATAATTGATGGTTCCAAAATTTTTTTTTTTTTTTAAACCACAAAACACATGCATCAAGTGAAAAAGAAACTGCCCAAAAAACCAAACCGTATACAAGAATTGATGACAAAAGGCCAACCAACACATGCATGAATAGATTAAGAGACATGCAAGAATTGATTATTAAATTCCAAAGCCAAACCTGTTATACAAAACTACACATGCATGGATAGATTAATAAAAAACCAAAGACCAAGCCACAACACATGCATTAAGAGATTAAGAACACTGCCCAAAAGAAAAATGAACAAACCGTTTGAAACAGTCACTAATGATAATAAAACTGCTCTGTTTTCAAACGCTTAAAGTAGGCAGACGGAAGTGGGTGTGTTTTTTTTTTTTTTTTTTTTTTTTATTTTTATTTTTAAAACCAATGTTCACAATAAAACCAATTAAACCGCATGAGAATAAATATATATATACATGATATAAATAAACCCTCAATTATTGATGAACTAAAGCAAACAGAATTACCCAAATCAAACAAAAAATCGAAAACCAAACAGAATTTTACATTTCCAGAAACCAAACAGAATTTGCAGCAGGGAAAAAAAAAAAAAAAAAAACAGAATCCGAAAACCAGGAAACCAAATTGGATGAATAAAGCATATCAATTTCTAATAATACACATGATATAACCGCTCTGATACCAATTGTAAACATAAATTTCAGAACATGAAACTTTATGCTTTGGATCATCTACCATGTGAATCATCAAGAAATCAAGACAAAAACTTACCCGAATCCATCGATGAACGGTTAAACGGAAGCGTGATTATCAATAAACCCTTTGTTGTTGATTTTGTTATTGCCTTCTAATCATTTCCTTTACCAGTGCCTTATCAATTCTCCTTGAGAGGAAATAGAAGAAGAATGGCAGTTCTTCACCATTGGCAGGATTAGGGACCATAACAATATAAGGTTGAAATAGGTTTTCCAACAACACAACCGTGTGGCAGTTTTTTATGAAAACCAACTTAACCAATATGTTTTAATTTCTATTTCTGCCCCTCATAGAAATAGAAATTACTCAACTAATATCTACACATTAGGTCCATGACACATATACCCTTAAGCCTATTAACTAAATTGAATCACTTAAATTGTAGGCTTCTTATAAATGATAACACCATATTTAAATATGTGGTCCCATTGAGACATTATCTAACATAAAACAGTAGCCCAGCCTGATCCTGTAGGCCAAACTACATATCTCAATCCTCAAAAATAGGGAAACTTACCAGCCGGTCCCATGGAAACAGATTAATACCCACCAAGTCCTGCCCTATTTCAGTTTCTAATTTTACCCCTCAATGTCACCCCACACGCGTGAAGCAAAGAAGATATCACGAGCTCTCCTCTGTGCGCGTGACACACACGCTCCTTCTCAATTGTTCTGATTTGGAAACTATTCTGAGGCGATTTGGAAACCATTCTGAGGCGATTTGCGATTTGAAAATGGAAACAAACGAAGAGATTTTCCATGAATTTCCCATCGTTTCCAAAGAAATCACCTCTGTTTTTATACCGATTTCGAACAGATCTCCAGCAAATCTTCCACCGTTTCGATCTATATTCTGATTCGGACATCTACTCTCCCTATTTAGTTTATCTTCAACAAACATGCCAATCAAACGTGAGTCGTATTCATCTTCCATTCTTCTTTCATAACTATAATTAAGTGATAAAATTCGACTTGAAGTCATTTTCAATATGTATCATACAGTATTAATTTATGAGTGATATTCAACTTCATAATAATCACATCTTCGTGTTCATTTGCTATACAATGATGGATTTGCTTACTTTTGCTAATTCAGTGATAAAATTTGATATATAATGACAGATTTGCTTATTTTGCCCGATTCAGTGAGAAAATTTTCTATAAGAATGATAGATTTGCTTCCCTTCTTCTTTCATAACTATAATTGAGTTATAAAATTTGACTTGAAACTATTTTCAATGTATATCATACAGTATTAATTTATGATTGATATTCAACTTCATAATAATCACATCTTCATGTTCATTTGCTATACAATGATGGATTTGCTTACTTTTGTTAATTCAGTGATAAAATTTGATATACAATGACAGATTTGCTTACTTTGCCCAATTCAGTGAGAAAATTTGCTATAAGAATGATAGGTTTGCTTAATTTTCCTAATTGAGTGATAAAATTTGTTATAATGATGGATTTGCTTATCTTCTTATTTCATAACTATGGATTTGCTTCCCTTCTCTTTTCATAACTATAATTGAGTAATAAAATTCGACTTGAAGCTATTTTCAATGTGTATTATACAGTATTAATTTATGAGTAATATTGAACTTCATAATAATCACATCTTCATGTTCATTTACTATACAATGATGGATTTGCTTACTTTTGCTAATTCAGTGATAAAATTTGATATACAATGACAGCCCACAACAAGAAGACACGTCATAAGTTTATCAATAACAAAACACTGTTAAAAAAAAAAAAAAAAAAAAAAAAGCAACAAAACCAAATTATAATATTTTGATTTCAAAATATTTTTGCAGGCTTGATTGTGGAATCATTGTTTGCTATATCATGAGGCAATATGTTTCAAAAAATAACATAATGCCTACTTTTTCCAAGGAAGAATGCAATCAATTGAGAGCCGATATGTTAACTATCTTCTTGACTGACCAACAAGCTGCTCAACAACAAATAGTTGATGAAAACATTGATGATTTGTCTCCACAATAATCAACAGATCTGGAAAAAAAGAAAACAAAAGGAAACATTGATTCATTTGGTTGTTAGAATGTCAATACTTCATACATTTTGCTTGTTTGGTTGTTATAATGTTACCTGTATTTTGATGATTTTTGTTCTTACTTTGCTCCAATGAATATTGCAATGCTTGGTTGTTACAATGTCAAAATTATGGACAGTGCTTGGTTGTTACAATGTCAAATTTGCTTCAATGAAACATTCAGTCTTTTTTAGCCATATTGTTACCAGATCTGACTTTTGATATCAGTCTTGTTATGTAAAATTCATTTAAAATATTGATTCTAATCTGATTATTTGTATCGAATTTAAAGATTAATAACAGGTTTGGAGTTACTATACTGATGAATTTATTTTTTTATAGTGTTTTGTTGACACTGATAAATTTATCACTGTTTCAATAAATTTATCACTATAAACACTGATAAATTTACCACTATTCAAACAAAAAAACCAGCAACTCTCTCTCTCTCTCTCTCTCTCTCACATTCTTTTTTCCCAATTCAAGTAAACCAACACTATAAAAAATAATAAAAAATTTACCTAAATTGAAATTTAAAACACAAATACTATTACATTGTCCAAATTGGAAATTAAAATACTGTTACAATTTGTAGATATTCCCAAGTTTGAGAATGAATGTAAGAACTTGCCATCCTTGGTGATTTCTGAATAATCAAAACCATTTAATACTTCAGTTAAACAACTCAAACATCCAAAGCTTGCTTCTGAGTGACCACAAAACAGTATGCAGACTGAGAAGTTGTTGCTAAACCAGATAAACATGGTAGTTGATCTAAATTTTTTTGCTTTGCAAAGCAGTTAACACAGCAGATATGCAATTATGTATTCTAGAGATTTGATCTATAGCTTTGTAATGTGAAAATTTTTCCTGGGAAAATTAGATAACTACAGACAAAAATTGCTTCCTCTAAGTAAGTAATATACAAAGATCTACTCCTTTGAATGCTGAAAGACTTATGGGAAAAACCATATTCAAACTTTGAATCTCAAATCTACTGTCATTTGGAATCTCATAAAAGACATCCACTAGATAAAATCACTTAGAAACAACAAAAGACCAAAAAAGGATATATGTGTACATATATATATATATTCATTTTCTTTCTTCTCCTTTTATCAACAATCAATCCAAGAGTAAATAAGATACAGTGTGAAGAGAAAGAAACTGGAAAGAGGTCTAGCATATGTCATTGTAAATTCAGTGCACAAATTATTTGTGTTTCTGAGGGATGCATTATCTAACAAGCAAGGCTGTATTATTGTTTGAATTAATCAAGGCACAGAAAAATTAAAAACATGTATAACTAGTGACATCAATTGATTTTTGTTGAGTTTAAGCCGGTGATAAATTTATCACTGTAAAAAAAAACATTTGCTTGGATATGACAGTGATAAATTTATCAACCACTGACATAAATGTAATAAATCCTCAACTCTTTCCATACAATCAGTGATAAATTTATCATTCTTGAAAATAAAAAAATTCAGGAACCCCATTAATGCCTGATTGCTTCCTTTAGACAATGGTAAATTTATCATTCTTACAAAAAAATAATCCACCAACTTGTCCAAACCAACCAGTGATAAATTTATCACTGTATAAAACACCAAAAACAGCAACTACATTTAACCCAAATCAAATCGTATAAATCTGTGAAACTTAATCCTGTAAAAATATCAGCAAAAAATATAATTTATATTCAACAAATTCCTTAATCATTCAATGCAAGTACCAAAATGATACATCTTTCAAAAAATACTCAATCATTCAATGCAAGTAACACCTCTCAACTCTCAACAAAGTAATTCAATTAAAATCAATACAACTAAAGCAAAGCTTCTTTATATGTCTTCCAATTATGAGTTCACATCTGTCCACACCTACTGCACCTAATTCTCTTGATTTCGCCCTTAGAAGTTATTCTCTCTGTTCTTGGACGCCCAGTTGGTCTCTTACAAAGAGGAGGTAAAACAACGTCATCATCAACAACTACGTTTGGCTTCCACATACTAGGAACTAGATAGATAGAATGTGAATAAGAATCACAATAACTACTAACACGATAGTAATCATCAAGAAAACAATTCAGATCCTTCCCACTCCTCTTTATAGCACAAAAATCATGTTTGCAAGGAAAAGAATCAATTTCCCACAATAGACAAGAACAAGAACGTTTCCCAATATCAACCATAATTGAATGATTCAATTGGATTTCATAAATGTCATCGCTACATTTCTTAACTATCCATGCTTTTGTATCATTAAAAGTTTTTTCCAACTTTTTCTCTGCAAAAGGACAAACAATACGATTCCACTTATTCCCAACTTCTCTCCTTCTTGAAAATTGCTCCATTAGTTTCACCCGTATAGCATCAACAAGACTAGTTGAAAACAAATGTCGTTCATCCCTAATCCATGAATTAAAAGATTTCGCAACATTTGTGCACATTTCACCATACCTCTTGCCTTGAAAATAAACGTTACACCAACACTCATTAGGCAAATCCTCAAGAAACTTCTCAACACTACGACCACAACGACCCTTAAATTCTTCAAATAACTCATTAAACAACTCAATAGTAGGAGTATATACACATCTACTAAAAAGAGTAAGCAAATACTCTTTAGATTCTCGACTCTTCACTAACAAATAAGTCTTCGAGTTTGTCTTCAAATGCATCAGACAAAAAGAATGAGAAGAAAACGGAAAGACCTCAGCTAAAGCTTTCAGCAAACCTCCATGCCAATCAATAACAAACGCAATATCCCTCCCCGGAGTCAAAATAACAAATAACTTTGACAAGAACCAATGCCAACTGTCATAACTTTCACTATCAACAATGGCAAAACATAACGGATATAAACCTACAAACAAAATATATATACACGTTATCAATAACAAATAAAAAAAATTACAAAAACAAAATCAAAACACAAAGTATATAACATATAGCACCAACCATAGATAAATTTATCACTGTATAACTACAAAAATTCAATAGCAGCATATAACATATAGAATCAATGAATAATAAATTTATCACTGTACACATATAAAAAATTAACAAAAGTATACAACATAAATTTATCACTAATAGATTGACCATAGTCGATAATCAACACTCTCCAGTAACAAAAATGATAGAATTATCACTGTTTTAATAATAATAACAAATAGACACAGAATATACCTTGGTTACCGCCTTTTGCCGTAGCAACCAATAAATAATCTTTGTGTCTTCCTTTCAAGAAAGTCCCATCAAGCATTAACACAAGCCGACAATACTTGAAACCATGAATACATGCTTCAAAAGCGAAAAACAAGCATTTGAAATGTCTTCATTTACTATCAACATCAAATTCCATATCAAAAACATTCCTCAAATTACAATCATTAGCGACATCAACATACCAACGAAGATCATCAAATAATGATGAATAGTCACCAAAAACAAGGCCCCTTACTTTTTCAACACCTATCCAAGCTCGGCGATAAAAAACTTCTGTTCCATAATAGTCCTCGAAATCACAAACCACCTCATTAACCGATGTCAAAGCCTTATTACGAATATCACTTGAAAATAGCCCACCAATCATACTTGAAGTCATCCTAGCATGTTTAACTGTACGAAAAGAAGATCCACAAGTATGAACATCATCAAATTGTTTAATAACAAAAGCTTTACTATAATTTTCCACTCTAGCATGCACGCTCTATAAACATCCCAAATCAACCCTTATCTTACAATGAACAGTGAGACAATCCTTATCATTTTTAACGAAATCAAAATCAAAATCAAAACCGGAATGAATAGAATACTTTGACAATGCATCTCGAAATTCAACAACTCCTTGAGCAAACCTTTGTCCCACTCCTTTCATACAATTAACCCACCTATCGAAGAGCAAAGGTTTCCGTTGATTTGAATAAAATGATGGCAAAAAATCAGTTTCACAAACAACACTACTACTACTACTAGCTTCACCATCACAAATCATATAACCTTCACCCAAAGAACAACACTTTACAAAAATATCAATACAATGAATATCACAAGAAAGTGCAAGTCCAACCATAACCTCCAAATACTCTTCACTTTGTAGACCACAACAAGAATGTCCAGGCATTGAATACGATATATTCAAAGAATTACCAACTAACTCACTCCACTTTGCACACAATTTATATACTAAATCCTTGAAATTAAATCCATCATTATACTTGATAACCAATGTCACACCTCTAAACTTGCACATAAGAAACAAACAATTCTCCATCACTATAAATCTTGCAACAAACAACAATTATATTTCAGCAAATAACTCAAACACCCTAAAACAAAATCAAATACAGTGATAAAATTATCAACCAACTCAAACACATGCAAAAACCAACATTGATAACTTCAACAGTTAACACCACCAAAGACCAAGAACAGTGAATAAGGCTTACACTTATTAGACATGGTAACTCGATTTGAATCTTACCATTACATTATGCAACCTTTTCATCTCCTATTCCCATACTCACTAATACATTTATCACTGTTGAAAAAGTTAATCCAACAACACCCCCAAAATACTCAGTGATAAAATTATCACTGTATAAAATAACAAACCAGCACCTGTGTTCAATCAAAACAATTTTGTAACCAAAAAAAAGAAAAAACTAAAATTCTTTACATATACATATCTCAAAGCTTTCAATATCATGATTAAAATACAAATTCAATCGCAATAGAAACAACAGAGTAACAACAATATCACAACAAAATCAAAATCACCAACTCAAACTAAAAAGAACCAAAACATTGAAATTGAAATCAAAATCAAACATACCAATCGACTTAACTCCAGAACATCGCAAATCAGAAAATTTAACTATACACCAAACGCAAAATCGCAAATAAGAAGATTCACCAAGCACACAATCGCAAATCACAAACCGCGAAGATACACCAAGCGCGAAATCATAAATCACAAAGCTCCACAATAATACATTAGCAAATCGTGAAGTTCCACAGAAATCCAAATCACAGACGCATACTTACAACACAATATTTTGATGGAAAATCCAAACAGAAACGCGCCAAAACAGGGGAGGGGTAAAACGGTACCAAAAAAAAAGGCTCAAGACCTTTTGGTGCACAAGAGCAAAACTCAAGACTAAGAGGGGAATAAGTGTAAAAGGTAGGACGGGCCAGTAAAAAACCCTAAAAAATATGGGGATATAATTAAGGTTCAATTCTGTTTAATAAACTTAAATACCTATGTCCTACACATCTTTTGAATAAACCAATTAATCCTAATATTCTTCTTTTGCACCCATTCTCTTATATTATTTCTCCCTACAACGTTTCTCCAAGAGGCTCACATTGCCATGACCATCACTATCGTTGCCAACCACCGCTACCATCATCGTCTATTGGTCACCGCCACCATCATCGTTGGCCCATTACACAGCCATCATCTTTTACTTGCACCGTCGGTGTCCATTCGCTAATGCCATTGATCTCTACTCCAATGCTGCCAATCTACCACCACCAACCCTCTCCCACCACCACCGATTTACACTTCACTGTCACCGATCTACACTTGACATCTCCGATCTCCACTCTACTGTTGTCGATCTGCCGATCTAGTTGTTTCAATCGTAAAATCGACTTCAAATGACCAAGCAACAGTGATTTCCAAATCTTACCTCTTGTAGACACCCCATTTTTGACCGTCCTCAAGACTTGGACGTCGTCATTTGAATACTCGATGATCATCCATGCTCGTGTTCGTTTTGAGTTCTCGGAGGTCTCGGCTACGCGCCTTGCCTCAAGATCTCTCAACTTATCTGTTTTGTGCTTAGTCATGGACCAAACACTTGTGTTTTTTGCTTCTAAGGGAAGAAGGTGGCTTGTTTGTCATCCCCTCAACCCACCGGCAATGGCATGAGGCCATCGGCACCTTTTTTCTTGCCACCAGCCAAGAGTGTTGGCCGATCGGCACTATATTTGGTCGGCCGGCACTTATGTTGGTCGATCGGCCATTTTTGGTGGCCGAACCCTGTTCATCTGCTTTATGCAGATATTTTATACCAACTGGTGCAGCTAGCATCCACAATTACCCCCCTTCATACACGTGTATGGAGGGATTTGCTCTTTGCTTGGCTTCTCTTGGAAGCCTTAGAATTTGAGCCTCTATAAAGAGGGAGCCCCTCCTCCCTCCTTCAAGGTTCAGAAAAATTGGTTCTTGGGAGGATAGATATAAGATTGTATCTATACTTCCTTGTTTAGCCTTGTTTTGTGCTCAAAATAGTAATATTGTCTTACTATTGCACACAAACACACACTAGAACACCATCCTTGGTTGCTGAGGTGCTAGGAGGTTGATTTTAGTGTTCTTGGGCTAGTTTGAACTCAAAAAACCTACTGGAGCTTTGTTCTTGAAGAGGTTCTTCAAGGGTGAGAAACTACCTTCTTTATTTCCCATTTTTGCATAAGCTTTTAGCCTATCTTGCATGTTGTTTTGAGCTTAACTTATAATTGATAAAAATTCTGATTTTGCATTGTTTTGATCTTTGTTTAAGATCACTTTTGTGTTTGGGGTTGTTTACCCCCCTCTTAGGCCTTGTTTGGCCTCATTTTTGTGCCTTTTTTTGTGAGCTTCAGGACCACCTTGTATTGGCCTTCTCACCACTGAAATCTAGAGGGATTTCAGTGGTGGGGATGGTGTTTTGAGATCCTAAGAAGGAGAGGGCCATCCCCTCTCTTTGTTGTCTTTCATGCTTGCATAAATGGCTTATGTTTGTGGCTTGTATGCCTAACTTGTTTTAGCTTCATTTCAGTATATATTAGGCTTTGTTTTGCCATGATATAGCACTGTTTTGACTTGGTTTAGACATACTATGCATGCTTTGTATACTTGTCTTGTAATCCCATGATTTGCCTTAACATGCACTATGTTGTAACATGTCTTTTTAGCATGATTTTGGCTTAACTTCATGAAGCTTCTAACTTTGTTTTAACATGCTAAAGCTCTGATTTTGGTTGTTTTGGTCGTCCATGACTTGCTTTGTATAGCCACCATGTAATCTAGCTTGTAGGCTTTGAGTATTGAATCCTTTGACATGCTTTACTTGGGCCATTTCAGTAGTTTGGCATCACTTGTCATGTTATTTCAGTCCATATAGTATGCTCAAACACTTGCATTTATCAGTCCTTTAATGCTTTGAAGGGTTTGTGTTTTATGCCTCTTGAATGGTCCATTGTGTATGCCACCATGCTTAGGTCTTTGGGATGCCATCTAAGTGGGTTTTTGGGCTCATTTTGACATGCCATAACTCTGTTCTTGGTTGCTTAAATCATGCCATGTTTGGCTTTGATAGGTGTAGTGTACCACCTCTTTTGTGGCCTAGTTTGCTTCATGCTTTTTGGTCCTTTATGCTAGCATGTTTTAAGCTCATTCCACCATGATTTAGGACTGTTTTGGGTCATGATTGCCATATGCTCTTTGTTTTGTGTAGCTTTGGTTCAAGTCCCTTCATAAGCCTTAGGCTTTGAGCCTTAAGTATGTCATGCTTGACTTGTCTATGTGATTTGGCATCACTCCTAGCCTCATTTCAGAGCATGTAATGTTGTCACATTTACATGCTTTTCATTCCTTTTAAGCATGTTTAAAAGTTGCTCTATGATGCTTAAAGTAATGGGCCATTACCATGCATGTTTGTATGAGCTTTTGTTCCCATTTCCATAGCATTTTGGCCACCGATTTGGACCTATTTGAGAGCTGTCCATTTTGGTTTAAGACCATCCCCGCATGTTGTTGCATGCTTGCCCTGTATGTTGTCACATGCTTGTTGCATACTTAGTATATTACATGTTGTTGCATGTTAGTATATTGCATGTTGTTGCATGCTAACCCCATTGCATTTTGTTGCATGCCATACTAGCTTACATGTTTAGGTTGTATGCCTATTGCATATTAATTGCACGCTTGCCTCACATGTTGTCGCATGCTTGGCTTCTTTGCATGCTTGCTTGCATGCTTAGGTTGCATCGTATTGAGTGTGCATTTCCTTGCCTCTTGATAAACCATGATAGAGGTTGGGGTCCCTTATGTGTTTTGTGTGCATTTCATTTGACATTAAAATGCACATTTGGCACCTTGGGCCATCATGCATTGAAATGCGTGATTGATGGCCCGAGGGTTGAGAACCATACTCCTTTGAGTCTTAAACATGATAAGGAGGATGGTGGTGCAAACATTGCCTTGAAAATGCATTGTCATGCTCTGTCTGTCCTCTGCTGCAGCAAAACAGAATTCTGTAGGAAGAGATGGCCGGTCAGCCACCTTCAGTGCCGGCCGGCTATGCATTGTTGGCCGAGGTCCCCACAAATGGTCGATGACCAGTTCCTCTTGGCCGGTGGCCTTGAATTTCAGCCGGTGACATCCCACAATGCTCAGGAGGTGATTCAGAAGCATCCTTGAGACTTGCAAAGTTTTCAGAGGTGCAAAGTAGTGTAAACAGAGGCAACGTGACATGGCGATGGATTTCCAAGCGAAACCAAGCATGCATGCATTCGTCCCTCTTCCCGAGGCTGTTTTACTGCTTTCAGTAGCTTAATTAATTTGTTAAATTAGTTAAGTATTATGTAATAATTAGTTAGCTCATTAGTTAGTTAATTATTTGATTTGTATTATTCTTTCGGTCCCTCCGTTGAGAGGGCGCAATTGTGTAATAAGCGTGCGTGTGTGTGACGCATGTCTTCTAACCTCCACTTCTTTCTCCCTTTTACTTAACCGCTTACGATGGTTAGTTCTAGGGCACGTTTCAATTAGCATCCTTATGCTATGCATGTTTGCATCATTCATCTGTATTGCATGCACCAGGTTCGCCGCATCATACTAACTATATTGTATTTAAATTCCATGTTGAATACATGTATCGAATTGTCGCATCTCATATGCCACTTTAGATTAACCGAGCCTATTCTAGTTACATTTTGCCTGTGATGCATTAGCCATCATAACATGGACTTGGATCATACATTTGATTATTAACATGTTCATTGTTTTGGCTCGGAGTACACTGTGAGTGCTTATGCTTTAGCATCTTGCATGTGTGTAAGTGTTAACATGACAGCATGCTTACCATGAGGCTAATTACTTATGTGATATAACTGCTTGAATGCCTGTGGGTGAAGGTTGGAGTGCCTGAATTGGAATAATTCATCGAAATCCGTGTTTTAGCCTACTTACGAGTAGCAAAATTCAAAACCATTTCTAAACAAATGGATATGCGATGCTTTGGTCCAAGTTGGGCGATCTAGTCTATACTTGTGTGTTGTGCGCATCAGATAGTAATTCTAGCTAATAACCAGAATAAGAACGCATGTGTTTTCAAAAACTCAATATCATACTTAGTACAGGCCGATCTTCGGATCGGGCGAGCGGGGGTGCTCATAGATGACCTTCCCCAATCGTACCCAAGTTCCCGAGCCGAGGCAACTTTGGTGATGACAGACACGTGGCCTTAGGCAACGAGTCAAGGTTTCCTAAATTCTCCCAAAATAAATATTTAGGTGGCGACTCTGTATCTGGCAAAGCAGTCCATGTTTGGCACTTCTTTCTTAAAAATCAGTTTTCCAAAATGATTTGCCTGATTTGGACTCTTTGGTGATTTATCGGTCTCGCATTGCACTTTGCGGGATTAGATTCAGAACCGTGATGTTTGAGTCCGAACTGTGGTAAGCAAGGCCCTCGGGGCGCGTCCACAGTTTCTAGTGACTCCGCTGGGGAGTTAAAGAACTTGACTCGAACTCATGATATCTTGTTTTAATTACACTTATGTGTTTCTTTGCATTGCATGTGCATTGGTGCACCTAGGACACCGTGTTTGCCGTATGCTATTCCTGAACGGTTTGCCGGAGGCCCGCTTTGAGAAGCGTGCCATAAGGCTGACCGGTTGCAGGCTCTGCCACGACGGGAACACAAACCCCGATTTTTACCGGGGCACCCTTTGTGACCATTCGACCTAGTGCATGTTTGAAATCCATAGTGACCATTCCAAACTAGGACAGGTTGCTACCCGATTTTAGGTTGTTTGAAAACCGTTGTGTGCGTAGTGAAACCCTAGCTCCTGACAAAATAGGACAGGGAAACCCTACCCCAACATAGGGGTGTTTTGGCTCTCATTTGCTTGTTATGTGATTTTAGAGTGTGTCTCTACAAGGAATGCATATATCACTTTGCAAGTCTGGGTATCGGGCCTACGGGCATCAATATTTTGAGAATCAGTTATATCTGCGGGTATCAGATTGAGTTTTGGGGCAGTGAATTTGGGAACAGTGATCAGTGGCCGAATACAGTTATTCAGCTATGCTTGTGTCTGTTCCGGTGAAATTGGGCTGAAATGTTGCCTGTTTTCTCTTTCAACGTTCAGAGATTTAGTTCAGAAAGCCAGTGTTCTCCTTCGCTAAAGCAAGGCAAACATCTGATCCGTCAGTCACCGATCGCATCACCTCCGTTCAGTTCAGCGGATTTATGATGGCACAAAATTCAGAGGAAATTGTGGTTATGGCAGCCGCATTAAACTAAGGAATCATCTTACAGGGTGAGGCCGATGTTGAGGTGGCACACCCACCCAGATCACCTGTTGCGCGCCCGATCTGGGAACCCCAGTTGTTTCAAGCTCATGAACCCACCACCTTTGAGCTAATGGGAATGATTGGCGACCTTCAAAGATCTGTGGCTAATCTAGTCTACGGAATGTCAGCCCCACCACCATCTGCATCATATGCCGGGAACTTCATGCCGCAAGAGCCCCTGCTACTGGGGCGAATTGTAATTGAGCTCAGCCAACCTGAAGCTGCCTCAAACTCCGGCAATGACATTTCGACGACAATGGGGCTTCGCATTGAAGCAACAACCCAAACTTTTCACCAAGCTAAGACTATTGAAAAGAACAAGATGAAGGTGGACACAGATCCCTATAAACAACTCCAGCAAGCTGTTGAGGCTCTGAAAGCTGGTGGGTTGAATAAGCAACAAGTACTCGCGGTTGTAGCTAAGACTGCGGATGACATTTTCCCTGCTCAGACTGAGAGCAGTTCAAGCCAAAGGGAAAATCGGGATAGGGACCGTTGTACCAGAACAGTTCCTTTCAATCCTAACCCTCTACTTGGAAAAGATCAGAGAGCCAAGGCAGCACCTGCTGATCCTTTTGCTAGTGCATCCAGCAAAGGTCCATAGGCTTCAAAGTATCTGCCTCGAGGGCGCAGGGTCTTTCATGCCCTCTACATGCCTTTGTCCAAGGCTCTTCGAATCCTCACTGAAAAAGGTCATCTCAAACCTCTTAAGCCTCGGCCTCCCCCGAGTAATCTCCCTCTCTCACATGATGCTACCCAGTATTGTGCGTACCATCAACAAGCTGGTCACACCACCGATAATTGCTTTCGTCTTCGCCACAAAGTGCAAGACTTGATCGATGATGAGGTCATCCTCCCACCTAGCTCAGCAAAGTCTGTCACCACTGAGTTCGTGGACTTCGAGGATAATACAAGTATGTGATCAGGGGTTGGTCCACCTGCGGGCGACGCTCAATTTATTTCAGATGTGGCGCTTGGCACGCACTATTTTGGGCATTTGCGAATGTTAATTTTTGTACTTTCTGACTTGGGTGTTGAGTCAATTCTGTAGTTTTGTTTCGAGTCTGTCTCATTGTTTCGAGTCAGTCTTGGTGTACAGAAGTCGGGTCATTTCGGAGGTGTTACCTCGGACCTCACTGTCTTATTTTGTGTTTGTCTTTTTGCTTTCTTTTGAGTCTGTTTCTGCCGCGGAGCCAGTTGTGCCAACAGATCTGAATGAAACAGCAGTAAATTTTCACACTTTTGTGTTTGCTTCTGCCTTGCGCCAGTTGTGCTAGAAGTTTGAATGGGACGGTAGTGCTTTTCTCCTGCTTTTCTGCGCCTTTAAATCATTGTATTGACCTAAGTGTTTCAAAAACTTTTCAAACACTGTGATGAAAACAAAGAGGAAGGAATTCCTCGGGATTTGCAAAAATTTGATCAATTGAGAGAAAGAAAGGCATGCTAAGCCCTTAATGATTGAGATCATGCTTGTTAATGTGAGTACTGAGAAGGATCCTGGCTTGATCCAGATTGGTTCTACACTGTCTTCAGCGCGAGCGATTTGTCGCTTTCTTAAAAGATTTTGAAAAATGTTTTGCGCGGTCCTGCGAAGACCTGTGTGGAATCGCTCTTGAGATTGTACAGCTTAGGATCGCTCTCAGCCTCGAGATCCGACCCCCCTTACTTTCAAACAATTGAACTTGGATTCAGAATGTTTAACGGTCAACCACAATGTGAGGCTTGTATGGCTAGATCAAAAACACCCCACGAACTAGGGGCAAAAAATGTCAGATGCGCTCGAAGAGTCAAAAACGAAGATCGGCAAGAATGCCAAGTCCCAGAAAGGAAGAAATAATGAAGTTTTGTTGAAGAACAACCGAGTTCTTATCCACAACACTAGGGGTAAATTCAGCCCCCATTGGATGGACTCCTACATCATCAGCGAACAACAGCCATTCTCCTGGATTCGGATGGCTTCGAGACCCTAAAACCATTTGGCATGGACAAAGCTACACTTTTACCCTTGAGAGGCTCGTTGGGCTGAAAACCCGGAAGGGCGACCCAGGCAAAAGTTAGAGCAAATGAAAAGAAAAAAAAAAAGAACAAAAAATAGCAAAATGCACAAAATAAAAAAAATGAAAAATGAAAAGAAAAAGAAAAAGAATTGAAAAGAAAAGAAAAAGAGAGCTCGCAAGGTTGAAAACCCGGAAGGGCGACCTTGGCAAAAGTTAGAGCGTAAAAGGAGAGGTTAAATACCCGAGTGTACTTTACCGGAACTATGTAAGGCTTGATTCCCATGTTTGGGATACGTAGGCAACTTCATTCTGAAGCCTAGCCATAAACACTTCCAAACCGATTGTGTCCATGTAATGGTTCCGATCATCTTTGTGATTTCTATATTCGAGAGTTCGGTTGTGATCATCGCTGTGAGAATTGGTTACAGTGTGCTACGGTACATTTCAAACAAGGGGCAACTTTCTGTTGCCATACAGTGCGCTGTGGTGTCATTCAAACAAGGGGCAATTTTCCATTGTCGTACAGTGCCGTTCAGACAAGGGGCAGTTTTCCATTGTTATGGATCTCAGGTTGTACATCTGGAGAGTGGGTTCCGTGCTCGTTGAGCAATGGACGTTTGCAAAAATAGTTTTTGAGATTATTTTACTGAGGTTGACTAATTTTCTCGAAAATTATTCTATTTTTCCAAAACTGGACCATTTCTTGGACCCAAAAAAGGAAAATTTTCAGTGCTCACAAACTAACTTGCATGACTTCAAATTAAAAAGTTGAACGAGTGTGTTAATCTAACTCTCATATTGGTCAAAATTGTTTTAGTAGAAAGCCAAAACAAAAAATGGTCAAAATGATGAACTAGGGGCACAGTTAAGTCAGGTGTTCTGTCTTTTCCCCATTGTCAACATACTTACCGAAAAGGGCACCGTATTTGCCAGAAAGGGCACAACTGAAGCTGTCAGCAAAATGCCGAAAGCTATCTCATCCTCCGAGCAACGAGGTATCAAGCCAAGTGCGAAGCACGAAATGGAATGGATCTAGATATTCCACTCTCTCGTCTGGACACATCTGATTACGTCCAAACTCCCCAGCAGAACATCATCCACCGATGTCAGCTGCAGATTTGTGTAGACACCCCATTTTTGACCGACCTTAAGACTCAGATGTCACCGATTGAGTGCTCGGTGATGTTGCGTATTGTGCTCATTCAGAAGTCTCAGAGTCGCGGCCGTGAGCCCTGCCTCCGGACTTCCGAACCTTCTTCTGTGCCTTGCCTCGGTTTGCGAACCAGACTCGATTTTCTCTGTTTCTTTTCCTGAGGGGAGAGAGAGATCCCGTAGACCATCTCTCAGTGGCCGTGGGCTACATTTTGTGGATGTAGGCCATTTTGCCCATTTCGGAGCCCGGTTCTCGATTTTCGGAGCCGTCAGGCCATGTGCCTCGGTTCGGGACCGCCTAACTATCTCCGATTGCTCCGGTTTTTGGCATGCATCTTATTTACTCCCTTTTGAGGGACACTGAGGTCTGAGAGACCCACTTCGTGGTCGAATGCCACTTTCGGTGCTTAACAGGCAGTTTTTGGGGCCCCGAATTGCGCGTTCTGGCCCCCGAACATTCGTTTTGCATCGGTTTTCGTTCATTTTTGGCAGGTACCTCTGTTGCATCACCAGGAAGGCCGTAGAAGGGTGGGAGGCCAGCAATTGTTTCAGCAACCAGTTATATTCCTCCGGCGCCCCCCGACGCCCGTTTTTCTCACTTTCAAGCCAATGTTGACCACCCTGGAGTCATTTTCTTCAATCCTAACCCCCATATTTGTGTTGTACACACATGGGAGGACACCAAAAGTTGGTGGCCGGCCAGTAATTCCACCTGACCCTTTTGAACCCCTCCTAAAAATGGCCCATTCTCTCTCCTGTTTTACAATTGCCAATTTTGAACCACAGGGTTGTGTTGAGGGCACCTGGGAGGACACCTTTTTGTGATGGTCGGCCAGAAAATCACCTTGACCCTTTTGACCCCTGGCCGGCTGGCCATGGGGGGTGGCCGGCCGGCCACCTGCAGCTCCAATACCTAGCCGGCCATGATCCTTGCAGTGTGTACATTACAGCTGTGCATTGTTTTTCCCTCCAAAACCTGTATCCGGAGGGAACTTTTTTGAAGGGAAACTTGATGCAATTTCCCTCTCATTTTCCCCTCCTTTTCTCCCCCTCTCTTGGCCATATAACCAACTGACCAGCTCTGGTTTTAGGGTCACAAAAAAACCCTAAGAGCTTTGTATACACATATCTCCCTCTATCTCTCTCATTTCCTTCAAAATTCCTAAGTCCTACACCTCATTTCTTCATCACCACCAAGCACCACCACCACTACTCCATTTCCAGAAACTTGGGGAGCTTTCCAGCAGCTAGGAGGCAGCATTTCTCAAGCCAAGAAGCATCCAAGGGGTAGTCTTCATGGGTAAGTGTCAATTCCCTCTTTTTGAGCTTAATTTTGCAACTTTTTTCTAGCCTCTTTGCTTGCTGTTTTGAGCTCAGACCAAAACTGAAAAGGTCATTTTTTTGAGCTCATTTCCTTGTTTCATTAAGGGCTCAACACTGTTTGAGCCCCCCATGTTGCACTTGCTTCAATACCCTCTTGAATGCCATTTTCTTGCATAATATTTTTAGCTTGTGTGTGATCTGTTTTAGGGCCTGATGTAAACTGTAAATAGGCCTATTTTGAGACCCTCTTGAACATTGAAGAAGGGCTCAACACTGTTTGGGACCTCCATGTATCACTTGCCATTGTACCCCTCTTGGGTCCCCATTTTTGCATGGTTTATTAGCTTATTAAGCTTCTGTTTTTAGGCCATGATCAGAACTTAAAGTGGCCATATTTTGACCCCCTTGTCATGTTTCATTAAGGGTCTTTGGATTTTTGATGAATATTTTGTATACTTTGTGTTATAGCCTCTTTTGAGCCTCATCTTGCATGACATTTTGAGTGTGTTGGTATACTGTTTTGGGGGCTTCCATGAACTGTAAGTAGTCATATTTTTGGTCCCTATTCAGTGTTGTAGAAGGGTCTTTTTCTGTTTGGGCTTTGCATCTACCACTTGCCTCATTGCCTCCCTTGCGGAGCCATTTTTGTATGCCATTTTAGCCCTATTTGTGCTTACTGTTTGGCCATGCTTTGAACTATAAAAATGTTTTTCTCGGGGGTGCCTTGCTTCTGTATTTTCATTGCATGTTCAAATTATGTGTGCATTGTATAGCTATAGGCCATTTCATGCACCAAAATCCATGTTTCGGGGTCATTCCATGCATCGGGTTCCATTTTACCGGGTTTCGGGGCTGTTTTACCCCTCATTTTGCTACTGGTTTTTTGCATGTTTGCATACTATATTCCATGTCTTGCTATGTCTCATTAGAGTGGCATTTCGGTGCCTGAGGGTCCGTCCTCGATTTGCGTGCACGCGGGCACGCATTCGAGTTGTCTTGTTTTCATCTGATGGCCTCTTATGTGAGTGTGGCTGAGGCTCTCTCATGTTGGTGTAAGCCCATATTGCATTGCGTATGCCATTTCATCCATAGCATTGTGTATGCTCGGTTGTGTATCACCTCGTGTAGCGTGTATGCCATTCCATAACATTGTGTATGTTAGGATTGTATCTTAGTTGCATTTCACACATATCATGCATATTGCATCGTGTTCGGGATAGGAGTTAGCCTGGGCACGGGAAACGAGGTATGTTCCGTACTCCGAGTAACGGAACGTGTCTGAATTCCCAAGTCACCGACACTCCGGATTATCCATGATGGAGTTAGGTTTTGTTGTAGTGTTCATATGCATTCATTCTATATTGAGTTGTGCAATTCGGCTCCTCGGCCATCATGCATCGAGATGCGTGATTGGTGGCAGGAGGATCGAGGCATGCATACATTTGTGAAATACATTGCTATGCCTCTTTCCTGCTCTCTGTTGCAGCAAAATCAAGAATCAGCAGTCTTCCGAGGCTTGGCACGCATTTCAAGAACAGGTGCAAACAGAGGCTAATTGAGGCATCCCAGTGGATTTCCGCGCAAAGCAGCCCAAACATACATCATTCATCAGAGTTGAGACAGTCCCTGGCTTGCATGCCAATTTTACAGCTTTCTTAGTTAATTTGTTAATTAATTAGGAATTTGTACATTATTTGGACTGTATTATTCTTTCATTCGGGACTGTATATTTATTCGGACCCTCTGCGCGAGGGCATAATTGTAATAAGTGTGCGTGAGTGGTGATGTATGTCTTCCAACCCCACGTCTTTCTTCCCTTTTATTTACCTGCTTATGATGGTTAGATTAGGGCATATTTCAATTAGCATACAGTATGATAGCATGTTTGCATTCATTCATCTGTTTTGCACGCACCGGGCTCGGCGCATCATACAAACTGCATTTGTATTTCAATTCCAAATTGAATACGTGTTAGTTGTAGCATTCCATATGCCATGTTTAGAATAGCCGAGCATGCTATAGTTGCATCTTTGCATGTGTTGCATTAGGCATTTCTGTATACTTAGGCTCATGCATGATTTCTAATGAGCTTCTGTTTTGGCTTGGAGTACTCGGTGAGTTTTATGCTTTAGCATCCTTGCATGCGTGTGAGTGACTGCCCTGAATAGCATGCTTACCATGAGGCTATGTGCTTATGTGATATAACTGCCTTGAATGCCTGTGGGTGAAGGTTGGGTTATTTGGATTGGAACAATTCATCAAATGTTTGTTTTAAGCCCACTAGATAGTGGCAAAATCATGTTTTCTAAGCCCACCCGAGGGTGGCAAATCCACGTCTTAGCCTACCTGCGGGTAGCACCATCAAACCATTTTCAAACAAACAAACATGAAATGTTTTGTTCCAATTCAGGCGACTCAGTCTATACTTGTATGCTGTGCGCATGACATAGTAAATCTAGGCTAATAACCGGAATAAGAACATACAATGTTTTCAAAACTTGATATCATGGTTAGTAGAGGCCGATCATTGATCGGGCGAGAGGGGGTGCTCACGAAGTGACCTTCCTCAATCGTACCCAAGTTCCCGAGCCGAGGCAACTTTGGTGATGACGGACACGTGGCCTTAGGCAAACGAGTCAGGGTTTCCTAAATTTCCCAAAATAAAATATTTAGGTGGCGACTCTGTATCTGGCAAAGCAGTCCATGTTTGGCACTTCTTTCAAAAAATCTATTTTCAAAAAATGATTTGCCGGATTTGGACTCTTTGGTTCAAGATTAAGAACCGTGACATTTGAGTCCTTGAACTGTAGTGACCCACTAGCGAACCAGAACGGGGGGGACTCGCGCTCTTCCCCGGGATGCGTTCGGGGACGTCTACAGTTTTTGGCGACTCTGCTGGGGATTTAGAGAACTTGACTCGAACTCATGATATCTGGTTTTGATTACACTTGTGTGTTTCTTTGCATTGCATTTGCATTGGTGCGCCTAGGACACCGTGTTTGCCATATGCCATTCCCGAACGATTTGCCGGAGGCTTGTCTTGTCAAGGCATGACCATAAGGCTGATCGGCTCTGGGCTCTGACAGCATGGGAACACAAACCCCGATTTTACCGTGGCACCCTTTTTGACCATTCGACCTAGTGCATATTCGGATCCATAGTGACCATTCCAAACTAGGACAGGTTGCTTACCCGTTTATAGGTTGTTTGAAACCGTTGCGTGCGTAGTGAACCCTAGCTCCTGACAAAATAAGGCAGTGAAACCCTACCCCAACATAGGTGTTTTTGCTCTCACTTATCTGTTATGTGCTTTAGAGGTGCATCTCTACAGGAAGGCATGTATCAGTTTATGAGTTTGGGCATCAGGCCTGCGGGCATCAGTCAGTCGTTTGAGAATCAGTTATCTTGGGGTATCAAGATTCAGTTTTCGGGGATAGTAATTCGGGAATAATGATCAGTGTTTGAGGACAGTGTGTATTCAGCTTATCAGCCGTGTGTTGTTTGCCCAGCCGTGTGTTGTGTATTTATTTTAAGCTATTATGCTGTCCGTTTATCTGTTTGTTTATTTCCTTATTGCTTTATTTATCTTTTGCTAGGACAGTTTTTAGCACAATTGCTTCCGAACCAGTAGATATTCCCCAAGCACTTTGGACAAGAGGTCGTCGGCTCAATCGATCTGAGGATCTGGTTGACGGACATCTAGTGTTCCACTCCCTACCCCCAGTTGTTAGAAGAAGGCCAAGGAGGCGCAGTGTGTCAGAGCAGGGATTACCGGGGCAGCGGGCTACTTTAGCAGCAAACAGTCAGGTTGGGGTTTCTGTTTCCGCCATAGAGATACACTTACCGATCAGTCAGTTGGACCAACAGAATATGGCCGGAATAAAGGAAATGATGCATCAAATGCAAGAGAGCATGAGACAGATGCAGGAGGATGCCATCCGCCAGGCGGAATTTTCTAAACAGCAGGCCACAGTCATGGCTCAGCAGGCCGAACTAATCACTAGGCTACAACAGCAAAATGCGGCATCTGCTTCACATCAGGCTCCTCCTCCGCCAGGGGCTCCATTACCCGAGCAGACACCTACTGTTTAGAATACCCTCCCAAACACCCAAAACACCCTACCCAATGCCCAGAACATTCAAGAGGGCACGAACCTTCCAACGGGGCCAGCTCTGCCCCCGCTTCCGCCTCAACTGTCCAAGACCCATACACCTAACCACCCGGACTCCCCCTTCGAGTTCGAGATAGACTATACAGCTCTGAAATTGAGCAAGCTTGAAAAGCTTTTCAAGAAATCCCAGGGGGTGAAGGCTATTCCGGATATCGAGGACGGATATACCGATGTGGCCGTGACATTGCCAGACAGATTCAAGATGCCCCAGATCGATCGCTTCGATGGATCCGGGGACCCCATGGTCCACCTCCGGCTATTTTCAGATATACTGCAGCCAATGGGCCTGACCAGACCACAAAAACTTTCACTATTCGGCCGAACCTTGTCAGGTGTAGCCGCCATTTGGTACGCAAGGTTGGAAGATAAGGTCAAAAGAAGTTGGGATGAAATGGCTGAGGCCTTTGTTGTACAGTACTCGTACAATACCCAGATCGAGATTACAACTCGTGATCTTGAGACGACGAGGCAGGAGCCCAAGGAGACTTTCTCCGATTTTGTGACTCGATGGAGGGCGAAGGCATCAATGATGACTTTGAGGCCTACAGATAAAGACCAAATCAGGATGATTATGCGCAATCTTCAACCGAAACTGATGCAGAAGATGATTGTACTCCCCTTTCCCACCTTCTCAGATTTACACGAGATGGGGGTACAGATCGAGGATGCCATGAAACAAGGTCTGATTGACCAGGACCGGGAGCAACCCCGGAGGACATTTAACCGCAACAACAACGCAGGCCCGAGTGGCGTTGCAAATACCAGAACTTCGGAGGTTAGTATGGTCACCACCAATCCCCCTCCCTATCCAAGGCCCGCTGCAGCCACGCCTTTCTCTGGCGCATCTGGAAACAACACCCAAACCGCCAAATATCAGCCCAGAGGCCAAAGAACCTTTACACCCCTCTATATGCCCTTGTCCAAGGCTCTGGGGGTATTAATCAGGAAGAAGCATTTAACACCCCTAGAGCCGAGGCCACTGCCAAATCCACTCCCTCCCTCTCATGACCCGGCTAAATACTGCACGTATCACCAACAGCACGGTCATGACACCGACCGTTGCTTTAGATTGCGTCATGAGATCCAGGATCTTATCGACAAGTAGGTGATTGCGCCTCCCGAGAAACCCAACGTCACAACAAATCCCCTCCCACCACATAACCAAGCTCCTCCTCCCAACAGAATCAACTTCATTCAAACTGGGGTCGTGCCTTACGATCCTAGTATCTATATCACCCCATCCCACCTACCTAAGCCGGAGGTGATCCTTCCTGTCTGCACTGACTTGTGCATGATGGACATCTCCACAACCCAATCTGAGCCAAAGGTGGTGACCACTGAAGATGAGGCAAGGCAGATCTCAGAGGAAAGCGGGGTTGTTGAGTCTGGGATTGAACAGTTTGGGAATCTTGCTGAAGGAGCCTATGATCCAAGTGAATACCTCCAGTCAGTGGGCCAGTCTGAGCTGAGTGTAGGGCTGCCAGAAAAAGCAGAGTTATGTGTGATTCAGGGGGACAGATTTGAACGGGGAATGGATGATCTAACAGCCGTAGGAGAGGACCTTGCCAACCTCCAGTTCTTCAATGACCAAGAATCAGGGGATACAGCAATCAACTGGTTCGAATATGAGGAGTCGGCAGAAGTTACCAGATGGTTAGATGATCAACCAGACGTCGTAGAATATCAAACAGAACAAGGCCCGACAGGGGCGAGAGTATCAGTGATGGCCAGAAGGGCCGAGAATCAGAATATACCGCCGGAGAGCGCCGGCGCCATGAATTTCGTTCAGAATTCGGGGATTGTAAATGCAGGGAATATTGACCAACCAGTTGTACTGACGCAGTTGGAACAACAAAGATTTGAGGATTCCGAAAGAATCAGAAAAGCTAAGGCCCATGTGGGGGTTGAGAGTGCTGTGTGCACAGGAACAGGAAATGCTGCGGGCATGAAGACTGAAGGTACTGCGAGTACGATCATATCGGAGCCGGACAGGTGTCTGTCGGCTGCCGACGGAATGTGGTGGGAAGACGATGACTTATGTCTTGCCTACACAGATGAGGACTGGGGGAGTAGTCAATCAGATGATACCTGGTATATTGACGAGATCGCTCATATGATGAGAAGTGGGCGGTATTTCAAGCCTCCGCACTTAGACCAACCTGAGGCATCCGGGAAAGACAAGGAAGCTGAGAAACAGAGAGAGAAACAGATTGAAGAAGAAGCTGTGCTCAAACAATTGAAGAAGATACAAGCAGACATCTCCATCTGGGGACTGCTTATGGCGTCGCGAGTACACAGACAGGCTGTCCTATCTGCTATGGAGAGGGCCAAACTCTCTATAGACACTACACCAGAGCAGCTGGTTGGGCTGGTTTTTCCGGGAGGAGGTTCCCCGGCTTTAACCTTCTCAGATAAAGAACTGCCGCCTGAGGACGTGAATCATAACAAACCTCTCTACATCTCCGTGGAATGTAGAGACAAGTGGATACCGGTGGTACTTGTTGATACCGAGTCTGCTATCAATGTCTGCCCAGCCAGAACAGCATATGCAATCGGGTTGAAGCCCGCGGACTTCGTCCTGACAACTCAGGTGATCAGAGCATACGATAATACTAGCAGAGAAGTGATGGGGACTGTCAAGATTCAGACCCAGGTTGGTCCAGGACAACACAACATCGAATTTCATGTCTTGGACGTTCCCGCAACCTTCAACTTACTCTTGGGGCGGCCGTGGTTGCACCAAGTAAAGGCAGTCTCTTCCACTTTACATCAGATGCTGAAGTACCCTCACAGGAAGGGGGTGGCTATTGTCTTCAGAAATTCATCCATCCATCCGCCGCCGGAAGTGTCTACACCAGTTCTAGAAATCGAGCATGGCACGGAGGATGTGTTCTTATCAGTGTTCACTTTGGCTGAGGCCCGGGTGGTGCAGAATATTATGGCTGTGAATGAAGGTGTGTACGTCAGTGCTCAATCCGTCTACCTCATGAACAAGCTACAACACATCCCCGGGATGGGATTAGGAAGGAGCGGTAGGAAAGGCGTCGCAACATTGGCCGAAGTGCCACATAACCCGCATACCTTTGGACTGGGTTATCTGCCCACCAAAGAGGACTGGGTGAGGAAGGGAAAAGAAATGGCCGGAAGAGCCAGGGCAAAGCAGGCTGGGAAGCCTTTTGAATTAATGCATAGGCCCATCCAGGGTACCCTGAATGGACGCTTCGTCCGGGAGGGGGAAGACTTTCCGTTTTGCGGCTTCCCAGAGCCGTGGATAAACGCAGAGAAGAAGCGCGTGCCCGGTTTCGAGATATTCTTCGACCTGCAACTATCCGGGGATGACGTTGCCACAGAGCAGACAGACCCATCAGCTGAGGTTGAGCAGTGTAAGGCAGGGGATCCTGAGGGCACAGAATTTGAAACGGGGGTAGCGCTGGCATGTCTACTCTCTGATCCTCCGATCGACCATGAGTGCTTGGGGGATAACTTCGCGGTTTCCATGATTGGGGATGAAACGGCTGCGAGCCAACCAGCAGCTATCTTGGATGCATCTATTGCACCCTCTCTCACTTGGCAATACGAGGAGGGATTTTTGTCCAGCAGCACCGGGTCAGGTAGTGAGCCGGAATCTGATTCCACCGAGTCTTGTGAGTCGGAATCAGATTCCAGCTCGACTGAGTCTGAGTCTGGTACTCCTGGGGATGTTAACCCGGATGCCACAGTCCTGTCTAGGTCGTCTTTTTCCTTTTCATTTGAGTCTGTTGTAAATGAATCGGACGATTTGGATGTGCCTAATGAGAATCAAGCAACTGTGGTTTCTGAGTACTTTTCTGTGCCCTTAATTTATTGCATTGATTCAGACTTTCAAAATTTTGAAAACAACGAGGACGAAGTTCCTCCAGCTTTGCAACGATTAATTGAGCAGGAGCAGAAAAGATTTGTTAAACCCCTAGTGGATGAAATCACTACCGTGAACATTGGTACTGAGGATGACCCGCGACTGGTCCAGATCGGGTCCACGTTGTCTTCGGAGGAACGCGAGCGCTTAGTCGCTTTATTAAAAGATTTCAAAGATGTTTTCGCATGGTCCTACGAAGACATGCCTGGAATTGATCTTGAGATTGTACAGCATCGGATCCCCCTTGACCCCGAGGCCCGACCTGTCAAGCAAAAACTCAGGAGGATCCGCCCGGACTGGGCTCTTAAAATTAAGGAAGAGGTCACCAAGCAAATCGACGCAGGCTTCCTACTGGTATCTGAATATCCGACTTGGTTGGCCAACATTGTTCCGGTGCCGAAGAAGGATGGCAGGATCCGAGTATGCGTGGACTTCAGGGATTTGAACAGAGCTAGTCCGAAGGACGACTTTCCCTTACCGCATATTGATGAGTTGGTGGATTTCACAGCAGGGCACGCATTGCTTTCATTTATGGATGGCTTCTCAGGTTACAACCAGATAGTGATGGCACCAGAAGACAGGGAAAAGACTGCATTCACCACCCCGTGGGGGACATACTGCTATAGAGTAATGCCGTTTGGGCTGAAGAATGCTGGAGCTACTTATCAACGGGCCGTGACCACAATATTACATGATATGATCCACAAGGAGGTTGAGGTGTACGTGGACGACATGATTGTCAAGTCCAAAGAAAGAGAGGGCCACTACACCGCCTTGCATAAGTTTTTTCAAAGGATCAGGGAATTCCGGTTGCGGCTAAACCCTCAGAAGTGTACATTTGGTGTTACAGCGGGAAAAATGCTGGGGTTTCTGATTACACAAAGAGGCATCGAGGTCGACCCTTCCAAAATCAAGGCCATCCTAGAAATGCCCCCACCAAGGACTGAAAAGGAGGTACGAGGCTTTCTAGGTAAAGTGCAATTCATAAGACGGTTTATCTCAAAATTAACCTTGACTTGTGAACCACTTTTTGGTCTCCTGAAGAAAGGCAAGAAATTTCAATGGGACGGCCGATGTCAAGCAGCGTTTGAGCAGATCAAAGAATATCTACAGAGCCCGCCCGTGTTGTCACCACCAGAACCAGGGAAACCGTTGATTTTGTATCTATCAGTGACTGAGACCACGATGGGCTGCATGCTTGCACAAGAATCAGAAGACAGGGTGGAGAGAGCCATCTACTATCTGAGTAAGAAGATGCTAGAGTATGAGACTCGGTACACACCACTGGAGAAGGCTTGCTTAGCTTTGGTATGGGCTACCAGGAAGCTGCGGCACTACTTGTTAGCTCACTCCGTAATGTTGGTTTCACGTCTCAATCCTATCAAATATCTTTTCGAGAAACCAGCACTTACGGGTAGGCTAGCTCGTTGGTTGTTGTTGCTCTCCGAATTTGATTTGAAGTATGTCACACACAAGTCAGTCAAAGGAAGAGCAGTAGCAGAGTTCCTTGCCGACCATCCGGTTGAGGGGGATGAAGCAGTTGAATACTTATTCCCAGATGAAGCCATTTTGCACATCGACGATGAAACTTGGACGGTGTACTTTGACGGAGCGTCAAATCAACACGGGTATGGGATAGGGGTGCTGCTGATAGCACCCGACAATTCCCATATTCCCCTAGCCTTCAAACTCCGATTCAAAGTCTCGAACAATGAAGCAGAATATGAGGCGTGCATTGCTGGCCTAGAAGCAGCCCTAGAACTAGGGGCAAGACAGTTGGACGTCATCGAGGACTCGAACCTTGTTGTGTCTCAAGCAAAAGGAGACTGAAAAGTAAAAGAGGAGAAGATGATGTTGTATCACCAAACCTTGGATTTGCTAATTCCTCGGTTCGAGAAGCTAAGTTTTACTCATCTACTAAGGGAGAACAACAGGTTCGCAGATTCTCTAGCAACTCTATCTTCTATGATAGACATCCCGTGTGGAGTCCGGATGCGTCCAGTCATCATTGACCAGAAGTTTGCACCAGCCTATGAGTCGATTGCCGCTATAGATGAGGTTCAGGACGAAAACCCCTGGTATCATGACATTTGGAATTTCTTAGAGAAGGAAGCATATCCACCAGGGGTAAACGCCAAAGACAAAAGGGCAATAAGAAGATTGGCCGTTCAGTTCATCATTTGTGGGGGTAAGCTGTATAGAAGAGGTCATCTGGGAATGCATAAACTGTGTGTTGATGCAGAGGAGTCAAAGCGTCTAATGGAAGCCATCCATGGAGGAGAATGTGGAGCACATATGAATGGGGTAATGCTGGCACAGAAAATTCTTAGACAGGGGTACTACTGGTCCACCATGGAGGAGGATTGTATCGGTTTCGTCCGGCGATGCCACAAGTGTCAAATTCATGCAAATCGCATGAACATCCCACCGACAAAGCTGTACAATATGACTTCACCATGGCCATTTTCAGTCTGGGGAATTGATGTGATCGGGGCTGTCACGCCAAAGAGGTCGAATGGGCATCAGTTCATCCTAGTTGCGATAGATTATTTTACAAAGTGGGTTGAGGCCCAATCTTACGCGGTGTTGAAAGCTTCGCACGTCGCAAAGTTCATCAGAAACAACATCATCTGTCGCTACGGGGTCCAAAATGAGATAATTTCAAATAACGGTTCCCACTTCAAGAAGGAAGTGATAGACTTGTTGGAAAAATACAACGTGGCTTTTCATAAGTCATCTACCTACCAGCCGCAGACTAATGGAGCGGTTGAGGCTGCCAACAAGAATATCAAGCACATATTGCAGAAGATGGTGGAAACCTACCGGGACTGGCCAGATAAGCTGCCGTTTGCTCTGTGGGGCTACCGGACTTCAATCAGAACTTTTACTGGGGCGACTCCGTATTCATTGGTTTATGGGATGGAGGCCGTTTTACCTATTGAGATTGAGGTTCCGTCATTGCGAGTATTGGCCGAGTGTCAAATAGCCGAGGCAGATTGGCAACAGAGCAGATTCGAGGAACTCATGCTTTTCGATGAAAGAAGACTGAAAGCACTGTACCACATTCAAGGCTATCAACGCAGAATTGCCCAGGCTTTCAACAAGAAGGTTAAGTCTAGGAATTTAAAGGAAGGAGATTTGGTACTCAAGGACAACCGAGCTCCCATCCACGACCCTAGGGGCAAGTTCAGACCTAATTGGACTGGTCCCTACATCATCAAGTCAATCTGGTCAGGTGGAGCTGTGGTTCTGATGGATTTGGATGGCTTAGAGTTTTCACAACCGATCAATTTGGACAAGTTGAAGAAATACTACCCTTGAGAGGCTCGCTAGGCCGAAAACCCGAAAGGGCGACCTAGGCAAAACTCAGAGCACAAAAAATTTGAAAATATAAAAACTGAGCTCGCAAGGTTGAAAACCCGCAAAGGGCGGCCTTGGCAAAAGTTAGAGCGCAAAAGGAGAGTGAAAATACCCGAGCAAACCTAAGCCTGAACTACGTAAGGCTTGATTCCCATCTTTAGGATACGTAGGCAGCTTCATCCTGAAGTTCAGCCATAAACATTTTCCCCGATCAACTTTGTCCATTTTGATCATCTCAGTCATCCTCATCCATCAGCATTCATCGTGATCTCCGGTGCAGTGCTATTCAGACTAGGGGCAACTTTCCGTTACCATACAGTGCTGCGGTACCTATTAGACCAGGGGCAACTTTCCAGTTGCTAGGATCCGGGGTTGTGCACCTCAGTGACAGATCTCAAGCGTGTCCAGTTCTGATCCATATCGAAAATAGTTTTGAAAAGTTTTAACAAAAGTTGACTTTGTTCAAATTAATCTTTTCACAACTAAGACCATTTTTGGACCCAAAGCGGAAAATTCTCAATACCACAACCTTCAATTTCATTGATTTCAAAATAGAGTTCTCCTACTCTTGCATGCAATTGAAGTTGCTTTTTATTACACTCATAATGAAAACTTGAAAGTACTAATAAAGCAATAAATCTGGGGCATAGTCAAGTCAGGTGTCCCCGCGCCCCCTCCCAGAGCTAGTCGAAGCCTCTGATGCCGAGCTGGGCCCAGTCTGTGCCTCCTCATTGAGCCAATCCCAGCACTCGTCGGACAAAATGCAACTGAAAGTGGGGGCGGGGGCCAGGAGCTCTCTATTTCCCCATGCTGCGGCTTGCCGAACCAGCTGTGCGCCTCGGACCGGGAATGTAGCCGGGTACTCTATCCCCTCTGGTGGACAAGTCTGATCATGGCCGAACTGGCACTGGAATCGAAACGGAAAGTAGAATACGCAGTGAGTCAAGCCAATCAATCGAATCCCGACCTGCCGAGACATGCTGTAGCTCATTGCCGGGAGATTGAGCCAAGGACAGCGCCACGCAATGCGATCTGCCGACAGATTGCACATCCATTCAAACCACCATCCCTCATCAAGGGCGTCGACTAGGCGTTGTCGAAAGAAGTAGCCGTGGGCTGAGTAGGCTGGGCAAGAGTCCACAACTTGCAATTTATCCATCAACCATACCTGGGGAGGGATGAAAAATGAGAGAATAAAGAATAGAGAGATGTACGATGAGAGAAAAGTAAGAAAAGGGTTTTGTGAGAAAAACCGAGCCTGAGGGCCGAGTGATGTGAGCAAATACATATGTGAGATCGGGTGGGAAACATTACCTGCAGCAGTAATGGACTCCCTGCGAACCTGGTTGTCTCCCGACGGCAGAAAGCATCCAAGCCCATCAGTGTCTTAGCCAATGTCATGGCGATGCAACTCTTTCCTTCTTTCAAGCCTTGAGCCACTTCAATCAGACGGACGCTGGATCCTCCAAAGCTTGAGGCAAACAAAAAATGAGATAACATGCATAAACAGAGGGCGTGTCGCTACGGTCACCAGCATCGGAGAACCGGTAAATCAGGCTTGGGATATCCAACATTCCGTTACAAATCAGGGATCGAGCATCATGCGCGTTGAGTCCGCACATCCGCCCTAAGGTTTGGGCATAGCCAAAATTGAGTTGGGGCAAGATTTCCTCACCTCGCTCGGATTCCATTAAAACTTGAAAATCTTCAAAAGTGGGACATACCTCTTGCCCTCCGAAGCTAAAGACATGCGTTACTGGGTTCGAAAACCTCGCCGTGGCATGGAGGAAAGGAAGGTGTAGCGGAGTCCGGCTCAACGTGAACAGTGCATTCAAGCCAAAACCCCGGAAGTTCAACTTTTCCGAGCCATCTAAAGAGGAGATCCAAGATGTGAGATTTTCTACGAGAAACGCCTCCATTCTTTGTGTAAAGCAGTGATGAAATGAATGAGTCCCAAAGTTGGAGCTTTTATAGGGTGTGGGGAAGTGGTTTGGAAATACTCTTCAGATCCTGGAAGACGCCAATGATCCTCAGCTAGTCACCTGCAAAGATACAAATACTCCGGTCGGGGGTGCCGGAATTAGCACTCCGACGGACAAGTCAGTTCTTCTACTCAAGAAAGCTTGTTCACTAAGTTTTTAGAAGTGATTCTTACCTACCTTTTCTAGCCCATTACCATTATATTTATACTCGTTTCTTCTGATCCTCGGGGCCTGGGCCTACTACTTTTTCTTTAATCATTATCCCCTCCACTATTCGGCTCTAGGGATCTTCCCCTATTCGGCGTATTCATCCTATTCGGCCCCTTATCATTGCGGGATATCTGCCGGATATCGTCAAGCTTTGGAAATGTACCTCCTTTATCTTCTCCGAATATTCGGCTACCACAATTGCCCTCCGAACTCCCTGTTGACGGCAGTTAATCGGCGTGTTCGGTTCAAAATTTGAGGAGTTTTGCGCCAGGCGGCTTCGCGTGCCCCAACATATGTCAGGAGGCGCACGCCTTTTTTGCTCATCATTACGCTTTCCCGCTCTATTCATATGTATCTCAGCATTTATTGCGATTTGAAACTTTGGTCCTTTCGAATTCGCATTTCGTCAATTTTCTGAGACTTTTGGATCGCCAGTGCATATCCCTCCGCGACTCGTGTTTTCTGCAACTTCTTCCTGTCTTCCCTTGTCTCACCTGCTCCTCGTAAGTCCCCTTCTCCTTTCTTTGTAATCCTATTTTCTGTTTGCTATTTTAGCTTCGGCGAATATTTAGTTCTTTGCTAAGATGGCCAAACATTTGAAAGACCTCCTTTCTGAGGATCGTATCTCCGGTTTCCGGCAACATTTTTCTATTCCTGACGACGTCCATCTATCCCTTGTAACGGACAACGCTCTCGACATGGAGAGGGAAGACCAAAACACGATCGTATTCCCTCTTTTATCCATTGCAGAGGGTGGGGTTCGTTTCCCCCTACACCCACTTCTTAGGGCCGTTCTCCGCTATTGGGGTTTGATTCCTTCTCAACCCAATGTAAATTTCTTTCGAATCATCATGGGGGTTGTAGAGTTGAATCAACGCCTTAGGATTAACCTCGGGATTCTGGCCATTCGGCACTGTTACGCCTTAGCCAAATCCTCCGGTTGGCTGGGGCGATATTTTCTCAGGGCCAAAGATACTGACCATCACTTGGTGACTATGCTTGCCAGTTCTAGTAAGTGGGTTGACGACGTGATGGTCAACGTCCGAGGCAATTGGGAGTTCGCTGAAGGGGAGGATCGTTCGGACCCTATTCCCAGACATAAGGGTGACCCAGGTTGCCACGCAATGTCTTATGTTTTTTGGTCTATCTCTTATTCGGCTCTTGTCCCTAAATCGCTTTTTATTTTCTGCAGGTAATAGGTTGAAGAAAATTTTAACTTCGGTTGACGACGTAGTTCTTGGGGAAATCAAGACTGCACTCACATATTTCGGCCGCCCAAACGTTCAAAAGCAAGGGAGGGCCGCCCATATTCTCCTTCGGTACGAACCCACTTACACTACTTTTTCGGCTGCAGATAACATTCCGATTCCATTCGGCGATCAACAGCTCTCGGCCCTTATCTTCCCCAGCTTCAAAAACCTTAGGCAGATCGGTCTCGTAGCTTTTGATTCGGGGGGAGACGCCGAGCCGGTTGTAGAGGTGACTGCCGATCCGGCTGGGGAGTCTTCTGAGGGGGTTGTAGAGGGCGACGAGGCTGTACGCTCGGCATTTGAGGCCACCGAGCCATCCGCCTCAGGACGAACAGATTTCTCTTCTGGAGATATTTTTACAAATTTGGGGGATCTACCCGGCGATTTCTTTGAGGGTATGGCGAAGGAAAGCCTAACGCAGATGGCGCGTAAAAGAAACGCCGAGCGGATGGCCGCCCGAAAGAAGGCTGAAAACGTCGCATCAGATCCAAACTTGATCGAGCCCTTCGTACCCGTTTCTGAGGGGACGATTGAGGTTGCTGTGTCCGACACGGGGAAAGAGGGTGGAGAACAGGATGATGGGGAACGGCTGATTCCGGAGCAAGGCCAAAAGCGTGGTGCCGAGGGAGAAGCGAGTTCAGAAGCTGGCCCTGGCGGCAAACGGCCTCGGCTTGACGAACCGGGCGTGGTCGCTCCGTTCGTTATTCAGCCAAAAATCAGGGATATGCCGATTTTATCCGACGCTTCGGCCATCGAGGATCTGGCCGTGGCTCTGAGCCTGGCGGCTTCGATTTCTTTGCCGGCTGACAACAAAGCCTTCGGTGCCGTGCCTGATATTATGGCTGTTGCCCTAACTGCTCAATCGGCACTCCTGGTAGGTCACCTTCATTTCGCTCTTGTTTGTTAAAGGTGTCTAATCATACCGAATTGTTTTGCAGACGATCGGGAGGATCGCCGACTTGGGTCGGCGTCTGCGTGATGCTCTCAGGAGAATTGACCATTTGCAAACAGAGGTGCAGGGTCAGAAAAGTAGGGCCGAGTTCGAAATTATGAGAGCCGAGATGGAGAGCGCACGAGCCGAGGCGGAAAAAGAGAGGGCTCGCATCGCCGAATAGCTTCGTGTTGATGCTGAGGGTAGGGCAAATGCGAGCGAGGAATCGCTCAAACTTTCCAAGAAAACACTTGCCGAAGCGGAAGCTCAGTTAGAGGAGCTTAAGGCGGCCCGCGAGAAAGCCGAATCGGATGCCTTTGAGGCAGGGAGAGGCGCCGCTCTGACGGAATATGTTGAGGAAATGTCCAAATTTGAGAATCGCGGGTTCAAACATGGGTGGCTCAAAGCCCTTGCTGCCGCTGAGGTTACATTGGATTTGCCAATTCCTTATGAGCAGGTGGATGTTGAGCCACTTGAATCCGATACCGACGAGTGATCTGGGAGCCGTTTACTGAGCAGGCGTCTTTTTGTTTTTGTTTTTCTTCTTTTGGATAGTGCTTTGTTGGTTCAGGGTAGTTTTCATGTATAAATTGGTTAGCATCTGCGTGCAATTTATTAATGAAAATTTCCTTGTAATTTTTGGTGACACCACACACTTTGTATGAAAGAGTTCCCTTGTTTAATTTTAATGAAAGAATGCTGTGTTTGTCAATGTATTTGGTAAAATGGAATTGCTTATACTATGGGGAAACCCTGATTTGTGAATCTGCCCTTGCCCCAGGGGGTTCACGAAAAGAATTCTAGCTCTGAATCAATTTGTGAGCCGGCTGGGGTACTTGGTCCGAATAGATTGATAAATCAGCTCGTGTTAGTGAACTCGTGAGCCGGATGATTTTACTGTGGCACGAATGATTTTATCTAGAACTCTTCTAAACAAACCGTACATACAATATCATTTGTCCAAACTTTAGTTTTTTTTTTTCCTTATTTGAATCTGAAGTCTTCATCGCTAACCACGGAAGGTAGAGAGGAAAAGATTGGTCAATATCTGGGATCCTGCAGACTCAATACATATCCCATCAAAATCACCATTTGCAATTTCACTGCCTGCTGATCTTGGACCGTTAGATTGATGAATCTGCCCTTGCCCCAGGGGGTTCATGATAAGAACTCTGGCTGAATCAATTCGTGTGCCGGCTGGGGTGGTTTAGCCGAATAGATTGATAAATCTGCTCTTGCCCGAATCAACTTGTCAGCCGGCTGGGGTACTTGAGCCGAATATATTGATGAATCTGCCCTTGCCCCAGGGGGTTCATGATAAGAACTCTGGCGGAATCAATTCGTGAGCCGGCTCGGGTAGTTTAGCCGGATAGATTGATGATTCTGCTCTTGCCCGAATCAACTTGTCAGCCGGCTGGGGTACTTGAGCCGAATATATTGATGAATCTGCCGTCAATTTAGTCGGCGTCAGGCGATTGGGTTTCGCGATTAATGAACCTGCCTCGATCGTGCTGCCTCTGCGAGTGTTAAATGATCAAAGGTACAGCTTTTACGAGTCTGGTAAGTATCTGATTCAAACTCCTGAGAGAAAATCTATTGTGCGAATGTCGAACAAGCTCTTTTTTAACAGCAAAGGGGAAGCCAAGACATTGGCTGAGCTTGGCGGTGATATGAATCGGAGTGAACACCGTGGTGCGCCCTTGCGTGCTGGGAGTAAGAGTTCCATGGGTCGAGAGAGGCGTCAATCTCCTCGACGTCGTAGTAGGTCGCCCAGGCGGGATAGGCAGTCCCAGGGGAGATCGCCACATGCCCACGTTGAAAGGAGATCAGACGTAAATCCGCGCCCGTTAAGTTTTGCAGTATTTGTGAAGAATAAGCCCATGACGGAAGCGGACTCGATCATTCGAGATCCAGACGTGGTGGTCGAGTTTGCTCGACAAATATTTCCTCCGGAAGTTCAGCAGTCAATGGTTGGTCGTCAGGACTACGAAGTGTTTCGTGAGGGCATTCATGGGGCGGTGAAAGGGCTCTATACGGCTTATGAAGTCGGCATGCGATTGCGCGCCGCCCGCCGAGAAATGGAGGAAAAGGAAGAGCATATCCGCAGTTTGGAGGCTCGCGTGGAGGCGGCTGAACGTGAGTTAAGAAAGGTCAAAGCGGCTCAGGTACAACCAGCAGGGCAGGTGAATCCAATCGTGGAAGAGAGGGTTACCAGTCGGCTTATAAGCGCTGCCATCGCCGATCGTGAAACGGCGAGCATGTTCGCATTGGAGTCCGCAAAGGGGAGGTCTTATGAAAAAGGTTTTCACGAAGGGCGCTTGGTTGGAATCCAAAAGACCAAGGAGAAGCTTGCCGAAGAGGTTTGTCGATGTGAAAATCGTGGGTTTAGGCATGGTTGGATCAAGGCAACTCAAGTCGCCGAATCTCTTCGCTTGGCAGGCATCGATTCGACGTCACCTCTCTACCACAGTAAGGACTTTCCGTTTTCTGCTTTTGAGGTTGAGAAGAGCGAGGATGAGGGCGACGCCGTATGACTTTAATTGTTGTAAGGTTCGAGCGCCGGTCGCGTTCGCAATTATGTAATTTCTTGGTTTTTTTTTGAATAAAAGACGCTTTATTGAAGATATCAAATTGTCTCCCGCATTCGGCGTGTGCGTGTTTAATTTTATTGCAGAAATGTTTGGATAGATGTAAATACATCAATCGGACTTAGCATCTGTTAAATCGATGCGCCGATTCATTGGTGTGATCGGCCTACAGAAATTTGAATGCCGGATGTCTAGTCGATTGGGCTAGATAATTTTTGCCCTTGCGCAGCCTCTGCGCGTTTTGACCAACCGTTGGGTTAACTAGGTCATGGAGAATGTTGACCGACGCCTGTCTCGTGGGGTTTAGTGTTAATAAAATCACTTCGAGATTTGGGCCTCGAGATCGCGGTCATTACTGAGAATAAAAGCGGCAGGCGCCTCATGAAATCGAACATATTTCGCTCACCAGCGTCTATTGCATGGGATGATCAAGGGTTCTCGCCATCAGATGGTGATGATAGTTGCAGGAGCTCAAATTCCGGCCGAACTTGGCGCTCAGATGGTTTGCGGCGGAGGATTCTCCGGTGTGGGAGGTGGACCGCTGGAAGGAGAAACTGACAACACGTCAACCTCCAGGTCGTTGAAGCAGATCGCCCCGAAAGGAGACACAACGACCGCTGCCCCTATCCTCCCTTGTCTTGGATCTTGGCCTTGACATTGTCGATGGTGTCAGAGGCCCGGCGACATGCCGATTCGGGCGCGGTTAGATCGATGCGTTTTGAGCCGCGATGGTTGTTCGAATGACAAGAATTGGATCGATGGGTTGGTTTGTCTTAGAAGTTTAGAGGTAGATATTGTAATGTTCGAACGCGGATTGCGTCTATGTAACAACTTTTTAATCAAATAAACAGTGTTATTTCATGTAGTTCAGTCTTACTCTGAAAATCTTTTGTTTAGCTATGCCGGATAAATGTTCCTGATCCCAACTTTGAATGGTTGAGCACGTCATTTCATATGGTTTAATAGTTTGCTATTAGTTTGCTATCGGAACTTTTGTGTAGCTTAAATATTTTTTCTGTATTTAGGGATCGGCCCTTGCCTTAGGCGGGATGCGAGTTTAACCGGAATGGGTAGTACTCGTGGGCCGGCTAAGGCACGCCTTGTCCGGCGAAACTAGTTTAGAACGGGCTCCGAATCCGGAGAGTTATTCGGCACTAAGGTGTCATGCACCAAAGGGCGCTCTGAATCCGGAGACTTATTCGGCCCTAAGGTATCATGCACCAAAGGGCGCTCCGAATCCGGAGACTTATTCGGCCCTAAGGTGTCATGCACCAAAGGGGGCTCCGAATCCGGAGACTTATTCGGCCCTAAGGTGTCATGCACCAAAGGGCGCTCCGAATCCGGAGACTTATTCGGCCCTAAGGTGTCATGCACCAAAGGGGGCTCTGAATCCGGAGACTTATTCGGCCCTAAGGTGTCATGCACCAAAGGGGGCTCCGAATCCGGAGACTTATTCGGCCCTAAGGTGTCATGCACCAAAGGGCGCTCCGAATCCGGAGACTTATTCGGCCCTAAGGTGTCATGCACCAAAGGGGGCTCCGAATCCGGAGACTTGTTCGGCCCTAAGGTGTCATGCACCAAAGGGGGCTCCGAATCCAGAGACTTGTTTTGGCCAATCGTGACATCCACGAAGGGCGCTCCGAATCCGGAGACTTATTCGGCCCTAAGGTGTCATGCACCAAAGGGGGCTCCGAATCCGGAGACTTGTTTTGGCCAATCGTGACATCCACGAAGGGCGCTACGAATCCGGAGACTTATTCGGCCCTAAGGTGTCATGCACCAAAGGGGGCTCCGAATCCGGAGACTTGTTTTGGCCAATCGTGACATCCACGAAGGGCGCTACGAATCCGGAGACTTATTCGGCCCTAAGGTGTCATGCACCAAAGGGGGCTCCGAATCCGGAGACTTGTTTTGGCCAATCGTGACATCCACGAAGGGCGCTCCGAATCCGGAGACCTATTCGGCCCTAAGGTGTCATGCACCAAAGGGGGCTCCGAATTCGGAGACTTGTTCGGCCCTAAGGTGTCATGCACCAAAGGGGGCTCCGAATTCAGAGACTTATTTTGGCCAATCGTGACATCCACGAAGGGCGCTCCGAATCCGGAGACTTATTCGGCCCTAAGGTGTCATGCACCAAAGGGGGCTCCGAATCCGGAGACTTGTTTTGGCCAATCGTGACATCCACAAAAGGCGCTCCGAATCCGGAGACTTATTCGGCCCTAAGGTGTCATGCACCAAAGGGGGCTCCGAATCCGGAGACTTGTTCGGCCCTAAGGTGTCATGCACCAAAGGGGGCTCTAAATCCGGAGACTTGTTCGGCCCTAAGGTGTCATGCACCAAAGGGGGAGTTGGAGGAGAGTGACAAAGAAAATCGATTTTCATTTAAACTTGGTACCAGTACAAGCATCAGATCCCACAAGTCGGGTCTGTAAATGGGTTTTCATACAGCCTACGTTCGCGCGGATTGCGGTGTGCCACGGATTTCTTCAATGCCACGGTCTGTTGGGAAACGCATAAGCTGATGGTAGGTGCTCGGGACAGCCTTCATGACGTGCAACCAGGGGCGCCCCATGATGGCATTATACGGCGATGGAAGCTTCACAACCAAGAATTCCATGTCGACCGTTTTTAAGCCTGCTCGAACGGGTAGTACGATCCTCCCCAACGGGTACTCTGGATTTGTGTTGAAGCCGAACAGTGGCTGAGATGATGGTGCTAGGTCCGGCTCGTTGAGGCCGAGTTCAACAAATGTTCTGTAGTATAAGATTTCCGAGGTGCTTCCTAGGTCTATGAGAATGCGTTCAACGCTGAACCGACGTACGCGTAATCTGACGACCAAAGGA
Organism: Camellia granthamiana; assembly: GCA_036172215.1. NCBI lineage: Eukaryota > Viridiplantae > Streptophyta > Magnoliopsida > Ericales > Theaceae > Camellia > Camellia granthamiana. The sequence goes on along the minus strand of CM069916.1, from coordinate 73,859,558 downwards.
TCGACGTGGCTGGCCACTATTCCGACGAGGTCGGAATCATCGAACTTAATTGTCGGAGCTTCTCCGGGCCTGCTGGCTGACATGTTATGTTTTTGGGGAATTGGGTGCGCTTGGATCGTATGCACGGTCGGGGATGCCGGCAGACCGTAGATTATGTGGATCACACCAAGCGGAGGTGAATCCTGTCTCAGGGCTAATGCTTTGGTCGGCCTTCCCTTGCTCACGTATTGCTGCAGTTGACCATCTTGCACCAGTTCCTCCAGATGATCCTTTAGCGCATAACAGCTCTCGGTTTCGTGGCCGTGATCTTTGTGGTACTCGCATCGTCTGTCCCTCCTCCGTGTGTCGGGAGGCCCCACCATCTTCGACGGCCACTTGAAAAATGGAAGGTGCTGGACTTTGGTCATTATTGCCGCGATCGGCTCTGTCAACTCCGTATACTTCTTGTCGGTTCGCCTTGAGCGTCTGCTGTCGACTTGTAGTTGTTCGTTCGTTCGGTGGGAGCACTGATCGCTTGATCGGCGGGAGTCCCGCCTTTTGTCTCGCTTGGTTCGTTGCCGGGGCTCAGGGCTTGGTGGCGGCACGGAGCTTATTGGTCGAGCAATTTCGGGGAGGGCCATTTTGCTGGAAATTTGTCCGGCTTTTATCCTCAGGGCATCATCTTTGACTTTACAATATTCCTCAACTTTCTTCATCAACGCCCAGACTGTCTTGGGGGGCCTTCTGGTCAGAGAACTGCGTAGAGCACTGTCGGGGTGTAAGCCCATCTTGAAGGCGGTGATGGCCATGGAGTCGTTGCAAGCGTCGTCAACAAGGTTGAAGCACTCCCAATATCGTGCCGAGTACGCTCTGAGCGTCTCTCCCGACTGGATCTGCATTGCCCAGAGGGAGTCGGCCTGTTTCGGTTGTACCTCGTTGGTTATGAACCTGGCCCTGAAGGATTTCTGTAGTTGGCAGAAGCTTTTAATCGAAGCTGGCTCCAACTTGTAATACCACCTGACGGCTAGTGGACCTAGGCTGCTAGGGAATATTCGGCACATGAGGGCTTCGTTGTCTGCATGCAGCGTCATGGCCTGTTTGTAATGACGGATATGATCAGTGGGGTCTGACTTTCCGTCGTAAAGAGTGAATGACGGAGCTTTGGATTTCTTGGGAAGGGACGCCCTTGCGATCCGTTGAACGAAAGGATCGTGCTGATCTTCCTCGTTTGAGCTGCTTCTCCTGCGCTTGTTCCTTGGTCGCAGAACCTTTTCGGAGGAGCTGGAGGTTTCGGATCATCCCCTTGCGTCGAGCTCCGTGGATAATGAGTTGGAGTTGCTATCGTTATCCTTTGGTCGAGCCCGAGGTCTTTGCCCGTCTGCCCTCGGAGGTCGCTCTGGTTCCTGACGCATGGCCTCTCTAGATTTTGCTACCTCCAGGGCCAAATCTTGACGGAGTCGTTCGTTCTCAGCGATCATGTTCTCCAGCCTTTGTTCGTTCTGCTTTGCTTGTTCTATGATAGCTTGCATTGTTTCTTGTGCTGAAGTTGTTGGCGAATCGAAGTTCAAGACGCGTCGTGCCACGATGGTTTCTTTTCCGAGCATATTAGCTGGGGTGAGGTCGTCTCCCTGTGTGATCTCGTCAGTGGCTATCGGAGGATCTTCGATCACGCCTTCCATGGATGTATTCGAGTATTCCCACAGACGGCGCCAATTGTGGGGAAGTGGTTTGGAAATACTCTTCAGATCCTGGAAGACGCCAATGATCCTCAGCTAGTCACCTGCAAAGATACAAATACTCCGGTCGGGGGTGCCGGAATTAGCACTCCGACGGACAAGTCAGTTCTTCTACTCAAGAAAGCTTGTTCACTAAGTTTTTAGAAGTGATTCTTACCTACCTTTTCTAGCCCATTACCATTATATTTATACTCATTTCTTCTGATCCTCGGGGCCTGGGCCTACTACTTTTTCTTTAATCATTATCCCCTCCACTATTCGGCTCTAGGGATCTTCCCCTATTCGGCGTATTCATCCTATTCGGCCCCTTATCATTGCGGGATATCTGCCGGATAGCGTCAAGCTTTGGAAATGTACCTCCTTTATCTTCTCCGAATATTCGGCTACCACATAGGGGGTGAAACACTATTCGAAGGACAAGTGTTAGAATTCTGTGGGTTGCAGGGAAAAGTGGCCGGCCGGCCACCTATTCTAGCAGGCCGGCCACCTTTGACTCAAAAACTGGCCGGCCGGCCACCTATGGCTCTTCAAAATGCAAAAAAACTGGCCGGCCAACTCCAAAATGTAGCCGGCCATGCTCCAATGTGTGCCATTGGTCCTGTTTTGCCCTCCGGAAGGAAGTTCGAGGCATTTCGATGCATCGGGAATGTCGAAGGCCTCTATTTCCCTCTGTTTCGGATGCGTTCCACCACCCAGATCGTCCGAAGTACGCTTTGTTTTGTTTATCAAGTTGTAATTTTTGCTTATCGAGTTGTCGTTTTGTTTATCGAGTTGTAAGTTTTGTTGAGCTGTCGTGTTTTGTGTTTTGAGTTGTTGCTCTTTGTTTACGCAATTTTGTTAAGTCTTGTTTATCGAGTCGTTAACGTTGTTGTATTTTGCTTATCGAGTTGTAAACTTGCTAATATTCTGTTATTTCTTAGTAAGTCGAGTTGTCTGATTTGATGCGTCGGTTCATTACCTGACTCGGTAAATACACAGTGCGCATTTCCATTCAAATCTTATTTATGGTGCAAAATGATGCGATATGATGCCAAGAGTTTAAAATGCAACACTTTTTTTCAAAAGGCTGTTTCATTCCATCATACAATGCAAACAAGGGTACAAGTTTTACAGAAAATAAAACTGCCTAACAATATGCAAAGTGCTACAAACTACTAGCAAAAAGGAAAATAAAGCAGGAAACAGCAACATCAATATCCTCGGGAGCGGGAATGAGGGGCCCTCCTCATCCTCTTCTGCGAGACAACCTCTGCACCACCATCACCGTCCGGGTCGGAGCTGTCATCCTCAGGATCCCCCTCAGCCTCGCCTCCACTCCCGGAACCAAGACCGGAACCCCCCTCCTCAGCGGATGTCTCCGACTTGCGATCTGCGACCTCCTCCTCCTCATCCTCATCGGACTCCGCCTCTATAATATGCGCCCCGCGTCTGCGAGAAGACCCTCCTCGAGCTCCTCGAAAAGGCCTGGATGGCCCAGCTCCTCAAAAAGGCCTGGATGGCCCAGCTCCCCGAGGAGGCCTGGATGGCCCAGCACCCTGAAAGGGTCCAGATGATCCACCCCCTCTGAGAAGGCCCAGCTGGCCCAACCTGCGGTGGATATACAGGAGGCATCTGAAAGTGAAGAGTTCAATACATCAGTTCAAATATGAAAATCAGGTGCAAGTACAGTATGTGAGTGGGGTGTGTGCCAGATGTGCTCTACACAAACAGCCTATCAATGCAGCAGAATGTTCAAAACCAGCGTGTCATCAGAAATATGATAAATGCAAGAAAGATGAACAGTACCTGCACACCCATAATGGCCAGCTGTGCCTCCCTCCGCAAGATCATGCCCTCAAAAGCGGCCATCACTCCAAGCATCTCATCCACGTACTCCACAGGAGGCTGCAGATACAAATGCAAAACTATCAGTAAAGGAATGAATGTCCAAATATCCGACTGATAAATCAAAGCTATAAAGCATACCGGTGGTGAATCAGGATCTCTGACATATCTGTGGTCAGGAAGGGGAGGCTCCAGCGAGACCTGGTAAGGAACCCCAAATCGCCAACTCATCAACTCGGTCGGCATGTTTGGCCACCCAAGATGATGAAGAGTCGGAGGAATCGGGGGAATCGATCCACCCCCACCTCTGGATGTACCAGCCCTGCTGGAGGAAGGGATATCTGCAGCATGAGGCTGGCTCGAAGACGGCACACCAGCAGGCCTCAGTGACGGAGTGCGCGCTCCCGTCAATGGGGGCATCAGATATGTGTGGCGATAAGTGGCATAGTCCCCCCCTCAAGATGTAGCAAAGCATCAGTGCCTAGCATAGCGCTAGTAACATCCCGAGCAGAGAGCCTATCAGTAGTCCGCATACTGACTGGGGGTGCTGCGGGAGGATTCTGAGAAGTACAGCCCCATACCTGACGCAAGAAGCGTTCCCCCAGAAACCATGCTCTACCAACTGGTCCCTCAAATAGCATCCTGTACTGAGAAGCGCCTGATCCTCCGGCATACTGAAATCGGAGACCATCACCCAAGGGCGCCCAGGGCTGCCATGTAATCTACGGATAACCAGTGCATAAACCAATCAGAAATCGGGGTATATGGGACAGAGCAAAGGTGAAAACAGAAAGAACTGAGAGTTCTGGAATACCTCCGTCGTCCGCACAGTATCGAAATATTGCCGTAGATAAAAGAGAGTCTCTCGGGGTCTCGGCCGGTGCTGGCCCTCGAATACCAGTGAGTACGGGGTCATGAGGGGCCCTGCCACTACCAACTCTGGGGCTAACGTCGGGAAATATACGCAGACCCATAACTGAGGAAAGCAATGCAGAATGTAAATACAAAGTGCTGAGGGCAAAATACAGAGTGCAAAGTGCGCTGTGTGTGCAATGTACAAGTAATGAGGAGCAGAAATGTAAGTCAAGAGGACAGAAACTACCTCCCAGGCTCTCCAATAACCGCCAAGTAAGTCTCCCTGCCCGCGGGAGGTCGCGCTCATGTAGCAGTAAAGGGTAGCCAGGCCGGCACCACCCTAGTCGTACCGTCCGACCTGTGACAGGTCCACCAGAGTGCTCAACAGATATGGCCCAACCGTGTTCCCTCTATCGGCGAACAGAGTAGTCCCGAAGAGGAACATAAGAAAACCACGGGCATACTGCTCCACCTCCTCAGGAGTCTCGGGCTCCATCCCCTCCCTCCGAAAATGGGAAGAGAACCAGGTGTATCGGACTCTCCTCGAAGCTCTATCGACAGGCGGACGGGCCCCCAGCAAATGTATCCAAGCGGCCTCCCATTCGCCCATGTCCTCGCCGTAAGGAATGGGCCAACCTCATATGTCCAGGCCAGTCAATACAGCAAAATCCAGCGGGGTCATAGTCAAATCCCCAGTGGCGGAGAAATGAAAGGAGTTGGTGGTGTCCCACCACCTCTCCACTAAAGCTGCCATCAGCGTCCTCCTGGCGGGACAGCAAGAAAGCCCCATACAGAAAGACCCGAACCCCGCCAAATCTACTAAATCCCGGACAGCCTCCGGGAGCTCAGCATACCAATCTCTAGCAGCAGTGGAGCCGTATCCCCGCACTGTGCGAGAACCAACCTGCATTCAGAATGCATACATGTGTCAGTATAAAATGAATGAGCTGTGTGTAAATGAAATAAATGAGCTGTGTGCAAATGAAATAAATGAGCTGTGTGAAAATGAAATGAATGAGCTGTGTGCGAAGTAATGTTAAAGCTACGTGTTCTACTCTCAATCAGTGTGTGCTGCGTGTTCACCTTCAATTTGGACTGTGTGTTCAGAAAATCTGAGTTAGAGCTGCGTGTTCTACTCTCAATCAGTGTGTGCTGCGTGTTCACCTTCAATTTGGGCTGCGTGTTCTACTCTCAATCAGTGTGTGCTGCGTGTTCACCTTCAATTTGGGCTGTGTGTTCAGAAAATCAGAGTTTGGGCTGTGTGTTCTACTCTAAATCAGTGTGGGCTGTGTGTTCACCATCAATTTGGGCTGTGTGTTCAGAGAATTAATGTTTGGGCTGTGTGTTCAAATCCCAATCAGTGTGTTCCGTGTGTTCACCATCAATCCGAGCTGTGTGTTCAGAAAATCAGAGTTTGGGCTGCGTGTTCTACTCTTAGTCAGTGTGTGCTGTGTGTTCACCTTCAAATTCGGGCTGTGTGTTTGGACAAATCAGTGTTTGAGCCGTGTGTTCACTTCTTAACTAATGTGTGCCGTGCGTTCACAATCAATTAATGAGCCGAGTGTTCAGAAATTTAAGTGTTTAAGCCACATGTTCAGGGTGCAAACAAAGTACTATGTCATAGGCTAAACTGTGTGTTTAAAAATGGCAAAGGCACGAAATGCACAAAAAATGCAGAAAATAAAGTAAAATACCTCTCGTGCCTCGTGGGAGAGGTGATGCTCTGGCTCCTGCAGAAGCAGATCTCCGGGTGCTCGATCATTAAAGTCAGTGAAGCGACGAAAAACGGCCCGCGGAAGAACGTGTGCCGGCGAGGCGTACCTCTCGGGAATGAAAGGTCGAACCCTCGGAGGCAGAGTCATGACATCAAAATCATCCCCGGCACCCGGAGGGCCTCCACCATGAGGAAAATTACCCGCCATTCCGGAAAATCTGCAAAAGAAGCAAAAATGAGCAAAAATGAGCCAAAATTGGAAAAAGTCAACAAAAGTCAACTCTCGGGAAATGAAAAAGTCAACAAAAGTCAACTCCCGAGAAAATCTTCCAAATATTGAGACAAACTTACCTCAAGTGGTGAAAATGAGAAAAGAAGCACCGAAATCAAAATTTAATCGGTTCAAAGTGCTTGAAATTGAATGTTTTCGCGAAAACAACTTGCGTGGGGCGTTGGAAAACGCGTATAGAGCTCACATCTGAGGGAGAAAATGGTTTGGGAAGCAAGAGGAGAAGATTTCATGGCTGAAGTTATGAGCTCAAAGTGTTTGGGTGAGAGAATATAAAGAAAAGAAGGTGAAAAGACCAATTTACCGGCGGATTTGGGCAGGTGACCGGCCGGCCAGCCATTTCCTTTTTGAAACCTGGCTGGTGGCCTCCCCTGGGGAAGAAAACTGGCCGGTGGTGTTCCCCACATGCCCCCCCAAGGTCTCTGCAAATTTTGAGGAAGATTGGAGTTCCCGGGACCCGAAAAAGTTCAAGAAAAGTGCACTTTCTGTCGCGAAATCGCTCCGCCGGAACTTCAGCTTCAATGTTTGACATATGTCTCATCATTATTCATCAAAATCAAAGTGTATCCTTTTGTAACCTCTCCGGGAGGTGAACCGGAGACCACAATCGAGTCGCCTTCGCCGAAACGCGCGTTTCCTTGCTCGCCGTTTCGCGACAAACACGCGTCCTGATTCGCGATTATTCTGCATCATTGTACATCTAACTTACCTTCTCATGAACATACTTGCATTGTTATGCACATTTTCTTGATATTACCATGCTTCCGTGCTTAAGCTTGTGTTGTCACGCACGCTCCTTTCTCGCAATGCGATGCACTCACCCCACCGGCACCGCGTTTGTCGAACTTTTCGTGTCACATTGAATGTATGTTGTTAAACATGTTGTGCTTGTTGAGTTTCTCTCTATTGCAGGCACGATATTGTATGTACGGTTCATTTGAAGCTGGTGCGACCAGACGAATCGCGCAGGTATCGTATCTTCTCCGTGTGAGACGCGACGAGAATTGAATAATTCTCCGCATTCCTAACTGCATGAAATGTAGTTGTTGCTTTGCATTCTTGCTTAAAACTGTTGCATCTATTTGTGAATACTTGCTTCATTACAGCTTGCTGCATTTGCACAAACATCGAGTTACATCTGGCTCCGTGCATATCGCTTTGCATTTTGCCCCCTTTGCCTGCGGGCACGCCTACGGGCATATCTCTGTTCATCTTGTATGATTGTCTAAGTCTTCGGCCTTGTCAAAAATGGGTCGTCTCTGGGCTTTGACATTCACTCCCGTCACTTGTGACTTCCGAGTTCTAGTTCTGTCAAAGAGGGGCAACTGTAGACACCCCATTTTTGACCGACCTTAAGACTCAGATGTCACCGATTGAGTGCTCGATGATGTTGCGTATTGTGCTCATTCAGAAGTCTCAGAGTCGCGGCTGTGAGCCCTGCCTCCGGACTTCCGAACCTTCTTCTGTGCCTTGCCTCGGTTTGCGAACCAGACTCAGTTTTCTCTGTTTCTTTTCCTGAGGGGAGAGAGAGATCCCGTAGACCATCTCTCAGTGGCCGTGGGCTACATTTTGTGGCTGTAGGCTATTTTGCCCATTTCGGAGCCCGGTTCTCGGTTTTCGTAGCCGTCAGGCCGTGTGCCTCGGTTCGGGACCGCCTAACTATCTCCGATTGCTCCGGTTTTTGGCATGCATCTTATTTACTCCCTTTTGAGGGACACTGAGGGTCTGAGAGACCCACTTCGTGGGTCGAATGCCACTTTCGGTGCTTAACAGGCAGTTTTCGGGGCTCCGAACTGCGCGTTCTGGCCCCCCGAACATTCGTTTTGCATCGGTTTTCGTTCATTTTTGGCAGGTACCTCTGTTTCACCACCAGAAAGGCTGTAGAAGGGTGGGAGGCCAACAATTGTTTTAGCAACCAGTTATATTCCTCCGGCGCCCCCCGACGACCGTTTTTCTCACTTCCAAGCCAATGTTGACCACCCTAGGGTCACTTTCTTCAATCCTAACCCCCATATTTGTGTTGTACACACATGGGAGGACACCAAAAGTTGGTGGCCGGCCAGTAATTCCACCTGACCCTTTTGAACCCCTCCTAAAAATGGCCCATTCTCTCTCCTGTTTTACAATTGCCAATTTTGAACCACAGGGTTGTGTTGAGGGCACCTGAGAGGACACCTTTTTGTGATGGTCGGCCAGAAAATCACCTTGACCCTTTTGACCACTGGCCGGCCGGCCATGGGGGGTGGCCGGCCGGCCACTTGCAGCTCCAATACCTAGCCGGCCATGATTCTTGCAGTGTGTACATTACAGCTGTGCAATGTTTTTCCCTCCAAAACCTGTATCCGGAGGGAACTTTTTTGGAGGAAAACTTGATGCAATTTCCCTCCCATTTTTCCCTCCTTTTCTCCCCCTCTCTTGGCCATATAACCAGCTGACCAGCTCTGGTTTTAGGGTTACAAAAAAACCCTAAGAGCTTTGTATACACATATTTCCCTCTATCTCTCTCATTTCCTTCAAAATTCCTAAGTCCTACACCTCATTTCTTCATCACCACCAAGCACCACCACCACTACTCCATTTCCAGCAACTTGGGGAGCTTTCCAGCAGCTAGGAGGCAGCATTTCTCAAGCCAAGAAGCATCCAAGGGGTAGTCTTCAAGGGTAAGTGTCAATTCCCTCTTTTTGAGCTTAATTTTGAAACTTTTTTCTAGCCTCTTTGCTTGCTGTTTTGAGCTCAGACCAAAACTGAAAAGGTCATTTTTTTGAGCTCATTTCCTTGTTTCATTAAGGGCTCAACACTGTTTGAGCCCCCCATGTTTCACTTGTTTCAATACCCTCTTGAATGCCATTTTCTTGCATAATATTTTTAGCTTGTGTGTGATCTGTTTTGGGGCCTGATGTAAACTGTAAATAGGCCTATTTTAAGCCCCTCTTCAACATTGAAGAAGGGCTCAATACTGTTTGGGACCTCCATGTATCACTTGCCATTGTACCCCTCTTGGGTCCCCATTTTTGCATGGTTTATTAGCTTATTAAGCTTCTGTTTTTAGGCCATGATCAGAACTGAAAGTGGCCATATTTTGACCCCCTTGCCATGTTTCCTTAAGGGTCTTTGGCTGTTTGATGAATATTTTGTATACTCTGTGTTATAGCCTCTTTTGAGCCTCATCTTGCATGACATTTTGAGGGTGCTGGTATACTGTTTTGGGGGCTGCCATGAACTGTAAGTAGTCATATTTTTGGTCCCTCTTCAGTGTTGTAGAAGGGTCTTTTTCTGTTTGGGCTTTGCATCTACCACTTGCCTCATTGCCTCCCTTGCGGAGCCATTTTTGTATGCCATTTTAGCCCTATTTGTGCTTACTGTTTGGCCATGCTTTGAACTGTAAAAATGTTTGTATCAGGGCTGCCTTGCTTCTGTCTTTTCATTGCATGTTCAAATTATGTGTGCATTGTATAGCTATAGGCCATTTCATGCACCAAAATCCATGTTTCGAGGTCATTCCATGCATCGGGTTCCATTTTACCGGGTTTCGGGGCTGTTTTACCCCTCATTTTGCTACTGGTTTTTTGCATGTTTGCATACTATATTCCATGTCTTGCCATGTCTCATTAGAGTGGCATTTCGGTGCCTGAGGGTCCGTCCTCGATTTGCGTGCACGCAGGCACGCATTTCGAGTTGTCTTGTTTTCATCTGATGGCCTCTTATGTGAGTGTGGCTGAGGCTCTCTCATGTTGGTGTAAGCCCATATTGCATTGCGTATGCCATTTCATCCATAGCATTGTGTATGCTCGGTTGTGTATCACCTCGTGTAGCGTGTATGCCATTCCATAACATTGTGTACGTTAGGATTGTATCTTAGTTGCATTTCACGCATATCATGCATATTGCATCGTGTTCAGGATAGCAGTTAGCCCGGGCACGGGAAACGAGGTACGTTCCGTACTCCGAGTAACGGAACGTGTCTCAATTCCCAAGTCACCGACACTCCGAATTATCCATGATGGAGTTAGGTTTTGTTGTAGTGTTCATATGCATTCATTCTATATTGAGTTGTGCAATTCGGCTCCTCGGCCATCATGCATCGAGATGCGTGATTGGTGGCACGAGGATCGAGACATGCATACATTTGTGAAATACATTGCTATGCCTCTTTCCTGCTCTCTGTTGCAGCAAAATCAAGAATCAACAGTCTTCCGAGGCTTGGCACGCATTTCAAGAACAGGTGCAAACAGAGGCTAATTGAGGCATCCTAGTGGATTTCTGCGCAAGGCAGCCCAAACATACATCATTCATCAGAGTTGAGGCAGTCCCTGGCTTGCATGCCAATTTTGCAGCTTTCTTAGTTAATTTGTTAATTAATTAGGAATTTGTACATTATTTGGACTGTATTATTCGAACTGTATATTTATTCGGACCCTCTGCGCGAGGGCATAATTGTAATAAGTGTGCGTGAGTGTGATGTATGTCTTCCAACCCCACGTCTTTCTTCCCTTTTATTTACCTGCTTATGATGGTTAGATTAGGGCATATTTCAATTAGCATACAGTATGATAGCATGTTTGCATTCATTCATCTGTTTTGCACGCACCGGGCTCGGCGCATCATACAAACTGCATTTGTATTTCAATTCCAAATTGAATACGTGTTAGTTGTAGCATTCCATATGCCATGTTTAGAATAGCCGAGCCTGCTATAGTTGCATCTTTGCATGTGTTGCATTAGGCATTTTTGTATACTTAGGATCATGCATGATTTCTAATGAGCTTCTGTTTTGGCTTGGAGTACTCGGTGAGTTTTATGCTTTAGCATCCTTGCATGTGTGTGAGTGACTGCCCTGAATAGCATGCTTACCATGAGGCTATGTGCTTATGTGATATAACTGCCTTGAATGCCTGTGGGTGAAGGTTGTGTTATTTGGATTGGAACAATTCATCAAATGTTTGTTTTAAGCCCACTAGATAGTGGCAAAATCATATTTTCTAAGCCCACCCAAGGGTGGCAAATCCACGTCTTAGCCTACCTGCGGGTAGCACCATCAAACCATTTTCAAACAAACAAACATGAAATGTTTTGTTCCAATTCAGGCGACTCAGTCTATACTTGTATGCTGTGCGCATCACATAGTAAATCTAGGCTAATAACTGGAATAAGAACATACAATGTTTTCAAAACTTGATATCATGGTTAGTAGAGGCCGATCTTTGATCGGGCGAGCGGGGGTGCTCACGAAGTGACCTTCCCCAATCGTACCCAAGTTCCCGAGCCGAGGCAACTTTGGTGATGACGGACACGTGGCCTTAGGCAAACGAGTCAGGGTTTCCTAAATTTCCCAAAAATAAAATATTTAGGTGGCGACTCTGTATCTGGCAAAGCAGTCCATGTTTGGCACTTCTTTCAAAAAATCTGTTTTCAAAAAACGATTTGCCGGATTTGGACTCTTTGGTTCAAGATTAAGAACCGTGACATTTGAGTCCTTGAACTGTAATGACCCACTAGTGAACCAGAACGGGAGGGACTCGCGCTCTTCCTCGAGATGCGTTCGGGGACGTCTACAATTTGCTACACACCTAGTTGTAGCACAACCCCACTGTGAGAAAGTTCACTGTTGTGAGCAGAAGAAAGAGAATCTAGCAGAATGCTAGGGGCATGAGCCCACAACTTCCTGTTCATCCATCAACCACCCGGGGGAGGGATGAAAAATGAGAGATTGAAGAATAGAGAGATGTGCGCTGAGAGAAAAAGTGAGGAAAAGGGCTTTTTCAGAAAAACAAAGCCTGAGGGCTGAGTGATGTGAGAATCACAAATGAAAAGGTGTGGGAAACAATACCCAGAGAAAGTGGCTCCTCGTGATCTGAGAAGTCTCTTGCCTTTGTAAACACGTCTGTGTGTCGTGTCTTTTGTTGTTTTGTTTATCTTTTTGTTTTGAGTCGTTTCAAGTGTTTCTCGATGTGTTTAGGTTGTTTACCTTTTTGTTTTCCGTTGTTGAGTCTTTTTTTCGCTGTGTTCAGCCATAGGCTTAATACCCGGTCAAAAACTCATTTCTTATTTCAAAATAAGTAATTTTGTGCTTAGAGTGCTGTGTCATTCTCCACATTTGTGCAAAACAAGGATTTGTTCTTTCGTAAAACCGCAGGGTTTAACCCAGGTCATGTGAGAACAGTAAAACCAGCACCTATTTGAAGCTATAGGTTCCGGACTGCGATGCAAAAGAAAAGAGGAAGGATTCGAAGCATCTGAGTTTGTTTCGACTTCTGTAAATTCCGTCTTTGCATCCCGTGTGTTCAAACTGAATAGAATGCTGGGTTAAGGGCTGTAAGTTCAGAATGAGCAGTGTTCAGAATGGGCTGTGTATTCGGAATCGGCAGTGTCCTGCAGCCCGTGTGTTCAAAATAAACAAAGTACTGTGTTACGAGTTGTGTGTTCAGAATGAGCAGTGTATGTGTTGAACATATCGGGAACTTGTGATTGGTTCCACTTCCAGGGCATTCCGGTGTTGATTTGGCGAAGTCACACCTGTGTTACTTCAATTCGTTTATTGAGTTGTTGCTCATTTGTTTATCGAGTTGTCGCAATTTTGTTTATCGAGTTGTTGCTCTTTGCTTATCGAGTTGTAAACTTGTCAAGGTCTTATTGTTGCTTATTGAGTTGATTTGTTTGTTATGTTGGCTCACTACCTAACCTGGTAATACATGCATGTTCAATCTCCATTCAATTACATTGTTATGTAATACGATGCATTGTTATGTTATATGATGCGATGCATTGTTATGCGATGCGATGCGATGCGATGCATAAAATGTACATATGTAACACTTTTTTAGCAAAAAGCTTGTTTCATTCCATCATCTTTTCAAAGTACACAGTTTTGAAAAAGTAAAACCTGCCTGAGGCAGTACAATGTGCTTAAACTACCAGTCAAAAGAAAAGTAAAGCAAAAAAAGAAGAGAAAAGCAACAAAATGACTGAACAAAGCAAAGGAGAAAAAGGCAGCAGAAAGTCTGGATCAAAGTCAGTCATCTCAAGTACGGGGGTCGGTCCTGGTCCTCTTTCTGGACGAGAGTCCAGGATCACCGCCGCCATCTCCAAAATCGGAGTCTGAGCTATCTCCGGCCTCGCCCTGCGACGACGCCGCCTCCTCATCTGACTCATCGTCATCTGGAGTTGGCTTTCGGGAACTGCTCTCGGCACGGGTGCACCTGTGTCTACCCCAACTATGGATGGTCATCCTCTGCCTGACTCACCTCCTCCCCGAGCAGGAACATATGGTCCAGCTGGCTCACCTCCCGCGGCCGGAATCTGGAATGGGGCCTGAAAAGGACAAATGGCAAATGCATCAGTTGCAGATAAAATAGAATGCAGTGTTTGAGTACAGTGTATGAATGCCATGAGCAACGCTATGAGCAGTATATGGGTTACAGTGTATCAGTGCCGTGAGTGCTGTGTTTCAAGTGCCATGTCAATAGTGTGATGCATTAGATTATGTATGAAACAGATTAGGCGGAGTTTGAAACTGCAGTTAAAAGAACTTACTGGCATATTGTAGATGGTCAACAAGTCAATGCATCGCTGCAACATCCCTACCGCTGAGGCTGTCAACTCCAGGGACTGGCGAGTGTACTCGACGGAAGCCTGCAAAAGTGTTGAAGTCATTAATATTCTGCGGGATATCAAATTGAAGTGACTGTACAAAATGCAAAGTTTAGTAGTGCATACTGGGGTCGAGCCATAGACTCCAACGAGCTCAGAATCAGCCGAAGGAGGAGTGAAGGGAATCTGATAGGTCTCTCCACCTTGCCCTCGACATGTGAACATTATAGGCAGTGTTGGCCACTCAGCTCCCCGTCCCCTCCGGAACCCACTCCTGCCTCAGCTTGGAGGTGCCCTCGTTCTTGTTGCTGGCGCCACTGGCCTCTCTCGCTCAACTCGACGAGCACCAGTCAAAGGCCGCATGTTGTAAGCCTGAATGTACTCAGCGTAGTCACCCTCCTCCCTGAAAGGCTCTAAGTCCCAGCCGATCGTATAGTCCATCATCTCCTCCAAGGTGTACCTCTTAGTGTGCCTTGTGTGGGTAGGAGGAGGTGCTGGAACCAGTTGCTCAGGCACGCCCAAGGTCTGCCGCAGGAAGCGCTCCCCAAAGTACCAAGTGCGGCAAACCGGCCCCTCCAGTAGAACCCTGAACCGGGTGGTCTCTCGAGCACCGGCGTACCGCTTCCGAACCGCGTCAGGCAACGGGGCCCAAGGCTGCCAAGTGATGTACAAGTAAAACACAGTTTGTTATCTTCTGATATTGAGAATACAATGCAAAGCGAAGCTTAAATGAACTGTAATGTTTGACATACCTCAGCTGCGATGCTGGTATCAAAGTAGCGGCGGAAAAACATAAAGGACTCCCGTGGCCTTCGTTCGCATCTGACGTCGAAGCGATGAGAAAATGGAACATCGAGAGGGACTTCCTCATCGGGTACTGGGGCAAGCCTCAGTAAGTAGGCATATACCCACAACTGCAAAGTATAACAGAGCAAACACCAGTATGCTTATCAGATAAAGCAGAATACAGAATAAAGCAAATTATGTGTGTACCGTGTGTGTAGTGTGCAACTGGTGTGAAGTAGATTGCATATGTACAGTGTGTGTGGCATACAGATAATGTAAAGCAGAAATGTAAAACAGAAAAAGAAGGTGTACCTCCCAAGCTCGCCAGTAGCCTCCGAGCAACTGCCTGCTGCAGCGAGAGGATGAGCTCATATAGCCGTAAAGAGTGGCCAAGCCTGCGCCACCCCAGTCTTAGCGGCGGATCTGTGTCATATCCAGAAGCGCGCTCAGCAGGTAGAGGGTGACGGTGTTTACCCGGTCGGCGAAGAGCGTGGTCCCCAGCAAGAACATAATAAAGCCACGAGCATACTGCTCCTCCTCCTCCCGGGTAGTAGGCGTCTGGATCCGGAAGTGGTCCTCAAACCATGAGTACCGCACAAACCCTACCTGAGCGAGAGGTGGCTAAGTGCTAAGCAAGTATAGCTAAGCGGTGTCTCACTCGTCCATGTCTGTATCAAAGGGGATCGGATCACCCCCCACTTCGATGCCTATGAGCATGGAGAAGTCAAAGGGAGTCATCGTCATCTCCCCGGTGGTAGAAAGATGGAAGGAGTCGGTGGTATCCCCCCACCACCTCTCCACCAGAGCAGCAAGAAGGGGCCTGCTCGCAGTAAGGTGCGAGAGTCCCATGCAGAAGGTCCCAAAGCCGGCTCGGTTGACAATATGACGAACCGCGTCGGGTAGCTCCATGTACCAATCTTGGGCGGCAGTGTTCCCATACCCCCGGAAGGCATGGGAATCTCCCTGTGATCAAAACAAACAGTTGCCAAGTAGTGTTACAAATATAGTGTTGAATGCGCTCAGAATTGATGAAAATGCAGTGTGTGTGCATGTGTCAGAGTCTACACAGATATCGGGTGCGGATGTGCTCGCAGTGAACTACAGCATATGATGTATCAGTATGTTTGAATGGTTCAGTTGAGAATACAGCATGTGTACATGTGTTCAGATTCAAACAGATGTCTGGTGTGGATGTGCTCGCAGTGAACTACAGCATATGATGTATCAGTATGTTTGAATGGTTCAGTTGAGAATACAGCGTGTGTACACGTGTTCAGATTCAAATAGATGTCGGGTGCGGGTGTGCTCGCAGTAAACTACATCGTTTGATAAATCAGTGTATTTGAATGGTTCCGTTGAGAATGCAGCGTGTGTGCATGTGTCAGATTCAAACAGATATTGGGTGTCTGTGTGTTCACAGTGAACTACAGTACGTGATGTAGCAGTGTGTCTGAGTTAAGCAGTTAAAGAACAGAGTCGACTATCGCAGTTATGAAATGAAACAGGGGAAGAGTGTACCTCAGAAGCACCATAGAACAGATGAGACTTTGGCTCGCGCAACAAAAGCTCTAGTGGCTTGCCCCGTGCATAGCTCCTGAACTGGCGGATGCCATCGGGAGGCAACACGTGTATCGCCGGCCTGTAGGTCGCCGGATCGAACGGCCAGATGTGAAGAGGTAGGAGCTCGACCTCGGGGTCCACTTCCATCTCCGGAGGAGCCCCACCCTGTGGTATGTCTTCCGCTATCTCAGAAAGAGTGTAAAAATGGCCGAGAATGTGAAAAATAGGCGAGAATGCCAAAAGTCAACCCAAAAGTCAACCCCGAGAGGGTGAAAAATGAGAGGAAAGGTCGGGGTGTGGAAAAGGCACGAAGATCAAGGTTTGACTCGGGGAAAACAAACCCTAAATGGTGGAAACCAAGAAAAATGCACTGAAACCAAGATTTGTTCGGTTCAAAATGTGCAAAACGGTGAGGGTTTCACGAATTGAACGATGAAAAAGTGTCGAAAACACGAGAAAAACGAGGATCGAAGGTTGGAAAATCACCTAGAGAGAGAGGGGAGGTTTTTCGAGTTTGGAGGAAGTGAGAATATAGGGTTTGAGGCCCCATATTTAAAGACCTGTGGCTAAATGTCAAAATTGCCCCGATACTGCCATTTTTGGCCGGTCGGCCAAATTGTTAGCCAATTGGCTAAATAGTTGGCTGATGAGCTCCTTTTGTGGCTGATGGATGGCCGGTCGCCTCCCCTTGTGGTCGGTGAACCTCCCACACCCTTGGTTGGGTCAGTTATGTGGTTTGGAACCTTCATTACTCAAGACAGTACAAGGAAGTGGACTTTTGAAGTTTAACCAGCTTCCGTGTTGACCTCGAACCATGTCTTCTGTATGCGATACTTGGTACGCGCAAGGCGTATCCTTTTCGTATCCCTTGGTATCTTGCGAGATTCAATAACCGCTTTAAATGCGTTGCATTGCGTGTGTTGTCCTGTTTATGGTACACATACATGGGTTGCATCGTCATGCACGTCTACACGCGTTGTAGCGCACACAACTTGCATTGTTATGCACTATTCACTTGCCTCGTTATGCACGTACTACATGCGTTGTCGCGCACACCCGTCTTGCATTATTATGCACTGTTCATTTGCATTGTTATGCATTTCAAAGAAACATGCGTTGTCGCGGATTTGAGTTCATTTGCATTGTCATGCATTTCAAAGAAACATGCGTTGTCGCGCATTTGAGTTCATTTGCATTGTCATGCATTTCAAAAAAAAAAACGTGCGTTGTCGCGCATTTGAGTTCATTTGCATTGTCATGCATTTCAAAGAAACGTGTGTTGTCATGCATTTGAGTTCATTTGCATTGTTATACATTTCAAAGAAACGTGCGTTGTCGCGCATTTGAGTTCATTTGCATTGTTATGCATTTCAACAAATGTGCGTTGTCGCGCATTTGAATTCATTTGCATTGTCATGCATTTCAGAAAACGTGCGCTGTCGCGCATTTGAGTTCATTTGCATTGTTATGCATTTCAAAAAAACGTGCGTTGTCACGCATTTGAGTTCATTTACATTGTTATGCATTTCAATAAATCATGCATTGCCATGCATTTCAATTACACACATTGTCATGCATCTTTCATCTGCATTTCAGCTTATGCATTGTCATGCATTTCAGTTCATGCATTGTCATGCGTGTCTCATTTGCATTGTCGTGCATTCTAATAATTTGCATTGTCGTGCATTTCAATAATTTGCATTTTCATTCATTTCAACAACGCGATTGTCATGCATCTTTCGTTTGCATTGTCACGCATTTCAAACCAATCGCATTGTCATGCATCTTCCATTTGCATTATCATGCATGTCAATCTCTCGCATCGTTGCATATTTCATTCGCATTGGCTTGCACCCTTCTAACTTGCATTGTTTTGCTCACTCCTTTTCTGAAACACCGGGATATGTCCTTATGTTTCACTAACTTTTCTCCACTCGCGTGCCGCGTGTGGATGTCACTAACTTTTCTCCACTCGCGTGCCGTGTGTGGACGTAACTCTAACTTTTCTCCACTCGCGTGCCGTGTGTGGACGTAACTCTAACTTTTCTCCACTCGCGTGCCGTGTGTGGACGTAAATAACTTTTCTCCACTCGCGTGCCGCGTGTGGACGTAACTCTAACCCTTTCTCCACTCACGTGCCGCGTGTGGACGTAACCACTAACTTTTCTCCACTCGTGTGCCGCGTGTGGACGTAACTAACCCCCCTCCCCTTTTCGCATTGTTACACACATTGCATCGTGCTTTACTTACATGTGTTTATGCACCTTTCTCCTCTGTTCGCATTGTTACACACATTACATGCGTTTTCGCACGTGCTTTACTTACATGTGTTTATGCACCTTTCTCTCCTTTTCGCATTGTTACACACATTGCATGCATTTTTGCGTGTGCTTTACTTACATGTGTTTATGCACCTTTCTCCCCTTTTCGCATTGTTACACACATTGCATGCGTTTTCGCGCGTGCTTTACTTACATGTGTTTATGCACATTTCTTCCCTTTTCGCATTGTTACACACATTGCATGCGTTTTCGCGCGTGCTTTACTTACATGTGTTTATGTACCTTTCTCCCCTCTTCGCATTGTTACACACATTGCATGCGTTTTCGCGTGTGCTTTACTTACATGTGTTTATGCACCTTTCTGCCCTTTTCGCATTGTTACACACATTGCATGCGTTTTTGCACGTGCTTTACTTACATGTGTTTATGCACCTTTCTCCCCTTTTCACATTGTTACACACATTGCATGCGTTTTCGCTCGTGCTTTACTTACATGTGTTTATGCACCTTTCTCCTTTCTCGCATTGTTACACACATTGCATGCGTTATCACGTATGCTTTACTTACATGTGTTTATTCACTACTCGGCTCGCATTGTTATGCACCACTCGGCTCGCGTTGTCGCGCGTGCCTCCTTGCATTGTCATGCTTGTTTCAAATTGCATTGTTATGCATCGCATGTAGGTTGCATTGTTTTGCACCCCCCCTCACTTGCGTTGTCACACACTTTTCACTTACATTGCTATGCATGTTTCTAACAATGTTGTACTTGTTAAGTTTTCTTTTCTTTTTCAGGCACGATATTGTATGTACGGTTCATTTGAGGCTGGCGCGACCAGACGAACTGGATGGTAATGTATTCTCCGCGTCAAACGTAGCGAGAATTACATAATTCTCTTACATCCTTTCTACATTGTAATGTAGTTTGGTTTTTGGCTTGCTTAAAACTGTTGCATGTTATGCTTCGTTATAGCTTTCTTTGCATGATCATCAGTTATGCTCGGCTTTGTGCATTGTTCTTGCATTTTGCCCCTGCCTTCGGGCACATATCTTTGCTAGCTTGTATGCTCTGACTAAGTCTTCGGCCTTGTCAAAAATGGGTCGTCTCTGGGCTTTGACATTCACTCTCGTCATTGTTATGACTTTCGAGTTCTGTCAAAGAGGGGCAACTGTAGACACCTCATTTTTTACTGTCCTCAAGACTTGGACGTCGTCGTTTGAACACTCGATGATCATCCATGCTCGTGTTCATTTTGAGTTCTCAAAGGTCTCGGCTACGTGCCTTGCCTCAAGATCTCTCAACTTATTTGTTTTGTGCTTGGTCATGGACCAAGCACTTGTGTTTTTTGCTTCTAAGGGAAGAAGGTGGCTTGTTTGTCATCCCCTCAACCCACCGGCCATGGCATGAGGCCATCGGCCCCTTTTTCTTGCCACCGGCCAGGAGTGTTGGCCGGTCGGCACTATATTTGGTCGGCCGGCACTTGTGTTGGTCGATCGGCCATTTTTGGTGGCCGAACCCTATTCATCTGCTTTATGTAGATATTTTATGCCAGCTGATGCAGCTGGCATCCACAATTGCCCCCTCCATACACGTGTATGGAGAGATTTGCTCTTTGCTTGGCTTCTCTTGGAAGCCTTAGAATTTGAGCCTCTATAAAGAGGGAGCCCCTCCTCCCTCCTTCAAGGTTCAGAAAAATTGGTTCTTGGGAGGATAGATATAAGATTGTATCTATACTTCCTTGTTTAGCCTTGTTTTGTGCTCAAAATAGTAATATTGTCTTACTATTGTACACAAGCACACACTAGAACACCATCCTTGGTTGCTGAGGTGCTAGGAGGTTGATTTCAGTGTTCTTGGGCTGGTTTGAACTCAAAAAACCTACTGGAGTTTTGTTCTTGAAGAGGTTCTTCAAGGGTGAGAAACTACCCTCTTTATTCCCCATTTTTGCATAAGTTTTTAGCCTATCTTGCATGCTGTTTTGAGCTTAACTTATAATTGATAAAAGTTCTGATTTTGCATTCTTTTGATCTTTGTTTAAGATCACTTTTGTGTTTGGGGTTGTTTACCCCCCTCTTAGGCCTTGTTTGGCCTCATTTTTGTGCCTTTTTTGTGAGCTTCGGGACCACCTTGTATTGGCCTTCTCACCACTGAAATTCAGAGGGATTTCAGTGGTGGGGATGGTGTTTTGAGATCCTAAGAAGGAGAGGGCCATCCCCTCTCCTTGTCGTCTTTCACGCTTGCATAAATGGCTTATGTTTGTGGCTTGTATGCCTAGCTTGTTTTAGCTTCATTTCAGTATATATTAGGCTTTGTTTTGCCATGATATAACACTGTTTTGACTTGGTTTAGACATACCATGCATGCTTTGTATACTTGTCTTGTAATCCCATGATTTGCCTTAACATGCACAATGTTGTAACATGTCTTTTTAGCATGATTTTGGCTTAACTTCATGAAGCTTCTAGCTTTGTTTTAACATGCTAAAGTTCTAATTTTGGTTGTTTTGGTCGTCCATGACTTGCTTTGTATAGCCACCATGTAATCTAGCTTGTAGGCTTTGAGTATTGAATCCTTTGACATGCTTTACTTGGGCCATTTCAGTGGTTTGGCATCACTTGTCATGTTATTTCAGTCCATATAGTATGCTCAAACACTTGCATTTACCACTCCTTTAATGCTTTGAAGGGTTTGTGTTTTATGCCTCTTGAATGGTCCATTGTGTATGCCACCATGCTTAGGTCTTTGGGATGCCATCTAAGTGGGTTTTTGGGCTCATTTTGACATGCCATAACTCTGTTCTTGGTTGCTTAAATCATGCCATGTTTGGCTTTGATAGGTGTAGTGTACCACCTCTTTTGTGGCCTAGTTTGCTTCATGCTTTTGGTCCTTTATTCTAGCATGTTTTGGCTTCTTTCCTTGCATGTTTTAAGCTCATTCCACCATGATTTAGGACTGTTTTGGGTCATGCTTGCCATATGCTCTTTGTTTTGTGTAGCTTTGGTTCAAGTCCCTTCACAAGCCTTAGGCTTTGAGCCTTAAGTATGTCATGCTTGACTTGTCTATGTGATTTGGCATCACTCCTAGCCTCATTTCAGAGCATGTAATGTTGTCACATTTACATGCTTTTCATTCCTTTTAAGCATGTTTAAAAGTTGCTCTATGATGCTTAAAGTAATGGGCCATTACCATGCATGCTTGTATGAGCTTTTGTTCCCATTTCCATAGCATTTTGGCCACCGATTTGGACCTATTTGAGAGCTGTCCATTTTGGTTTAAGACCATCCCCGCATGCTGTTGCATGCTTGCCCTGTATGTTGTCACATGCTTGTTGCATACTTAGTAGATTACATGTTGTTGCATGTTAGTATATTGCATGTTGTTGCATGCTAACCCCATTGCATTTTGTTGCATGCCATACTAGCTTACATGTTTAGGTTGTATGCCTATTGCATATTAATTGCATGCTTGCCTCACATGTTGTCGCATGCTTGGCTTCTTTGCATGCTTGCTTGCATGCTTAGGTTGCATCGCATTAAGTGTGCATTCCTTTGCCTCTTGATAAACCATGATAGAGGTTGGGGTCCCTTATGTGTTTTGTGTGCATTTCATTTGACATTAAAATGCACATTTGGCACCTTGGGCCATCATGCATTGAAATGCGTGATTGATGGCCCGAGGGTCGAGAACCATACTCCTTTGAGTCTTAAACATGATAAGGAGGATGGTGGTGCAAACATTGCCTTGAAAATGCATTGCCATGCTCTGCAAGTCCTCTGCTGCAGCAAAACAGAATTCTGTAGGAAGAGATGGCCGGTCGGCCATCTTCAGTGCCGGCCGGCTATGCATTGTTGGCCGAGGTCCCCACAAATGGTCGATGACCAGTTCCTCTTGGCCGGTGGCCTTGAATTTCAGCCGGTGACATCCCACAATGCTCAGGAGGTGATTCAGAAGCATCTTTGAGACTTGCAAAGTTTTCAGAGGTGCAAAGTAGTGTAAACAGAGGCAACGTGACATGGCGATGGATTTCCAAGCGAAACCGAGCATGCATGCATTCGTCCCTCTTCCCGAGGCTGTTTTACTGCTTTCAGTAGCTTAATTAATTTGTTAAATTAGTTAAGTATTATGTAATAATTAGTTAGCTCGTTAGTTAGTTAATTATTTGATTTGTATTATTCTTTCGGTCCCTCCATTGAGAGGGCGCAATTGTGTAATAAGCGTGCGTGTGTGTGACGCATGTCTTCCAACCTCCACTTCTTTCTCCCTTTTACTTAACCGCTTACGATGGTTAGTTCTAGGGCATGTTTCAATTAGCATCCTTATGCTATGCATGTTTGCATCATTCATCTGTATTGCATGCACCAGGTTCGGTGCATTATACTAACTGCATTGTATTTAAATTCCAAGTTGAATATATGTATCGAATTGTCGCATCTCATATGCCACTTTAGATTAGCTGAGCCTATTCTAGTTGCATTTTGCCTGCGATGCATTAGCCATCATAACATGGACTTGGATCATACATTTGATTACTAACATGTTCATTGTTTTGGCTCAGAGTACACTGTGAGTGCTTATGCTTTGGCATCTTGCATGTGTGTAAGTGTTAACATGACAGCATGCTTACCATGAGGCTAATTACTTATGTGATATAACTGCTTGAATGCTTGTGGGTGAAGGTTGGAGTGATTGAATTGGAATATTTAATCGAAATCCGTGTTTTAGTCTGCTTACAAGTAGCAAAATTCAAAACCATTTCTAAACAAATGGATATGCGATGCTTTGTTCCAAGTTAGGCGATCTAGTTTACTTGTGTGTTGTGCGCATCACATAGTAATTCTAGCTAATAACCGGAATAAGAACGCATGTGTTTCAAAAACTCGATATCATGCTTAGTACAGGCCGATCTTCGGATCGGGCGAGCGGGGGTGCTCATAGATGACCTTCCCCAATTGTACCCAAGTTCCTGAGCCGAGGCAAGTTTGGTGATGACGGACACGTGGCCTTAGGCAACGAGTCAGGGTTTCCTAAATTCCCCCAAAATAAATATTTAGGTTGCGACTCTGTATCTGGCAAAGCAGTCCACGTTTGACACTTCTTTCTTAAAAATCAGTTTTCCAAAATGATTTACCGGATTTGGACTCTTTGGTGATTTATCGGTCTCGCATTGCACTTTGCGGGATTAGATTCAGAACCATGACGTTTGAGTCCAAACTGTGGTAAGCAAGGCCCTCGGGGCGCGTCCACACCCCTCTTTATTTTTTCAAATCAGATCAGCTACAAATTTATTTTTCAGTGATAAATTTATCAATTTTTGATTCTATAAGTATATGTAGGATGAGAGTGTCTTGTGAGTGAATGTATGTAACTGTGAATGGGAATGAATGAATTGGCATCCGTAATTTTTTACAAATCATTCAATGAAAAATTTATCACTGTTTTGTTTGGTGAAAATTATTACTGAATGTATCTTTAATTCTTTTGTTGATCTTGTCTTGATCTATGATGATGAAACTAATGTGAACTATTTTCTGGTAAAACCTTATTTTTCCTAATCATCATCATCATCATCATCTATCTCTCTCTCTCTCTCTCTCTCTCTCTCTCTCTCTCTTGTTGCTACTAGAACTAAAGATGTGGTGGCAATAGTAGTGTAGTGGAGATGAGCATTTGTTTTTGTTGGAAAATGGTTAAAAATATCACCAAAAGTCGCCTGAGATTAGAAGTAATTGTCAATAGATAGAAACGGAGGCCGAATAGGGCTACTAGAGGTGGGAGATAGTAGAGGTCAGAGACTGTAATACTTGTGTTCTTTAAGTCATTGGAAAGTGTATTTAATTTCATTATCCATGTTATTTGGATCTTTGGGTTGTTGTATTATTATTTTGGTGAAGTAAAATTCGATCTAGACTTGTTAGGACTGTTCGCTCACGATTGGTTTCGTCGAAAAGCTCATTGGGAACATAGAAATTCCGTTCTGGTGTTGACACTGGGCTCCTAGAGGGTCGACACCTGCTGTTCTCCGTTCTGTTTTTTTTTTTTTTTTTTTCTGGTTTGTTTTGCTTTCTAGTGTTGAAACCACCTCTTCAGGGTGTCGATGCTTATCCTGCTTCTTTTTGTTTTGCCACTAGTTTTTGAGGTCAACATCAGAGCTTCTGGGTGTCAACACCTTGTTTGTTACTTGTGTTGGTGTTTCAACACTGCTTCTCAATGTCGACACCCCTTCTCTTGGTGATGACACTTGACAGAAATTTCTAGATTTTTAGCAACAGGTTAGGACCTTACTTTTGGGACTTGACCCATTCCTTCTGGTTGAATTTAAGTCAAATATTCGACTATTGTTTTAGGCTATAAATAGAACCTTAACACACTACTTTTCCTGACTTTACTTTCTATTTCTCTCTATTGTTTCTTTTCTCCATCGTGAAACCCACCATATCTCTCTAAACTTAGTTTTTTCACTTCAAGCTTCAGATCTACTCATTTATAGGCATTTTCTTACCTTATTCCTCTCAGTTAAAGTGTAGAGCTTGTCAAGGGCTTCGCGCTAATCGGAGTAAATCTTTAGTTTACTACTATCGACTTTTGGGGATTTTCTTCATATTCCTTCCTTCTCCTTGATTTTCTTGATGTCTTGTATGCTCTTTAACTTCGATATGTTATTTTGTAAAGTAAATA
This sequence comes from Camellia granthamiana, assembly GCA_036172215.1. Lineage (NCBI taxonomy): Eukaryota > Viridiplantae > Streptophyta > Magnoliopsida > Ericales > Theaceae > Camellia > Camellia granthamiana. The sequence continues at coordinate 73,834,270 of CM069916.1, read as the reverse complement.
ATTTTGGAAAGTTAGGGTTTGATTTAAGTTAGGTCTTAATGCTTAAAAAGGGGGGTTTTTTTTTTTCTTGGATTTTGATTATTGGTGAATAAATGTTTTTTTTTTTTGAATAAATGATATTTTGAGAAAGAAACTCCAATTTTTCTACGATAACCTAGTTTGATTTAGAAACTTTTGGAAAGAGAAATGGTTGGAAAGATTTGTGAAATCTTTGAAAAATGATGAGTATTGATTACTCTTTTTGAAATATTGAACTTGTCGAGAAAATTATATTAATTTTTGGAGATTAGTTTTGAAATGTTGAGATTCATGAGACTCTTAAGAAGTATGAATGTTGTTTATTAGGAATCGTTGAGATTTTGAAAAAAATCATAGAGAGATTCTAGATTTTGATATCATGTTGGATTAAATCATTGTAGTTTTGCTTCAAATTTTGAAATTTAGAGATAATGGTTTTGGCTATCGATGGAGGATAGCATTGTTGTGTTTTAGAAATTGCATGTGGTTTAGGCAATTAAACTGTTTATAAATCATGCATCTCATGAAATTGTGAATTTCATACATTATGTTTTGGAAATAATTTTGTTTTGAGAAAGGAGTAAATAAGATGCCGAATTTGTGTAAGGGATGTGATTGTGGCTAGTTATTCGCGTGGTTGGGTGCCTTCCTTCCAGTTAGGAGCTGGTTAAGTGGCTTTGATAGTGCTTGAGAGCCTGCTAGCATACACTAGCCTTGGGGATTTACAACATTGTATTTACTGTCCTATTTCTCTGTTTCAAATGAAGTGTTTGGGATGTGGTTTTGAAACTCTTGTGTAACAACCCGAAAATTTAAGTTGTGCCTTAAATTTTATATTAATATTATTTAATAAATGATTTCAAAAAAATAATTTTAACTTTATATTATTATTCTATATTATTTTCTAAGTATTATAGTATTTTTATTATATTTTTTCTAGACCAAAATATACTAAAACATAATATTTTCTGTACCAAAAAGGAAAACGTACCCCGCAAGTGTCTTGCTCCCCATGCTTTGTTGCCTATATATATAAATGACCATCAGTTAATGCATCTCACCAATTCCAACTCTCTCATTCTTCCTCTCGGCTCTCTAGTTAGTTTTATAAACCTTCGAGTTTGGTTTGGAGTATCTAGTGGGTTACAGTGAACGAAAGGTAAAATTAGAATTAAAGTTAAGGTGAGTTATATTATACTTTGAGTCACCATAATATATTTTACATATGTTTTGAGTTACCATAATTTATTTTACGTAATTTATGTTTATAAATTATATTAATATTACAATTACGTTTTGCTTAAATTGAAATCCATAGATATGTTTGTTTAACTGTTAATAATTAGTTGACAATGATTTTATAAACAATTATGTTTTGTAAGTACTATCGCGGGAGTCCCATGCCTTGGGGGATTTAAATAATTATTGACCTCTGTTTGACCACTTTGTGGTCCTCTAATTGTCATGAATCTATTGACCTATGTTCTGTGCGGAACAAAATGTTGTGCGGAGCTCAGTGCTACACTATTGTGAGAACCACCTCTAGAATCCGTATGAGCCACCTCTTGAATCCTATTCTGGTGTAGAGCAAAGTGCTATACGGAGCTAAGTGCTACACTATTGTGGAAGCCACCTCTAGAGTTCGTACGAGCCACCTCTTGAGTCCATATATCTGTTCTGTTCCGTTCTATACCGTGGTTATGATTATTTTGTTTATATGATTTCTGTATTATATGTCAAATGATTTCCGTATTATATATTCTACACTTTAATATCAAATTTGATTTAGCCAATAATTATCCATGGTAATTTTATACCTTCATGCTCTCAGTATAATATTTCTCACTCTACCATATACTTATAGATGTTTACCAATTTTCAAGAAACAATGCAATTCAGAATTAGCTTTTGGAGAATCTTAGACACGGGGCTGCGGAATAGACATACACAATACTTTTATGGTATTTTTATATGTAAATATCGGCCTTTTTGGTCAATAAATTTTGTTATAGAAATAGAAGCTTCGATGATTATTTTGGTACCCTCATTTAAATATTTTTCCACTCACGTTTTGTAATTTGTTTAAGAATTGGCCGGAAGTAACTTCAGTTACTGACCATCACGATACTTAACCCTTAGGTATAGAGAGCGGGTCGTGACATCTTGTATGGCATTGTTTCAAAATGATAAAACCTCATGTTTTCGGGCATAACATTTCATATGCACATATAACATTGTTAACTACCATACATGTCATTAAGTTATTTCTAATAGGCTTCATGCTCATTCTACGCGGAAACAAATTTTCAGTTATTGACGGCATACCTCCGCCAATATGAGAGCTTAGGAGGATCTTAGAGCTTCAGGCTCGTTTTGTTTTGGTTTTCTTTTTTGTATAGCCTTGTGCTTTGGTGTATTGAGCTTATATTCCACTTTTATTGTAACCAAGTAATATCTTGAGAACTTTTAACCTTTAAGAAACAAACATGTACTTGTTTAAATGTTGTTTCTTATAGATCACACGTTGTGGATGTTCTAGAATCAATGAATGTATAATTGTATGACTCAATGGACGTTTTGAATGAAGTATAGTTTTGGAGATATTCTTAGTATCACAATGATTGTGATGTATTAAGATTCCGCATGTTTGTTGAGGAATACGATGGGTAGTTCGGTATCAATATTTCTGGGGCGTGACAGAGATTGTTGCCTGTGACCAGATGCAATTACTGGCAGCAAAGATCATGATAGTATTGTTATGGTTGATGTGCTGAATAAGATAAAGTAAAAATATTTTAGAGATATTGATATTTAAAAAAATATATATTTATAAGTAAATAAATTCGATCAATAGAACTGATCTGTAAGTAGTTCTAAAAATATAAAATTAAGTTGTGTTCCGTTGGATTGGACGGCCGATAGGCCAATATTCACCCTTGTACTCATACTTTATTGTAAGTAATTACTAAATTAATACGTAGTTCTCATTTGACAAAATAAGGATCGAGATGCTCGGTCAATCTTTTCTCCACAATGATTTTGATTTGTAATCCAACTATGCAAGTTTAAACTTAATGCAAAATCACATCGTTTTGAAATATGAAAATTAAAATAAAAAGGTAGTAAATCTTGAGTTTTTGACTCTTGTAATAAACTATGCCCTCCAAACAAAACTTTATTGGAGAAATTTAAAAATAAAATAAAAAACATAATTTGACTTTTATAATAAATTAAATCTTGAGTTTTTAATTTTATCGATTTAAATCTTAATCTTTTAATTTATTTTCAATTTAAACCATTTGTCTATTTTCGTTAATTAAAATCGACGAGAAAAAGTACATTTTAGATAATAAACTCAATGCAAGGTGTACGTAAAATGTTTAAAATATCCCTTTTAATTTGATTTAATAACTAAAATATTATTTTTTTCATTGATTTTTCTTAATGACAATAGACAAATAGTTTAGATTGAAAATAAATTAAAAGATTAGAGTTTAAATTAACAAAATCAAAAATTCAAAATTACTTTCATTATCAGAGTCAAATTTTATTTTATTTTATTTTTTGTATTTTTCCCAAATTTATTTTAGTAACGAACCATCATTAACAAAAGTTAAGAATAATATAAAATTAAAAATATGCTAATCAAATTTGATTCATATCATATGAAACTTCAAATTTACATTATATATTTAAAAATTTAACACTTTTTAATTATTCTTCTGAATACAATGCATTCGTATTTGAACTTTCTTAGTATAACTAAGCTAATCACCAAATCCACATGTCATGGACCGACCAATGCCACGTGGATCCCATTAGAGCTTTTGAACTATGGTATATCGCACAATCTCATTGGGTGGGTAGTTAGTCAATCAGAGAATAAGATTTAGCAGAACTTATAATATAAATTCTTCTTTTTCTCAACTTTCTTTTAGTGATAATTTTGATTCGTTGATCTTTTATACTTAATATGTATACTATTTAAAAAATAAAAAATAAAAAATAAAGAATAAAGTAAAAATTAGTGATAAATTCAATTAAGAGAAAATATGAAACATTAGATTCGACAGAAAATTTTATTTGATGAATATTTATTAGTCAAAAGGATATCAACGCTTGTCTATTTAATTTTTTATCTGTTGAAATTATTTGTTCAAAAAATTCATCTGTTGAAATTATCTATTCAAAAAATCAATTTATTAAAATTATTTCTTTAAAAAATCTATCTGTTGAAATTATATGTTGAAAAAATCGATCTATTGAAAATCTATCTGTTGAAATTCTCTTACTCTCTCCTTATTATCTGTTCAAATCTCTCTCTCTCTCTCTCTTTCTCTCTCTCTCTCAGACTGCGTTGTGCAATATGTCCAAAGAAAAACTATAATCCTTGTGGGTGTTGATTTCTAACCTCATAACTAAATAGGGAACTTAGGTGGAAAGTACGCGGCAGAATAAATTAAACCAAGCATCTGCTAACAGAAGATAAGAATGCTACGGTAGCTCGTCTACCCGGGGGCACTCCAACGATCAAGTCAGTCAACTTATCTCTCAAAGATATCAACACAAGTACAACTCACAATCAAAAGCATACCTTAGACCTACAGAGGTGCCTTACTTTTATAGCTAATAGTGTCATTGTCCATTAGAAGTCTCAATTCATAGGACTTAAGCACAATGCTTATCTCAGACTCTTAGTTAGATATGGATGAACTCCTCAAGTGTCTCATCCCTATCTGAACTAAACGTCTCAGTTATCTAGGACTCTTGTCCTATATCCAAATATCTTGGATTCCGATATTACCGTACCATATCTTGGTAATATCACAATCACCTCAGCAATCTGGCTCGTCCACGTCACACCTCGACCCATATCTCAGCCACGTGGTACAACCTCGAAAATACGTCCGCGTAACTGCCTCTAGGTTCTATTACCTTTATTATCAAGGACAAAGAGTATGTTCGTTGATGTTTTATTTAGTTATTACATTTCTCTTATCATCAACAACAACATTATCATTCTTCTTTACACTCATGATTACATTTCGTAAAACATCAGAAAATTCTAGACCGTCTAGAACAACAGACCATCTTTTATCAACTTCTTCTTTTTTAGCAGCACCAACCTTTGAAATCGACGGACCAGAATTAACATCATTAGCACCATCGTTAGCTCTGTGTACATCAATTTCGGATAAGCTGAGACGACCTCTACGCTTATCAATAACTGAACCACTTTTCCCAAAACCTCCTAATAGCAAATCTTTTCGCCTCTTAGGTAAACCAATAGACTTGGTCAGCGATAGAATCGGAAGAACTCAGTTGGAGCACAATGCCAAACATCAACATTGGCGTTCGTATATTTTTTAGATAAGACAACAATAGATGGGGCCCTCAACTGCGAATCTTCTGGCATTTTACTTGTAGAATACTTTAAATACCCATTCATTTTACAATATGTTACTCCCCTTTTAATATTCAAATCTTCGAGTCGATACTTCACCATCTATGGCATCTGTTTTTCATTAATAGAACAATAACCATTCCTATAATACACTGATTCGTACTGACAATCCACAAGGAAAACAAAATACGCCTGTAAACTGTCATTATCATCTAACCTCTGATCATATACATTTACTCTAACCAGCCCACTGGCATTGGGTGAGCAAAAGGGGGAATGTTTTATTAATTCTTTATCAACCTTAATACTCTTTTGTTTGTTTCTCAACCTCAACTGAGAAAATAAATTAGGTAACGTAAGTTCAATAGAACTGAAATCATTTGCTGAAACTCCTTCAACAACACTAGTTTTTATATCATCCACCTCCATTCACTTGAACATTACAAATAAAAATATATAAAATTATAATTCTAAACAGTTTTAAAGTACATTTGACTCCTTAACGTAATTTTGCATTCTTTTCCACTAACAGTAGCAACCACTAAATATATGGCACCCTTCTGAATACTTCAAACATTTCCCAACAACATATCTTTGTAGTCCATCCAAACATCAACTGGGAAGAACCGGTCCACAACTTCTATTTTGTGATGAACATACTCTTTGTCCTTGCCACCATCAAGCTTGAATCTTATTTTCTTTAGCATCTGAAACCTGTCGGACTGGTTAGGATCAACAGTCCAGGTCTCAGGATTACCCTCACCAACTTCAATAAATATCTTGTAAAGTGTGGGGGCGGAATTTGACGGACTATTATCACTTATGACGAAAAACAAAACTTGGTCAACCACAGCTTCCTCTTTAGCCTCTTGTCCCAGTTGAACATTTCTAATTAATTTTGTACCCTTAACCACGATCTTGTCTAATTGACGGTCACATATTTTATTACCCAACTCAATACCATTCAGCAATCTCGCTACACATTTATTATCAAATTTAAAGTCCTTTAATTGTTTATCGTACAGTTGTAACTTTCTTGCTCCCCTCTTAGTCTTCTTAATATATCGGGGAATATTCTGAACGTACTGTCTGCCAATGTACGCCACCTTAAAAGGTGCACGACCACGGTAACTACGTTTATATTTACTGGCCGCCGGTGTTTTTGACTTCCGGTACATGAGGAGAGTCTGATACTAGCTGCTTACTACTCCTTTCATTTTTTATAAAAAAAACTCCAAACCTTTTATCCGAACACTTTTACAGGATCTATTACCTCTTTTAACCCTTCTGTTCAAACACCTTAGCTTTGATATTTTTTTCTCTTTACTCTTCGTACCCACAAACAAACTTCGCCGGAGCTGACCGCCGGCTCTTTTCCCACAGTCATATTTGCCACATCATAAAATGATCTACACAAATTTGAGTGAACTAACCTATAATTCTCGAGATACCCTTCTAAGGAGTACAACATTGTATACCAATACAATCAACAAAAAAGAAAGACAGAAAATGAGAGATGAAACAAGGTACTAGAAAACAACGTCACCACAATAGCTGTCCCACTGCAAAAGCATATTCCTCTCTACCATCAAATATTTTCTGGTACCAAATAAATAGCAAAAGTGGCCTGTGAGTAAGGACAAAGATTTCCCATTCAAAATAATTCAAAAGCATAATCATTTTATCGTATTTGCTTTATGTTACTCACTCTAAAAATATATTTACTTTACAACCACGCAAACCACCACAAACGCGACACGTGTATAGCACTATCCGGCAAAAGAATCAAAAGTACTCACACCACTCACACCTACGCCCGGGTGTGACTTCCTTTTAACGTCATCCATACACGTGTCCAGAAGTACATGAATGGACGGCCCAGATCAGTGCACGCGGCCAGTGGGGGCGCTAGTAATATTAATACAGCACTCCCTTAGTCATACTAGGTTTTTCAACTAATAGGGAGCCCTTGTACGGCTAGTGTGAGTTTACTGTTTACCACTACAAAATGCCTTGCCAAACCTCTTTTTGATTCTATGCCAAAAATGTTTCCCTCACCTACCTACAATGCCCTTGCCTAAAAGACCAACTCTTAGAACTCCTCCAATCCCTTCTCTAACTATCATGTCCGCCATACTACATACTTGTCGCAAGGGAGCTCCATGAAGATAGAAACCCTCACCTTCATGCCATTGTTCAATGCACAAAGAAGATCCAAACCTCCAACTGGAGATTTTCGATCTCACTGGAACCAACTAGAGAATCTATTATCCAAATATAGAAAAACTTCATTCTCCAATAGCAAGTCGATAGTATATACAGAAAGGTGGTGATTTCATAGAATATGAAGAATTTTCATCTATGAGGAAGAGTCCCTTGAAGAATAGAGACAAACTCTAGCGGAGAATACTTGCAGAAACAGAAATGGAGGAACAATCACTCTACAAAGAAAGATGTCCCATTGATTACGTAACAAAATACCTCAAATTAAAAACAATTTTGAGGGATTATTACAAACGAGAACGACCCCCATATACTAGCCCATTTAATTCATTTTCTTTTTCAAATGAAGAAGTAAAAAATTGGATAGAAAATAATATTTTGTTTGTAAATCAAAATTTTATAAAATATGAGTTATGTCAAAATTGTTGTTTCTCTGTTTAAAGTGAAGACGACAACATTAGATTAAGGATACACAATAATAATATACATGATTTACATACTAACGAAGAACTCTCCTCCTCCTCTGTTAACAGGATCTTGAACATCGACCCATCCGCCTAATATCCCTCTACCTTGAAGGACCTTCAAGAACAGGAAAACTGCCTGGGCCAGAAGTCTTGGATGACACAACTACTTCTCTGAAAAAATAAGTTTCAAGGAGTACGATCAAGATGCCGTCTGCAACGTCATAGACGACATCAAATACTCAGCAGTCCCAACCGAGCTAATAAAAAATTTTGTAGTTTGCCAGAGAGACTTCCATGTATTTGTTAAATTCAAACCAAATCTCACTATTAGAGGAGGAATTCCCTGTATTATATTAACTAATGGGGACAGTAGTTGGTTAGATGCAATGTTCCTAAAAATGAGAGAATGGTTTGATGTAAATGTAACTGCTATCATGATTAATGAAAAATTTTATTAATTTTATTTATGTAACCACTCAAACTTCTATTTAGTTATTACATTTCCTTATCATCAACAACAACATCGTTATTCTTCTTTACACTCATGATTACATTTTTTAAAACATCAAAAAATTCTGGACTGTCCAAAACAACATACCATCTCTTATCAACTTCTTCTTTTCTAGCAGCACCAACCTCCAAAATGGACAGACTAGGATCAACATCACTAGCACCATCGTTAGCTTTGCATACATCAATCTCGGATAAGTTGAGACGACCTCTACGTTCATCAATAACTGAACCACTTTTCCCAAAACCTCCTAACTACTTTCTACAAAACCTTCATACTAGAATTTTATTAATGCTTCGGCTAAGACATTCAGATTACATATCAAGAACTTGAAAACTTAGTGATAGAAGAACTTTAAATTGCTGGTATTCCATAGTCCTGGCAGTTCCTTGCCATCGTTGTCTTCTAGCCGGTAAGCGTCGTTACAGGGGACCGAAATGATTCTGTATGGTCCTTCCCAGTTTGTGCCAGACTTACCCTCCTTGAGATCTTTTTTGTTGCCAACAACTTTCCTTACGACGAGGTCCCTAATTTGGAATTCCGTGGGATTCACCTTCTTGTTGTATGCCCTTTCAAGTTTCTGTTGGTATGCCCCAAGCTAAATTGCTGCTCTTTCTCTCATTTCTTCAATTAGGTCAAGATCTCAGGCAAGAAATGCCTTGTTTGTTCCATTCTTTACTCCTTGAGTTCTAATTCCAGGAATGTCGATCTCTAGAGGTATGACTGTCTCAGTGCCGTAAGTAATGGCAAAAGGAAATTCGTCAGTAGATATTCTAGACGTAGTGTGATATGCACATAAAACATTAGGAAATTTTTCTACCCACTTGCTTTTTGGCGCTTCTAACCTCTTTTTTATTCTATCTAGTACGGTTTTTTTGGAGGCCTCAGTTTGGCCATTGCTCTGAGGGAAGCTGGAGGTTGAATAATAGTTCTTGATCTTATACATCGTGCATAAGTTTTTAATCAACTTGCTATCGAATTGGGTGCCATTGTCTGCCACAGTGGCTCTTGGGATTCCTAATATGGTAATAATTCCTAACATCCACGTCTCGGATTTTGGCCAGAGGCTCAGCCTCAACCCACTTCATAAAGTAGTCTGTGGCCACCAATAAGAACTTTCTTTGCCCAGTTGCCTTAGGCAATTGCCCAACTAGATCCATGCCCCATTGAGCAAACGGCCAAGGACTGGACATAGGGTTGAGATCCCAACTAACTGATGTATCAAGGTGCAAACCGTTGACAATTCTCGCACTCTCTGACATAGGCTTCGACATCTTTTTGCATATAGAGCCACCCTATGTTATGGCTCAGTTAGCAAGGGATCTGGCCCCAACATGGCTTCCATAAACTCCTTCGTGGATCTCCTACAAGAAGTCTTCTACCTTAGAAGGATGCACACATCACAACAAGGGTCCTGTGAAGGACCTTCTGTACAAATGGCCTTCTGTTAATAAACAGAACCTGGCTAACTTCAGTCTGACCCTGTGTGCCTCATTCTTATCTTCTAGCAACTAGCCGTTTCTGATGAACTTAACCAAGAGATCCATCCAGCTTGGGCCCAACTCTATAGACATTGCCTCATATTCTGTTATCAAAGGTTTTATGGTAGGTCCTGATAGATAGTCTATCATTATCGTCCTAGGCTTGTCTGATTTCATGGCGCTGGCAAAATTAGCTAGGACATCAGCATGGTTGTTGTCTTCTCGGCAGACTTGTTGCAATTGACAACTATGGAACTGTTCTAATAACTTGATGACCTTTCTAACATAGGCCGCCATCCTCTCATCTTGGGCAACATATTCTTTCATCGTTTGGTTGATAATGAGTTGGGAGTCACAATAGACTACCACTTCATCGGCTTCAACTGTTGTTGCTAACTTCAGCCCGGCAATCAGTGCCTCGTATTCTACTTCATTGTTCAAGGCCTTGAACCCTAATCAGATTGATTGCTCAATCATCTGCCCGTTTGGTGAAACCAGTATTACCCCTACTTCCGCTTTTTGTCGGTTTGAACTGCCATCGACAAAGAGGCAGAAGGATTCATCGAGGCAGATGTCATAAGGCTTCAGTTTTTCTTGTTTTTTTCTCTACCTTGCAGGTGTAGAGCTCTGTGGTGCTAGTCGTGCCTCTTCTGGCTGCGTTATAAATTATGCTTTTTTGATTGATGGTTGTAAGTGAAATATGCGTTATAGAATGGATGATAATATATACATGTATTGTTTTGTTTTTATACCTGTTACAGGTTGCGGTGGATACATACAGGTTGTGGACAAATTAATTAAAATAATAAAAAAAACATACAATGATGTTTTTGGCGACTAAACAATTGGTAGCAAAAAATGGAGTTAAATATTTTAAACGACTAAATTGTTGGTAGCTAAAAAGGAAATAAATCTTTTGGTGACTAAATATTTAGTAGCCACTTTAAAAACACTTTAGGCGACTAATTATTTAGTAGCCAGAAAGGGGGAAAAACACTTTTTGTCGCCAAAACATAAAAATTATATTATAGGCGACCAAACATTCCCGACTAAAACTTTGGTCGCCCTAGATATTTGAAGTTTTGACGATAAAAAGTTTGGTAGCTGAAAATGTGATTTAAATTACATTAGTTGCTTTTGGCGACTAATATATCAGTCGCCAATATAGCCTCTCCAGCGACTAGCCAAATGTTTTGTCGCCAATACCTTTACTTTTGGCAACTAAAAAATTAATCGGCATTTATAGGACTTTTGGCGACTGGGCTTGTTTGGGAAGATGGTTGGGGCAAAAATAGCCATATAAGACAAAATAGGCTATTTTAGTCTAATAAGACAAACATCACATCTAACTGACAAAATTTGAATTACATTCCCAATACAATTGATTTACATGAGTGTGCACAGCTTTATACAAGATGGTTAGAGTTTGTTATAACAAACTCTAACTTCCTCTAAACAAACTCTAACTTCTCACTCTTACTTATAACTAACTTTCAGTTACATGAGTGAACTAACTTTCAGGTATATCTCTCCTTGACTAACTGTCTGCATTTGGTTTGATGGCCTTCATTTGGGTTGATGGCTTAATACTGAAGTACTGCAGCAGAGTCACTGAACTGAAGCACTGAAACAGAATCACTGAAGCACTTAAGAAGCAGTGAGCTTATCATCCCCCTGCAAACTGATGGGACGAGGGAGGACTAGCAGTTTGTCCTTAAGATAAAGAAACCGGGAAGAAGTTAAGGGTTTGGTAAAAATGTCAGCGATTTGGTCGGAAGTGGGAATATAAGAGAGAGCTATTTGTTTAGAGGCAACACGTTCCCGAATAAAGTGACAATCGACTTCGATGTGTTTAGAGCGAGAATGGAACACAGGGTTGGAAGCCAGAGCCATTGCGGAAAGGTTGTCACACTAGAGAACTGGAGAAGAGGTGCAGGAAATGGACAAGTCTTTGAGAAGCTGTTGTAACCAAACCAGTTCAGCAGTTGTATTAGCCATGGACCTGTACTCAGCTTCAGTAGATGATCTGGAGACTGTGGGTTGCTTCTTCGCAGACCAAGAGATTAAATTTGGACCCAAGAATACACAGAAACCAGAGGTAGATCTTCTATCAGAGGAATCACCAGCCCAATTTGAATTAGAAAAGGCATGAAGGGTAAAGGGACCAGGACTGAAACTGAGACCATGATGAAGGGTACCCTTAACATATCTGAGGAGCCTTTTAACCAGGGCAAAGTGAGCTTGAGTAGGAGCTTGCATGTGTTGACAAGCTTGATTAACTGCCAAAGCTAAATCAGGCCGAGTAATGGTCAAATATTGGAGAGCCCCCACCAAACTTCGATAAAAAGAAGGATTAGAATAAGGCAGATGATCTGAAGGAGAGAGTGAGGAGTGAAGAGCTAAAGGTGTAGAACAAGGCTTACACTCAATCATACCAGCTCGGTGAAGTAAATCAGTAGCATACTTCTGCTGAGAGAGAAAATAGCCATAGGCATGAGAATGAACGGAAATGCCCAGAAAGTAAGAAATGTCCCCGAGTTCTTTCATGAAAAAACAGTGTGCATTTGATGAATTAAAGATTGGATCAACAGAGAGTCACTGCCAGTTAGCAAAATATCATATTTTGTCACTAACCCATAATCATTACATTTTTCTCACACAAAAAATCAAAAAAAGTCAAAAAAGTCAAAAAGCCTTCCCAAACGAGGTTTTTTTAGCCCTAGGCTAAAATAGCTAAAAAGTCAAAAAGCCAACCCACTTCCCAAACGAAGGCTAAATAGGTTTTAGTCACCAATACTTTCCCCGACAATCTTTCCGCGACAAATCCGGCGATCAAAATATTTAGTCGAGAAAATGTTTTGACAACTAAAATTTTACTTTTGGCGACTAAAAATTTAGTCACAAAAAATGTAATTTCTTGTACTGATACTCATTAAGAACATTGTGTAAATAACACTAGTTTTTTAAAACATAGGACTGGGTTGTAGAATTGTAGGTGTCCACAAAGCGGCGGGGTTGGCGATGAGAAGCCAAGTCAGAACACACTTCGGGAAGTTAGGGTGGTGGTGATGGTGTTGTCAAATTGACAATACCTTGCATTGGGAAAATTATTCCGTGTCATTGGGTAGTACGTGATTATATTATCCATCAATTAGTAAATATTATTTATGCATTTTTGTTATTCATTTATGTCTTAATATAAAATTGTCAATCATATTCCTTTCAACAATTACAACATTCTTGAGGCACTCCTTAAATTGAATTGGTATATGCCCATGCATATGATTGATTCCAAGCAATGTGTCTCCCACAACTCAATGTACAAAAATGCTACCCACATGGGATATGACATGCGTGAGGGTCTCTTCCAAATGGTTGTCTTTGTTCCTTAATTTAATTAAATACACACACAGACTCACAAAGGTTGCAAAGCAATGGAAGAAATGAGATGCTCAGTCCCATACACAAAGGACATTCTAATAATGGACAGTGAAATAATAAGTATTTATATATGATTGCATTTATACCTATGCGCACATATGCATAGATTAGAAAAGGTAGTGTTAGTAGTGTTAGTATGAGACCATCTATCTTTAAATTTATAATTTTATATTTTTAATGTATTGTCAATTGCATGTATGATTAAATTTTAAGATTTTTTATGTTTCAAAATTCTAATCACATATATCATGCAACTGACAATGCATTATGTATACGAAATAAAGAGTGCGATTATTTCAGCATTAATGCTTTTTATTTTATTAAAACTCTATAATTAAATGTGTTAGGACAATAGTAACATTAGGTTAGGTGACTTCTTGAGAAGTACTCGTTTTGCACTCCTTTGTGTAATGTTTTATTCTTATCAATAAAGTATTACTTCTTTGTTGCTCAAATAAATAATGTACAATAACTAGGGCTTTTACGACAGAAGGTTCATGTCTACGCTCTTACTGTTGTGGAGTAAACAAAAACACTCAATAGCAAGAAAATAAATAAATAAACAAATAATCAGTAATAGAAAAAGCAAGCACAAGACATTACATGATTCAATAAGATTATCCATATTGATGACTTACACCGATCCTATTATATTGAAATAAGAGAATAGTACAATCTAATTGCTTGTGTAGAGAATAATGAACACGTTAGGTTTCCATCATCAAATTACTATAATATCCTTACTTAAATCGAAAATGGCATAATAAAATGTACTGTACTAAACTAATCAGGCTCCACTGACCCGACAATGTACCCCCTTGAGTTGGAGTTGGAAGTGAGTTGTGCGTGCGAGGCAAGTAGCTGTATTTGCGAAGATCGTTTTGCAACACAATCTCGCATTACACGTGCCTTTTTTTTCTGCTTTAGCTCTTTTCAATTTTGTTCTCACCGTTATGGGCAACCATTTTATATATATATATATATATATATCTTTTGTTATCTCCATCACCATCTATTGGTGTACACTACGTTCAACCAAGGAATGTTTGAGGTTTTGAGCTTGCTTTAATTGATGATTACACATCAGGGTAATCATGCTAGGATTGTGTAAATTTAGCAACAGAAAGCTTGTTCAAGAGCTCAACAAAAGAGCTTTTCAATGGAGGATTTTGTTATAACTTGAATGACCTACTTATATATAGTTTATTTTAATTTGAAAGTTGTAGTGAAATTATTTATCAAACTAGCAAAATGTGTGTATTAAAATTAATAAAATAACATCTAAAAAATCTAAAAATAATTTTCACCACTACAACAAAATTGACTTTTTACGGCTTGCGATGCATGCTGTAAAAACTCTTTCACGGCATGCACACAAATGCCGTTATATGACATGCCGTGGAACGTTGAGTATCATTTACGGCATGCAGGTAAAGTTGTAAAAAGTAATAAATTAAATATTAATGACATACTTTGTATGTCGTATATAACTTTCTACGACATTTTTATCATGCCATAAATCATCATATTTTCCATGACATAATTTTGCATGCCGTAGAAGATTATTTTTAATATATTTATGACATACTTTGTATGCCGTATATAGTATTTTACAGCATTTTCTTGCATGTCATAAATCATCACATTTTTCACGACATAATTTTGTATGCCGTAGAAGGTCATTTTTAATATATTTATAACATGCCTTGTATGCCGTATATAATCTTCTACGACATTTTCTTACATGCCATAAATCATTACACTTTTCACGGCATAATTTTGCATGCCGTAGAAAGTTATTTTTAATATAATATATATATATATAGGAACATGTCCTTGCCTAATCGTATGTAGACAATAGCTTATAAAATGCAACCTGTTGCAAACCAAGCAGAAGCAGCAACTATAAAGTAAGCAAAAAAATCTAATATTTTGGAGTCCTCATTATGAGAGTTGTATTAAAATAAATAAATAAATAATAAAAAAACACAAATCTGAAAGTGTTAAAAAAGCTATAATTAAAACAAATTGAGAAGATAGGTTTTACCCAAGCAGATGAAACAGGTAGCCCACTCTCCCCTACTCTCTTTCTTTCTCAAATGATGACTAACAAAAGTTGGCACTTTCACAACGACAATTAGAGGTTGTTAGTCTTTTGCTACTATGTTTTGTCACTAAGTGGAAAATTGAGTCTAATGAGGAGCAAAATGGGAACTAGAAACAGGACCCCATGTCCGAGAGCAAAGACTATGGGAACCTGATGCTTTGAAACAAATGAAAAACATAGTGCATCTTAGATCAAAAAACTGTAATCTCCCCGAGACAAGATGCATCATCAGATAAGAAGTCATGTTCAGCGGTTAAAAGAAACTTGCAAGCCGGTAAAACAAGGACAATAACACAAACTGCAAATTAAATTAAATAAAATAACGAAACTTACAGAATATAGAATAATAAAAAATGTGGAAATAAGGAAAAGCCGAGATATGTGTTGGACACACTTTCCTTAAGATCGTTACGTCCTACCTACGGTGCTT
Organism: Camellia granthamiana; assembly: GCA_036172215.1. NCBI lineage: Eukaryota > Viridiplantae > Streptophyta > Magnoliopsida > Ericales > Theaceae > Camellia > Camellia granthamiana. The sequence continues at coordinate 73,818,188 of CM069916.1, read as the reverse complement.
GAGAACAAATGACACCGACCTCAAAACTACACCCCAAAAATGTAGCACAATGAAATTGGGTTTGGCAAACAAGTTGTGTTGAACTCTCTTTCATATAAAAATAGAGTAGAAAATATGCATAAGAATGCAAGGAGAAGATTGCCAAAATAGAATAAATGAATTGCTTGGAAAATGTCTGAATTTATAGGCTCCATGGTGACTGTTTGCATGGGTTTGGAAACCCTCCAAACAGGTGCGAATCTAGAAAACCACTGGCGGTTAAGAGATGCAACTAGAGAAGGAGAATGAAAGGGGTGGCACTGGTTTTGTTTTGGAAAATTTGAATATTTCCCAAAAAAAATTGAACCAAACATGATTTGAAAATTTAAATTTTCCTGCAAAAGTTTATGAAAAAATTCAAACGAATTTTGTTTAAAAAATTAAGGTAGGACCCGACCCACACCCATCACGGCTCGACTGGCCGGTTGGACGACGATGACGACGTGTGCATATATGGTGTTGGATTCAAAGTATACTTGGTCCATAACTCCTTCCTCCACAAAACTTGGGTGTCCCTTGGGCCCCATCCCAAGTGTGCTAGCTTAGAGTTTATATATTCATATAAACTCTTCCCTTGTTTCAATGTGGGACAAGCCTTTAATGAGCAAACCCACTTTATCTCTTCAATTTACAATTTCATCAATTCGAAAATGACCTCAACTTCCCATTCACTTGAAAATGTTTTTGACAAACCGACTTCAAGACGTGATTCACAATGCGGCAAGGAACACGTGCATAATTCATTCCCTCAAGTAGCCTGCAGAAAACGAGGGGGTAGAGGTGGTGGAGATATGAAGGGATGAAAAATTCAAGCTACTTCTCCTTCTCTACATCTACTAGAATTTGATTTTCTTCATCCTTTTTCCAAGAAACGATATGTTCCAAACATGACGCATTTCTCAACTCAACAATAGTATTTGAGTGTATATCGGGAATGCTAGATTTGAATACCAAAAATAGATACTCACTATTATTATTTGCATAACCGATGAACACAGTTAACGGTTCTTGGTCCAATCTTAGTCTTTTCGAGACTAGGGATCTCCAATTTTGACAAGCACCCCCACACTTTTAAGTAATTATAAGATGGTTGATGACCTTTCCATAATTCATAGGGTATTTGGTTAGTTTTCTTGTGGGGTATCTTATTTAGGATATAATTTGCCGATAAAATAGCCTCCCCACGTAAGTTCTCTGGTAAACCTGAACTTATTAACAAAGGATTCATCATCTCTTTAAGAGTGCGATTCTTTGTTTCAGCCACTCCGTTTACTGAGAAGAATAAAGTGCAGTGGTTTGATGAATGACACCAAGTTCTAAGGAAAACTCATCAAATGATGCATTACATTCACCACCTCTATCACTTTTCACAACCTTAATCTTTTTGCCAAGTTAATTTTCAACTTCTACCTTATATTACTTAAAAGCTTCTAAGGCCTCATCTTTACTTCGCAATAAGTACACATAAGAATATCTAGTACAATCATCAATAAAAGTTATATAGTACTTTTTGTCATCTCTAGTTTGCACAAATATTAAATCACCAGTGTTGGTGTAAATTATAATTAGTAGCTCAGTGCTTCTTTCTACTTTATTGAATGATACTCTCGTCATCTTAGCTTTAGCACATACTTCACATTTATGATCAGAATCAAAATTAAAATTAGGTCAACTTTCTAGATTAACAAGTCTACGCAACCTTAATTTACATGTCTTAATTTATCATGCCATAAATGAGAAGAATCAACAATATAAGCAAAATATGTGTTAACAGTTGGTACAACAGTTAAAACATTAAGCTTAAAGTGTGACAACCCCGACCTCCATACTATTATATTATATTGATTCAATAAGTTTAACTCCATGATTGTGTGTTTAATTGTGTGATCACATGCTTAATTTTATAGTTATATGTTATTTCTTGGAGTATCTTTTCACTTATCGACTTAGAATAAAAAATTGAGAGCTCGAACGGCTTTAGAAGCTAAAATTGACTCGCCCAATAGGCTAATTAGAATATTTGGAATTTTATGGCAACTTTCGTCAAAATTTGATCAGGACCAAAATAATTGGAATAAACTGATTGAACTTAGTTGGAATTAAGCTTAATTAATTAACCTTAATCAACTTTGATTAGGCTGAGTTAATTGCACTCTATAAAAGGCCCTAAGTCTTGAGCTCATTTTATACACACTTGGATGAGATTATGAGGAAAAAAGAAAGGTGAACTCAAACTTAGAGAGAGAACGAGAGTGTTGTAGAGAATTTGTGGAAGATTTGAATATTGGAGCCATAATACATTTGGATTCACACATTAGGTATGAAACTCATCCTAAATTCTTAGAATTAAGTCATGTAGGAACTAAGTTCATGAAATTATAGGATCATTGACATGAGTTTGAGTGAGTTGAACATGAATTACCATGAATATGATAAAATTGAGTTGAATTATGCACATGCATACTTGATCCTTCATTTTTGAGTTAAGATTTCTTGAATTTCATATATGCATGAAGTCTAGAAGGCATAAACTTGAAGGTTTTTCATGGTCTTATACATATCATGTCATCTTGTTATGCTTTGAGAAGAAAAGAATGCAATTAATGTCTTGCATGATTCGAACTTCATGATTTCAATTTGATTTTGAGAATTGGGTTCATGGTTTTGAGAAATTGGTTTCAAATTGACTATATTTCCAAGTTCTAAAATGTTTTTCCATGTTTTTGTACCAAAAATACAAGTTTTGGACCTTTGAATGTCAGATTTGAGCTTCAAACACAGTTCTGGAAATTCTAGAATTTGGCCTGACCGCTCGAGCGAAGAAAGTGTCGCTCAGGCATAAAAATCGAGCTCCCAAAAGTTTTATAAAATTTTACAGACCGCTCGAGCGACTAAAGTGGCACTCGAGTGAGGACCCCTTTTGCTCAGTCTTCTGCTCGAATGACTGTTGAGCGTCCATCAAATAGAAATTTCATACAACCAATACTTTTGTAGAGTTTATAGACCGCTCGAGCGATAGAAGTTGTGCACGAGTGACCACCCTTATTATTGAACCTCCGCTCGAGCAAATGATGTTGCGCTCGAGTGGACACCCTGTTTTTAACAAAGTTTGACTAACTCTTTTAAGTGCATACTTGCATCCTCATGTCATTTCAAGTACTCTTACGCACCAATGAAGCTCATATAATCATAGAATGAGTTAGAGACACATGAGAAAAATTTAATTAAAGCAGAATGGTTATCTAACGGTACTCTAATTGTATTTTTGTAATGTGTTTTGTATAGGTTGACGTCCGAGGCCTAGTGACAACATAACCCACTGTGAATAATAACTCTATAAAGATATGTTCAAGTTATGTTACTTTCGAAAACGGTATTGGTTATCGAAATTGATATATGGCTGATTGAATGATTTATTGAAGTACTACTTCTCCTTAATAAATGAAGTTCCATTTGAATTTGTATTTGTGGCATCCTTTAGTGAGACCATTGCCTGGGGGAGTTTAATACCATGGTCCATTGACCCTCACCTGGGGCAGATTAATACCACGTCCCATTGACCCTCACCTGGGGAGAGATTAATACCATGGCCTATTGACCCTCGCCCATTGGAAACAATATCGTGCCCCATTTATAATTGAAACACAGAGATCTCTGATGTTAGACCTTCATGGTCACATTGAATATTGAACATTGATTGACCCTCACGATCCCATTGTTTTTAAAGCATTATTACTCTACTAGATGTGCCACATGATTTGAATGAAATGGTTATTGATGCCAAGGTTGACTAGATATGCGAAAATGACATTTGTAATGATATTGAACTTCATTCATATAACCTCTTTATTCTATTATTACTCATTGGACATTAGCTCACTATTTATGTATGTATGTAGGTGAGCAAGATGGGCATCAAGGATAGAGAGTGTCTTGGAGTCACCTAGTGGTCAGCCTTTTGTGGAGCTCTTGTGAAGGAGCCAACTTGGACTCGTGTGGAGCCAAGCAAAGTCTAAACCCCTTTTTGATTTTGAACTCTTGGTTTGGTTTTGGTATAAGGGTTTTGCATATGTAAGACTTGACAAGTTCGAAATTGTGGGTTGAATGTTGTGGTTTTCCTTTTTTTAAAAAAAAAAAAAAAAAAAAAAAATCTTTTGTGGTGTATGCACTTACCTATAGAACAGTTGTACAGTGTTAATGTGAACTCTTTTCATATATGCACAACTCAATGGACTACTTCTATATTTTAATTTGCTTCCGCTAAGTCCCATAATTCATGTTAAATTGATTTTGTTAATAGAGGCCATAGGTAATCTAAGATTACTAGCCGGTCATGACGCTAAACCTATAGGGGCAGGTTTGGGTCGTGACAGAGTGCTATCAAAGCACGAGTTATATCTCACTCACTGGTTCATTGAGCTGTAAAGAGTCTAGAAGAGACTTCAAGATTGCTTTCACGTACATTTGAAATTTTAAGTGAGATGATTTCGTGATTATATATGTAATTGTGTGTTTGAATATATATTGAGTTTGTCATAACACAAGTTTCATATAGAAAATGGTGAGAACAAGAAGTGATAAGCTAGAGGAAGCAACCTCCTCAAGATTTGATAGAATGGAACGAATGATGTAGGATATGGCTGAAGCCATAAGACAACAACAACAGTGACAACAACAGTGGCAACAACATCAACAACAACAACCACCACCTCCACCCCCAATGCATGTACAACCACCAGCCCCAAGGTGTTTGACGAGGGATTGTACTATTGCTTTGACTAGAGAATTCAAAAAGATGAAGCCACCAGTGTTTCATGGCGGAATTAAGAAATTGTTTAGTATTCGCATGTATCGAAGCTCAGAAGGTACAACTAACTGCATTCACATTAGAAGATGATGCAAGGCATTGGTGGATGTTGGTTCAAGATGAGAATAAGGATGTTACTGGGGCTCATTTTCTACAGATCTTTTACGAGAAATACTTTATACGATGTGTACGGGACAGAAAAGTATCTGAGTTCATGGAACTCAAGCAGGGAAACAAATTAGTTATCGAGTATGAGGCTCAGTTTATAGAGTTAGCTCATTTCTCAACCCACATTGTAGATACGAACTACAAGAAAGCTAGACAATTCGACGGTGGTTTGCGTGACCCAATCCTAGATAGGACCAATGTACTCAAATTACCAACATATGTGGATGTGCTTGATATGGCACTAATAGCAGAGGGAAATATGGCTAACCGTAAACAAAATTTTGAATGAAAGGGTAGAAGGAAGAATTTTAATAAAGGGGTGACATCAACAAACAAGAAGTTAAAGTCTGGGAATTCCAATAATTCGGGGTCAACCTAAAGTGGCAACTCAATACCTTCTTGTACCATTTGTGGAAAGAAGCACTGGGGTGTTTGCTATTGCACTATGGGGGCGTGTTACCAGTGTGGAAAGGTAGGACACATGGCGAAAGATTGTACACAAACACATCAAGGTGGTAACCGAGGTGCCGCAAGCTCAATTTGATTAGCTCCTACCACAAAACCAGCTGTAACATTGTCTACCACAAAAAATGAACAGAGACAAGGAAGAGTCTTTGCATTAATCCCAAGGGACACTCAAATTACTAAGGCAGTAGTGTCAGGTACAATATCCATATGTGGTAAACCTGCTTATGCTTTAATTGATTCAGGGTCTACACATTCTTTTGTTTCTATGGTTTTTGCTGAAACTTTGAATAGACCTGTGGAAACATTGAGTTATATATTATGTGTTGCATCACCTACGAGGTGATCCATGTTATGCTCAACTGTATTTGTTGCATGTGAATTTATCCCAGGAATGCTGTTTTGTATGCTGATTTAATACCTTTAGACATGAAACATTTTGATGTTGTTTTGGGTATAGATTGGCTAGCTAAATACTATGTAACTATTGATTGTGCTTTGAAACGAGTGATATTCCAACCTTCTGGACAAGATGAATTTTATTTCGAGGGAAAAAGGGTAGTTCCACCACCATACCTCATATCTTCCATGAAAGCCCAAAAACTAATGAATAAGGGTTGTTAAGAGTATTTGTGTAGTGTAACAACCGAACCAACTATGGGCATTACTCTAGACAATATACCAGTGGTGAGAGATTTTCCCGATGTGTTTCTAAATGAATTACTTGGCCAACTTGTTGATAGAAAGATTGAGTTTGCAATTGATGTAATACCAAGCACACAGCCAATTTCTAAAACTCCTTATCGTATGTCCATTATTGAAATGAAAGAATTGAAAACTCAATTGCAGGAATTGCTTGATAAGGGATTTATTCATCCAAGTACTTCACCATGGGGAGCGCCGGTTCTTTTTGTGAAGAAGAAAGATGGGACCCTACGACTATGTATTGATTACAGAGAGCTCAATAAAGTAACAGTGAGGAATAAATATCCATTGCCACATATTGATGATTTATTTGACCAGTTACAGGGAGCCCAGGTATTTTCAAAATTTGATTTGAGATCAAGCTCTCATCAGTTGAAAGTGAGGGCTGAAGATATTGAAAAGATTGCTTTTCGAACTAGGTATGGATATTATGAGTTTTTAGTCATGCCTTTCGAAGTCACTAATACGCCCATAGCATTTATGGATTTGATGAACAAGATTTTCAAACCTTTCCTAGATGACTTTTTTATTGTATTCATTGATGACATTTTTATTTATTCGAAAAGTAAAGATGAGCATGAACAAGATTTGAAAATGACTCTTCAAACACTTAGGGAAAAACAACTGTATGCGAAATTAAAGAAGTGTGACTTTTGGCTTGATGGAAAAACATTTTTGGGGCATGTTATTAACAGAAATGGTATCTCAGTTGATCTTTAGAAAATCAAAGCAATTGTTGGTTGGCCTACTCTAACTAATATGACAGAAGTTCGTAATTTTATGGGACTGGCTAGTTATTATCAGAGGTTTGTTAAAGATTTCTCAAAGATTGCAGTGCCATTAACCCAATTGACTTGGAAGGGAGAACAATTTGAATGGACCGACCAAAGAGAATCTGCATTTCAAGAACTAAAGATAAGATTGACCACATCTCCAATCCTTACTATACCCTCAGGTACGGAAGGATTTATGATTTATAGCAATGCATCTTATAAGGGTTTGGGTTGCGTTTTAATACAGAATGGCAAGGTGATTGCCTATGCCTCCCGACAACTGAGGCCACTTGAGAAAAACTACCCAACATAGGACCTAGAACTTGTCGTTGTTGTGTTTGCATTGAAGATATGGCGTGACTACCTGTATGGAACCAAATGTGAAGTATACACCGATCATAAAAGCTTAAAGTACTTTTTCACCAAAAATGAATTGAACATGTGACAAAGACGTTGGCTTGAACTAATCAAGGACTATGATTTACAGATTCACTACTATCCGGGCAAAACTAACATTGTAGCATATGCACTCAGTAGAAAGAATGTCAAGAATCTAGCCTGTTTGCTCACCGATTAGAAAGAATTGCTATTAGAGTTTGAATGACTTGAAATTGAAGTGGTATCTTTTGAACAAGATTGCTTAATAGCTGCAATGTCCGCACAACCTATAATTATCGAAGAAATCAAACAAAAGCAAAAGAATGATGAATTTTTGAAGAAGATTTATGATGAATTTGACACCAAACCTAAACCGAGGTTCACAATTGAAGATTCCATGTTAAAATTTTAAGGGAGGTTATGTATTCCTAATGATGCAGATTTAAAAAGGAAAATTTTGGAGCAAGCTCGCAAGTTAGTGTTTGCCACGCATCCAGGAAACACTAAAATGTACCAAGATTTGAAGTTAGTATATTGGTGGCCCAACATGAAAAGAGAGATTGCCGACTTCAATTCTAAGTGCTTACAATGTCAACAAGTGAAAATGGAGCATGAAAAATTGGCAGGCTTGCTTCAGTCTCTCCCTATTCCGGAATGGAACTGGGAACATATTACCATAGACTTCGTTGTTGGTCTACCTCGAACTCTATTTGGGTTATAGTTGATAGATTGACTAAGTCTGCTCATTTTCTTGTTGTAAAGACTTCTTTCACTGCATATAGACTTGTTACTATCTACATTGATGAAATTATTCAATTACATGGGGTTCCAGTGTCTATTGTATCAGATAGAGATCCTAAATTTGTTTCTAGATTTTGACATAGTTTACAGGATGCAATGGGAAAAAAATTGAGATTTAGTACAGCATTTCATCCACAAACTGGTGGCCAAACTGAGAGGACTATTTAGACCTCAGAAGACATGCTTCGTATGTGTATTCTGGACTTTCAGGGCAGCTGGGAAACGTATTTGCCATTGGCTGAGTTTGCTTATAATAACAGTTTTCATGCTAGCATCGGTATGGCACCATATGAGGCACTATATGGCAGAACGTGTAGATCACCAATTTGTTGGACATAGGTTGGTGATAGGGCTATTTATGGGACTGAACTTGTGCAAGAAACAACTAAAAAGATCAAAATCATTCAACAAAGGCTCAAGACGGCACAAAGCCGACAGAAAAATTATACGGACCAGCGAAGAAGAGACTTAGAATATGAAGTGGGGGATCATGTTTTTATCAAAGTAACACCGATGAAAGGACATATGAGATTTGGTAAGAAGGGAAAACTGACTCCTCGCTACATTAGGTCGTTTCAGATTCTTGAGAGGTTGGGTCTTATTGTTTACCGTATCACTTTGCCACCTAGGATGGAACAAATGAATAATGTTTTTCATGTATCCATGCTTCGTGGGCGTCTTAGAGATCCGTTCCATGTGATTGACCACCATTGGATTGCCTTAGATGAGAATATGATTTATGAAGAATGGCCCGTGCAAATCATTAATCAACAAGTGAAACAATTGAGAAACAAAATTATCCCTATGGTGAAGGTCAAGTGGAAACACCATTATAGGAAAGAGGCCACTTAGGAAAAAGAGGATGAGATGTGGCATTAATATCCTAATTTGTTTCCATTTGGAGGTAACTTAAGTTTGGAGGACCAAACTTTTTAAGGGAGAGAGATTGTGACAACCCCGACCTCCGTACTATTATATCATATTGATTTAATAAGTTTAACTCCATGATTGTGTGTTTAATTGTGTGATTACATACTTAATTTTGTAGTTATCTGTTATTACTTGGAATATCTGTTCACTTATAGACTTTTAGAATTACAAATTGAGAGCCCGAACGGCTTTAGAAGCTAAAATTGACTCACCCGACAAGCTAATTAGAATATTTGGAATTTTATGGCAACTTTCGTCAAATTTGATTCGGACCAAAATAAGTGGAATAAACTGATTGAACTTAGTTGGAATTAAGCTTAATTAATTAACCTTAATCAACTTTGATTAGGCCAAGTTAATTACACTCTATAAAAGGCCCTAACTAAGTCTTGAGTTCATTTTATAAACACTTGGCCGAGATTATAAGGAAAAATGAAAGGTGAACTCAAACTTAGAGAGAGAACAAGAGTGTTGTAGAGAATTTGTGGAAGATTTGAATATTGGAGCCATAATATACTTGGATTCCCACATTAGGTATGAAACTCATCCTAAATTCTTAGAATTAAGTCATATAGGAACTAAGTTCATGAAATTGTAGGATCATTTGCATGAGTTTGAGTGAGTTGAACATGAATTACCATGAATATGATAAAATTGATGTTGAATTATGCACATGCATACTTGATCCTTCATTTTTGAGTTAAGATTTCTTGAATTTCATACATGCATGAAGTCTAGAAGGCATAAACTTGAAGGTTTTTTGTGGTCTTATACATATCATGTCATCTTGTTATGCTTTGAGAAGAAAAGAATGCAATTAATGTCTTGCATGATTCTAACTTCATGATTTAAGTTTGATTTTGAGAATTGGGTTCATGATTTTGAGCAATTGATTTCAAATTGACTATATTTCCAAGTTCTAAATTTTTTTTTTTCATGTTTTGTACCAAAAATACAAGTTTGGACCTTTGAATATCATATTTGAGCCTCAAATACAGTTCTGGAAATTCCAGAATTCGGCATGTAATCGAGCTCCAAGAAGTTTTACAAAATTTTACAGATCACTCAATAGACCGTCAAGCGTCCATCAAGCGGAAATTTCATGCAACCAGTACTTTTGTAGAGTTTATAGACTGCTTGAGCGACAAAAGTTACACTCGAGCGACCACCCTTATTATTGAACCTCCGCTCGAGTGAATGATGCTCCGCTCGAGCGGAGACCCTATTTTCAACAAAGTTTGACTAACTTTTTTAAGTGCATACTTGCATCCTCATGTCATTTCAAGTACTCTTAGGCACCAATTGAGCTCATATAAACATGGAATGAGTTAGAAACAAAAGAGGAAAATTTAATTAAAGCGGAATGGTTATCGAACGGTACTCCAATTGTATTTTTGTTATGTGTTTTGTATCGGTGGACATCCAAGGCCCAGTGACAACACAACCCATTGGGAGTAATAACTTTATAAAGATGTGTTCAAGTTATGTTACTTTCGAAAATGGTATTTGTTATCAAAATTGATATACGAATGATTGAATGATTTATTGAAGTACTACTTCTCCTTAATGAATGAAGTTCCATTTGAATTTGTATTCGTTGCATCCTCTAGTGAGACCCTTGTTTGGGGGAGATTAATACCATGGCCCATTGACCCTCACCTGGGGCAGATTAATACCATGGCCCATTGACCCTTGCCTGGGGCAGATTAATTCCATGGCACATTGACCCTTGCTTGGGGGAGATTAATACCATGTCCCATTGACCCTCACCTGAGGGAAATAATACCGTGGCCCATTGAATAATTGAAACACAGAGATCTCTGATGTTAGACCTTCATGGTCACATTGAATATTAAACATTGATTGACCCTCGCAGTCCCATTATTTTTAAACCATTATTACTCTACTAGATGTGCCACATGATTTGAATGAAATGGTTATTTATGCCAAGGTTGACTTTGTGAAAATGACATTTGTAATGATATTGAACTTCATTCATATAACCTCTTTATTCTGTTATTACTCATTGGGCATTAGCTCACTATTTATGTATGTATGTAGGTGAGCAAGATGGGCATCAAGGATAGAGAGTGCCTCGGAGTCACCCAGTGGTCAGCCTTTTGTAGAGCTCCCGTGAAAGAGCCAACTTGGACTCGTGTGGAGCCAAGCAAAGTCTAAACCCCTTTTTGATTTTGAACTCTTGGTTTGGTTTTGGTATAAGGATTTTGCATATGTAAGACTTGACAAGTTCGAAATTGTGGGCTGAATGTTATTGTTTTCCTTTTCCTTTTTTTTAAATCTTTTGTGATGTATGCACTTACCTATAGAACGGTTTTACAGTGTTAATGCGAACTCTTTTCATATATACACAGCTCAATGGACTACTTCCATATTTTAATTTGTTTTCGCTAAGTCCCATAATTCATGTTAAATTGATTTTGTTAATAGAGGCCATAGGTAATCTAAGATTACTGGCTGATCATGACGCTAAACCTTTGGTTATATTGCCTTATGCCGGTTTCTTGCTGGAACTTGCTCTATCCTTGTGGCTTCGACAATCATTTGCCTGATGTCCATCCATCGCACACATTGCACTTGCCTTTGAATATTTTGTTGTCCTTACTTTTGAAGCCTTGCTTGGACCCTTTGCCATCATGCTTTCTTTTCTTGTTGTTAGACCTCGAACTTTGTCCTTTTTCCACAACATGTGCCTTAACTTGCATAACTTTCCCAGGCTTCTTCTCGGACTTACAATTGTTCTCTTCAATCCTTAGGCGCATGATAAGTTCTTCTAGCTTTATCTCCTTGCACTTGTGCTTAAGGTAATTTTTCAAGTCCCTCCATGCTGGGGAAGTTTCTTAATAATAGTAGTAACTTGAAATGATTCACTTAGAATCATTCCTTCAACAAGGATATCATGCAAGATCAACTGAATTTTTTGGACTTGACCAACTACAATATTAGAATCTAGCGTTTTGAAGTCTAAAAAATGATTGACAACGAATTTGTTCGTAACGGCATATTCTATTTTGTACTTCAACTCTAGAGATTCCCACAGTTCTTTGACTGAGATTATATAAAGAATTGTCAAGCTCATTCAAAATGTAATTTCGACACAGGAAGTCACCTTGCTTACATGCGTATACCGCAGCAACAAGTTAACGACTAGCATCCTCTGTCTATTTTGTGGGCCTCCTCAAGGATGTATCGAACCAAATGCAAAGTTGTAAAATAAAACAATATTTTTTGCTACCATCTCTTAAACTTTGTTCCATTGAATTTTTTTTTCTCCATGGGTAATTGGCATCACAAGGATCACTGTTGATATGATTTATGGTACCAGGGCTGTTGAGGTGACGATCGGAGTAGTCTCAGCAGTATCCGTTGACATGTTAATAAAATTCACAATTCAAAAACACAAATAATTACACACACTAATACTAATAAATAGTAAAATAAAAATATAACGACCTTAAGCTGTAAAGAAACTATTTATTAAACTAGCGAAATGTGTGTATTAAAATTAATAAAATAAGAACTAAAGTAAAAGTTTGAAAATTATTTTCACAAAATTATTTTCGAAGATAAAAATAAATGAGGAAATTCTTATTCAAGTATAAAACAAGTACAAGAACATAAACTGCAAATTAAATTAAATAAAATAACGAAACTTACAGAATGTAAAATAATTAAATATGCAGAAGTAAGGAAAAAAAAAGAGGTGTGTGTTGGACACACTTTTCTTAAGGTCGATACATCCTCGCTATAATACTCGAGAACAAATGACGTTGATCTCCCAGGATGTAATGACTACACCCCAAAAATGTAGCACAACGAAATTAGGTCTAGTGAACAAGCTGGGTTGAACTCTCTCTCACAGAAAAACAAAGCAGAAAATATGTACAAGAATGCAATGAGAAGATTACCAAAATCGAATGAATGAATTGCTTGGAAAAGGTCTAAATTTATAGGCTCCATGGTAACTATTCGCATGGGGGAGACCCTCCAAACAGGTGCAGATTTGGAAAATCGTTGGCGGTGAAGAGATGTGACGAATAAGGAAAAGGAGAAGGGAAGGGGTGGCACTGGTTCAATTTTGGACAATTTGAATTTTTCTCACAAATATTTCAACCGAATATGATTCGAAAATTTAAATTTTCTTGCAAAATTTTTGAAAAAATTAAGATAGGACCTGACCCACACCACGTACCCAGCATAGCCGACCAGATGGTGACGCGTCTATGTGGTGTTAGGTTTAAAGCATGCTTAGTCCATAACTCCCCCTCCATGAAACTTGGGTGCCTCTTGGGGCCCATCTCAAGTGTGCTAACTTGTAGCACTACAACAAAACTAACTATTTACGGCATCATGTTTACGACATGCATCGAATGCATCTCGTAGTTAGTACATTTGACGACATTTTTTTTGTTGGCAAACCGTTAATGTTTTTTCAATAACAGCATACATACCATATATGTTGTTAATTCATATATGGCATGTAAAAGTATGACATAAAAAAATGTATGTTTTTACAACTTACAATAATATGTCATAAAATATTTGCACTTAAGATGACATACATTGCATGTTATAAAATATTATAACTTTACACAAAATGCTAATGAATGTCATGAAAACTTTTACCAAAAAAAAAAAAAAAACAAAAAGGTAAATTCATTCTTGGACTTATGTGGTGGAAAGTATGGGTGAACCACGTAATAGTCAACGTGCCGTTGTTTCATTCTACTCATGAAATGTATGATCTTCAAGATGCAATAGGAATTACAGTTGCATGGCCTAATCGATTCCTTTTGAACTAAATATTAGACTAATTGATTTACGATTTGTAGTTATACTTTTTAGATGTTTAAAGTCATATTTTAGAGATTAGTGAATCTTATGATTTAGATACTTTTCTTGGCTTGTATGTTTGAGGTTGTTATCAGCTTGATATGATAGAAGTTGAGAATGAAAGTTAGTATACAAGTTGTTTGGTGTATGGATATTAGATTTTTTTACTTACATCATAGTTGTTGCTTCTGCTTGGCTTGTTCACAGGTTGCATTTTATAAGCTACTGCCTGTATACTGTTACGCAAGGTTATATTTCTGTATATATATTATATATTAAAAATAACCTTTTACGACATATAAAATTATGTCGTGAATAGTGTAATGATTTATGACATGCAAGAAAAATGTCGTAAAAGATTATATACAGCTTACAAAGTACGTCATAAATATATTAAAAATGACATTCTATGGCATACAAAATTGGCCCCGTTTGGTAGAGCTGTGGGAAAGTGATTATAGCTTATAGTTTAACAGCTTATAACTTATAACTGTGAACATAAGCTGATTTTTGACTTATAAATTAAGCTTCTCCTCCCCCACTCAAAGAATAAGTTGATTTTTGACTTACAAAAAGTTATAAACTGTATTGTTAAGCTGAACCAAACATATCAAAATAGTTTAAATTAAGCTAAAAGCTGGAATAAGCTGTAATGATTTATGATATGCAAAAAAATGCCATCAAATATTATATACGGCATACAAAGTATGCCATAAATATATTAAAAATAACCTTCTACTGTATTCAAAATTATGCCATGAAAAGTATGATGATTTATGGCATGACAAAAATGTTATAAAAAATTATATACGACATACAAAGTATGCCATTAATGTTTAATTTATTACTTTTTACAATTTTACCTACATGCCGTAAATGACGCTCAACTTTCTACGGCATGTCATATAATGACATTTGTGTGCATGCCGTGAAAGAGTTTTTACGGCATGCATTGCAAGCCGTAAAAATTCAATTTTGCTATAGTGTAGTTTATATACTCATACAAACTCTCTCCTTATTTCAATGTGGGACAAGCCTTTAATGAGCAAATCCACTTTGTCTCTTCAACTTTCAATTTCACGAATTGATGTCAACTTTCCATTCACTCGGAAATATTTTTGACGAATTGACTTTGAGGTGCGATTCATAATGCAACAAAGAACACGTTACCACTCGGACCCACCTTAAAAGGCATGTAGGTTCCGCTTCTATTTGGGTTCAAAGTTGCCCAAAAATAAGCCTAAAAACTCCAAATTTTCAACAGAAGTATGTGTCTGGATTTTAATGCAGCTTCTACTTACAATTTATAACATAGAAATAGCTTAAATAAGTTAAAAAATTTAATTATTTACAAGTTGGAAGAGGAGTACCTTCAGTTTCTACTTTTTGATTATCAATTTTTAACTAACAATAAACTATACCAAATAATGTATTGTTAAACAAAAAGTAAATTTTAGCAGGCTTTTTTTGTTCATGTAGTGAACTCAGATATAATATTTCAATTTGAGAATTTGTGAGAAAAATGTCATTGAAACAATCTTGCTAAAATATGATAATTTTTCACATTTCAGTACAAAAATATAGTAATCTATACTATATATAACCAAATGTAATTGTTTTATCAAAAGTCTCTCATAATTTTAAAATTTTCTTTTTCCTACGTGATAATCCTCTTTGATTATCTTTCATGTTTTCAACCCTCTTTGATTGTCTTTAATATTTTATATTTTCCTACATTTTGTATTTGTTTGATTAATTAAAATGAAAATTAATTTCATGGCTTATGGATAAAGATTTGAATTTCAAAATTTCTCTATATAGATAAATATATAAAAACTGATAAATAAATTACAAAAAATTAATTTCATGGTCTACAAATAAAGATAAAATTAAATAATTAATTTTAAAAAATTAATTTCATAACTTATAGAGGATTTAAAATTTCATCCCATAAATAAATATATAAAAATTGATAAATAACTTATAAAAATTAATTTCATGGCCTACAAATAAAGATAAAAGTTAAATAATTTATTTTAAAAAAAGCGAAATTACTCCTTTTTTTCTCCCTTTCATTTTGTACTTTAATTACTTTCATTATAGATAAACATGTAAAAATTCATAAATAATTTCTGAAATTTATTTCATCCTATAGATAAAGATAAAAATTAGAAATTTAATTTCTTGACTTATAGATAAATAAATATATAAAAATTGATAAATAATTTATAAAAATTAATTTCGTGGTCTACATATAAAGATAAAGATTAAATAATTGATTTACAAAAAAATATAATAATAAAATTTAGATAAAGATATGATTTGCTAGTCTATATCTATCAAAATATTTATTTTGATTTACTGTTATTTTTCTTTTATCCTTCTATCATATATTATCCTTTTTTATTTTGAAATTTTTATCTTATGAAATGTCCTTATTTATGACTTCTTATCTCCTCTTAAATTCTTTATATTCTCCTTATAATTTTTACTATTTGTTATTATCTACCAAGTGATAAAAAAAATAAAAATAAAAATAAAAATAAAAATTTGGCTGGTTCTGACTGAAAAGAGTATTTATAATGAAATAATGAAAGATGCATGGAAAGAGGCAACACAAAAATCTCATAAAATTAATTTTTTGTCACTATATTTATCCAATGTAATATTTTGATGTTCTTTTTTTTTCTTTTTTTTTTCCAGTAGTTAAAAATAGTTTGCATTAGATCCTTGCTATGAGTTTTTTCTTTTTCTTTTTCTTTTTTTTAATTATTTATTTATAAACTTGTCATTTGTTATAGTATTTCTTCAATCTCATCTCTAAATTCTCTCTTCGAAATTTTTATTTTTTTAATAATAAAATTTAGAACCAATTTCTTATCAAATTTGTTTTCTTGGTGCTTATTTTATTGAGAGTAATTCTTTCATATGATATATGAAATTAATGAACATATTAGAAAGATGAAATTAATCAATTTCTCTCTATTATGATTTGTTGATTTGCTAGATTATATTATCAATTTGGAGCTCATACGATTTAATTCAATATCCATGACTTTAGTTGCATTCAACCATTTTTTTGTTGGTATTTAATGATTAAACCTATCATTTGTTATATTTCTTCAACTACAATTCAAATAGTTTGTCATCATTTTTTTTTATAAATAAAATGGATTGAAACTATTTTCTTATATAATTTTTATAGTCTTACAAAGTTCTTATCTTGATTATTATTATTATTTTTTATTTATTTATTTATTTTTTTAATGTTGTAGGAACTATGCAAGTATTATGGAGAAAAGATTATGAAGAAGGAATACTTTGATATGATATGCATGTGTAATTGATAGAGAAGATCAAAGATAGAGGGTTGTTAACAGGATCAATTAACGATTTGTTTGAGAAGTTCTTTTTATGAACAGAGTAATAAAATTAGATTAAAAATTTTCAAAAACTACTCAGAATTATAATTAAAAGTTGAGATAGGTAACACCCCCAAAATTATACATAATTACAAACCATAAATGGAAAGATAAAAGAAATAATATGTTTTCATTCATCAAAGTTTGTATACAAAAGATAACACAGGCGATATACATTCACAAACCATTTATCCTGAATCTACAACATGTGTTACAATGATAAGCGAACTCAAAACTAAACAGATAATCATAAGCCCTATAGGCTTACATCTTTCCAAGTCATTGCTTGGTTACAACAAAATGAGCTTAGCTCAATACAGTTAAAGCTCTTGGCTATACAAAAGAATATACAAAGAAAGAAGCTCTTGCTCCCAAATGTCCCTTCAAACTATTGCCTTGGCGGAGGCATATCACCAACACCTGAAAATGATTTTTCCCAAATAGGGTGAGCCAAAGCCCAGTAGGAATAATATAATACAATATATGAGATTTAACAAAGATATAAGTACAATGTGCATATATAATGCGCGTGACCAAACATTCACATTTTTATATAATCATAAAGTACGAAATTCATATCTTATTCCATTTTCCTTCAATTCATTTCAATTCATGAACAAATTTCATTATCTTTCAACAACCCAACTGTAGACACCCCATTTTTTACTGCCTGCAAGACATAGGCACTTGGTTCGATACACTCGATGATGAAAGTTGAATTGTGTGCTTTGAATTCACAGCGATTCAGATTCAATCAGGCTCTCGAAATGACCTTAAATCTTCAACATTTACCTTGTTTGAACTTGTGAGTTTCATTTTTGGACCTTTTTCCACCCTAAGCTGAGTTTGATCCCAAAAAAATAGGGGAGGGTATCAAAGCTCGGCCATGCATCAATGATGGCAAGCCATGGCTATGAATGGCCGGCCAGTCCTTAGTGGCGAAAAAACACTATTTTGGGCGGGAGCTCACCAGTTGTCCATTTTTGAAGATATTTATCAAATTTTGAGCTCAAATTTTATAAAAACGAAGCTGTGTTATTGTTTTGAGGGTTGAACAAAATTTAGAGAGCCTATATACACCTTGAGAGCTCCTTCTTCCTCCTTCTTCCATTGCAAGCAACCTTTGAGCTAACCTAGCTTCCTTGTGTCATCTCTATACTCCATACACAACCTTGTCTCTGCACCTTATAGCCTTGGTTGATCTTGGGGAAGCATAATTCAAGCTTGAGAGTGGGTTGAAACCAAGTTTGGATCACAAACAACAAGCTTACCCCTTGAAAGGTATAAGCTTGTTTTCTTCTCTCTTGCTTTCATTCCTTTCATTTGCTTCATAATTCTTACTATTTTGTATTGTTTTGAGTCTATTTGAACTGTTTAAGATTGGGTTTGAAGGGCTACCAAAAGGGTAGAGAGAGTTTGCTCTTTCTACACCTTTACCTATTTTCCACTCTTTTTCTTTGATATCTACACTGATTTTCAGAGTTTTAAAAGGGCCAAAAATCATTTTTTGAAGTTTCAAAAGTGGAGCGGTTAGCCACCCCTCCTTGTTCTTGCTTACTAGCCTTCATTCTTCTATTTATTATTTAGCTTTTTAAGCTCTTTTCATGCATGTTTAGCCTCTATTTTTCATAGGTTAAGGGCTGTTTTAGGGATGTCCAAGCCTTTTAAATGGATTCATGCTTTGTTTAGTTCATTTGTTGTCTCATAAGTTAGCATACATAACTTGTTGCATGTTGTTCTAAGCATTCCTTTACTCATTTCCATGTTTAAGAGTCTAATTTTACTAATCAATCCACCTTCCCTCTCTCTTTCATTCTTGAGAATGATTTCAACTGATTGAGGTTGTTCAAGACATGTAAGAAAGACTCCTACTTAATGGCTTAATCTTTTCGAAGAATCATAACCAACGGTATTGTCTTTCTCTCATGCTTTAGAAGAACCTCTCGTTTGACATTAGTTCTTATTTAGAGGACTTTAACATTACCATGGACAAGCGGATTAATGAATGGCAAGGCTTAATGAAATTGGCTTAAAACATGGATCAACACACATAAAGAAAGTGGCTTAAATTGCTTTAACTTGGCCGAACGTTATGCCAAGTTCCTTGTGTCAAGAGTCGTCACATGCTAATCTATGGCATTTTGATGATTCTTCAACGTTGCAACCTCCCTCTTTGAGTTCATACTATGACAAGAGGGAGGGGTGGTCTTATTCTTTGCATTTTATTGACTTTTGTCCAAAATTGCATCCGAGACCATCAAGCAATCATTTTGCCCATTGATGGCTTTAGAATCAATTTCAACCTTTTCTCGAGGCTTTCCTATGACAGACAAGGAAAAAAGGGACAAACAGAGCTTGAGGACACTCTGTCTGCATTGGTTCACCTCGGAACACAAAAATAGAACTTTTCACCAAATTGATGCACGACCGGCCATCTGTAGGCCCGACCGGCCATCAGTGACGCACGGCCGGCCCTCAGTGTGTAGCTAGCAGTGCAGTTTTGTAGAAAACAGAGGCAGTGGCTGAAGGTAATACAGAGGCAGCTTGGACAGACAGACACTACAACAAAAAACACATTTGGCGACCCACAAATTTCGTCGCCAAAAATACAAATTTCGTCGCCAAAAGAATCGGCGACAAAGTATACAACTTGTCGCCAAAGCCCTGTCACTAAAAGTGTTGGCGACGAAATCAGAAATTGTCACTGTATGTAGACATTTAGCGACAAGCAAAATTGGTCGCCAAAAATCATATATTTTGTCGTTATAAAATTACAATTTGTTGCTAAAAGGTTAAAATTTGGATAGGCTATGTACTTTTAGTGACAAATAAAAGCGTCGCCAAAAGTACTATTTAACGACAAAATTAATTTGGTCGCTAAAATTCACGTTTTTAGCGACGAGTAAGTTCTAGTTGCTAAAAGTTCCTGGAATAACCACTAACTTTTAGCAACAAAAACAATATGTTGTTGCCAAATATATTAACAACGACAAAAACACCACTTGTTACTAAAAATTCACTACACAATTTTTGATTTTAATAATTTTCCTGTTCAAAATAATCCAAAACACCTATTTTCCTGTGCACAATATATACACAAATGTAATGTAAATAATAATACACATGTGCAAGACATTCATATTAATTCAAAATTAATAGCTATGAAAAATCCCAATAAACATAATTACAATTCTCTGACAATCTAAAACATGCATACCAAAGTACTTGCAAACTACTAATATCAAACCCATAAATACATTACCAAATCATATGTCAAAATATTTTCAAAATTACAACCAAATATTTTGATGTTAAACATCTAACCAACAAGTCATTTACTAAAATCCTATGTCAAAATATTTGCAAAAACACAACACCAAATATTTTGATGCTAAACATTTAATCCATAAATCACTTACCATAATCCTATGTCAAAATATTTCCAAAAACACAAAATCAAATCTTCTGATGCAGCACAAACTATTTTCCACCATTGCCAATCTGTCACATGAAAAAAGAAAAAACAATATTAGATTGACAAAAAAAAAAAAAAAAAAACTCGATATGAACTTCACAATTTTGATTTTAATTTTGTAACGGGAAGTCCAATCGGGTGCTGTTTGCTCATACAACTCTATTTAGGCTTGAACAAGCTACCCGTGCCAAGTTTCGGTGGTTTCAGTGGTCATTTTGCAATTTTGGCCCCCGAACGGGCCTTTTAAGTCTTGTGTTTTACATTTTTTCTTCTAATTTTCTAACCGGAAATCCAATCGAGGTCCCGTTTGTTCCTACAAGTCTATTTAGGTTTGAACAAGCTGTCCGTGCCAAGTTTTGGTGGTTTCGGTTGTCATTTCGCAATTTCAACTCCTGAACAAGCCTTTTAAGTTTTGTGTATTACAATTTTCCTTCTAATTTTCTAACCGAAGATCCAATAGAGGTCCCGTTTGTTCCTACAAGTCTAATATGGACCCTGTACATCAAGAATTCCTTGGAAGAAAACAAGTCAAACTTTTCAAATACCTCATTAACGGATTGTTACACCTTGAGGTTGTGGGTTTGAAACCAAAGGACGGCCACTTTTGTACAAATAATACCAAAGGTTAGGTTTGTACCCAACCTATGCCTCCCAGACCCCATCCAAGCATCCAATGGGAAGTAAACTAGGTGCACTTTTTTAATCATGAATACACTAAACTATGGTTTATTAAACCATGGTGAATACCAATCTCTCAGCTTTTTGGAATATCAATAACTTCAAAAAAATTTAATAACAAAATTAGCATGAACCTGCAACTAATAATCAAACAATAATAGCAGAGGAAGACAACTCAAGAATCATAAATGAGAGAGAGAGAGAGAGAGAGAGATGAAAAAAAAAAACACCACCTTTAACGAGCAGCACATAATAGCATCTGAGTGGTGCCAGAGTGTTTTAAGGGTGGACTCACTTCCTTCAATGCCAGACTTGAGTAGCTCTACTCCCAAGTAGCATCTGTCAAGAGAGAAAATACAAATATATGTCACGGAGCAGTAACAGCCGAAACTTTTATTTGAAGTTCCAAACAAGACCAAATGCTACAATTCCTTGCATGGGAATTAAAAAATTAGGTATTCTATCACTAACCAACAAAAAATTCAGAAAATTCTTCTTGATTTGACATATGACAAGAGTATGCAAAGTTCCCAAATTTTGCTTTCACTGGCTTTTCAACTGAGAACACTAATACAATGTAAAATAGACTACCATACTTCACTATATCTTGTTTTCAATTTTACAAAACATTTCATTACCCTAGTAAGGACGGAGGGCTATCAAAGTCATGCTCCACTGCAACTTGAAACCATTTGCTACTAGTACCACAATAAACCATACAAATGGAAACACTAACATCACGAGAGCAATGTATGAAGAAGATATTAGTTCTGAAAAAAAATCCAGATCTCTAATTGTTCTAAAGATGGATCAGCCAACTCTTTTAGTCCATCTAAGCAATCTGAAGCAAATAAAAAATAAATAAATACATAAATCTTTTTAAATAGTCTGCAAACAAGCTGAATTTCAAAAAAAAATTATAAAAATTTTGTGAAAATGAGAAACAATGTTGAGAGCAGCAAGGATGACATAAATTAGCAAATCATTCATAGGATTCCCATTTGCAATCTCTTTCATTGTCAAATCAAACACTAAATTCAAATCTAGCATATGAAGCCTGTGGGCCATGACACCATGCAAATCAACAAAGGCAAAGCACCATATTGATCAAACTTTATAGTGTTACAGGTCTAAAGAAAAGAACTTCTGTGACACACCTGTAACTGTGGCAGATCCATTGGGAAAGTGTATTTGCTTCAGGAGTACCCAATGGAAGCCGAAGACCACCATGGGAATTCGGATGAGATGGAGAGAGTGCTAACGCCACCCTCTGAACAGATGATATAATGCTATGGACGTACTGTCGGGCCATTGATGCTACATTTTCTTGCATGTGGCTTTCGAACACAAATTCAAATGTTATTGTCATCACAGATCTTCTACTTCCACTAACACCAGCACAATCATTAGATTCTTTATTTCCAGCTGGTCCAATCTCAAGAGCAGAAGCAAGATCAAGGGTACGATTTGGACTAGAGGCTTCCTGCACAATGTCACAATTGATCAAATAAATGGTAGTCCAAAGAGGAAATGAAAGGGAGAACAACAATAAGAGAATGCCAACAGAACACAGTACCTAAAATGTAATATAGATGCTAACCTTTCCAGAATCAAGAGGAATGACGCGAAAACCAGAAGGCAAAAGAGGTGCATCATCAGCAAAAGAGGCATCAATAGGAGCAAATATGAGTTCAGCACAGGTGCCAACAGCATTCTCATCCATGCCACTGCATAGCTGTCATAGAAGTATACAGAACATATGCTCAAGACTGAATAAATAATGAACACAATAAAAAATATCTTCATCAGTGGAATTTCTATGAGAGTTTCAACTACTTAACATAACTACATCTGAAGGATGAAAATATCATCTTCAACAAAATTCAAGTATTTATCCTACAAGTTTTTGTCACAGCCATAGAGAAGAAAGATAGGAAAGACTTTGCTAACTTATCTGGGAACAGAGTCAAGATAGACACAAATCTGGCCCAAAAGACTACCTTATTGAAAAATTCCAACAGGAAATCACCATACCTGACAGGTTACTTAGTCGTCACACCTTCGAGAATTAGCAAACCTTCCATTCTCTATGACCACCAGTCCTTACCTGTGCTGCCGCAAGAACCTAAGAAGTATTGCAGGGGGCACATTCTGAAAGAAAGGACAATGCAGAGAAGAAAAAGAAATGTTAAACTTGAAATGAGAAGATGAATCCAAAGGACAAGTAGGAGTATGAGAAAGCATGCATTAATAGACCACAGTATGACAATAATCTGAAATTTACTTCACTTACTAAGATGCTTCCATCATTAATTAAATCCTGAAAGTTATGTGGGAAAAAAAAAAAAAAGGAGCCACATAAAAATAAACATAATATTAGTAGATATTATGCAAAGGTGTGATAGCAGCGAGACAAAATTTTTGCACACTTAAGGGAAACCTAATAACAATCATTGGCATTATTGTGGAACAGATCAAGCAATTTAACCATTGCTTACAGCATACCACTCTGGATATGTTTGATCATTTCCTGAAAACCAAAGAATAAAGCAATGCAGCAAAACTCCTATGCTGCAGAGACATAGAAACTAGTCACTTAAACATCCTGATGTACCTGCACTGTATGTTTGAAACTACGAGATGTACAAAGCACGTGCCAAAGATGAGATGGATAAAGTGGAATGTTGAAAAGAAAAAAATTCTGGGCTCTCTAGTGGTTGTATGGTATCAAACCATCTAGAGGCAACGCCCCCACAAGTGTACATTGGGCAAAGCCAAGGAGGTTCGAACTTCGGCGCCTAGTGTTTCTGGTACAAAATACACTACCAGTGCTGAATTTGTTCTGCACAATTCCTTGTTGGCTTTAAAGTTTAAACTACCTGCCAACTTTTCTCTTTGGGTTGGTATCTCAAGGGGGCATGGGCAGTTTCACAACTGAATGGAAGCTAAATCAACTGATTGGTAAACTAATCAAACTCATAGTAATGAAAACAAACATCTATGCTGTGTTTGAGCTATGCACAGTTTGGCTGATTGACAAAGAGGGCAGAATCAGCCTCATACAAGCTGAGCCCCAGCATACACACCAAAAACACTAAACCTGAAAACTTTCAATTAACAATTGTGCCCTAAAAAAAGCAAACCATGCCTTGCATATATGCACCTAGTCACTGTCCAATAAGTAAACAAAACATAAAAAATATAATGAAATATAAATAAAATCCTATTGAAACTAGAATTCCTAATAAGTCAAACTAGTTTTTGGTTGACGCCTCCGTTGCTTGAAATATGTGTGAAGGCCTCTTCTCCTCCTTGATCCCCATCACTACCATCCAATGGCTGCAAGCCAGCAATCTGAAGAACATTCAATACCTAAATTAACCTGAAGAAATAATCTCGCTCTCCCGCTATTTTTCAACTATACAATAAATAAATATCACTAATCTTACTGAATGCCAGAGATGGGGGCAGATTTTATTGTTTCTAAGTCTACCCTTAATACTGTAAGAAAATGGTGTCATTAGATAATCCTCAGTTTCCTAATTTCATGGCCCATTGGTTT
Organism: Camellia granthamiana; assembly: GCA_036172215.1. Classification (NCBI taxonomy): domain Eukaryota; kingdom Viridiplantae; phylum Streptophyta; class Magnoliopsida; order Ericales; family Theaceae; genus Camellia; species Camellia granthamiana. The sequence continues at coordinate 73,793,134 of CM069916.1, read as the reverse complement.
CTTGTAGATTGATAATTTTAAGAATCATGCACTTTGCTTAGTAATTTCTTCTGCCCAATATATGAATATATGTGTGTGCATATATGTATATATTTAAATTTCCTATTTCAAGACCATATATTTACATATCCTATTTAAAGACCAATTATGAATACATATATATATCAAGAATATTTGCAAAGAGCAGGAGAACAGTCTTACTTTGAGTTTTTCATCTCCAAGATATGTTTTCAAGCTCTGCAGAGAAAACCCATCAAGTAAAAAATGATCATTAGTAAACAAAAGAAGGAAAATGAAAAATATAACAGTGATTAAGACTATGGCCGGAAGCAGCTATAAGCTTCTGTAAAAAATATTAAGACTATGGTCCAGTGATTAAGAATTTTAAGCTATTTAGGGGATGAATTGGCAGATTTATTAGATATTGAAAAAAAGTTAAAATATGAGGAAAACATATTTGAATGTATATCAAATACTTTTTATGGTGCTATATTTTCCCTTTGTCTGAAACATATTTGAGAATATAACGTTCTCTGTTTCAATCTAGACTTTATCTTCTGACATTAAAACATTATTTTACCAGATTTCTACTTTCTGTACCTTAATCTAAAGTTCTCAAATGTATTATTTTATTTTTTTCTTCCTCTTTTGGTACTCCCTAAAGAATATGTTGTATCAAGGCATCGTTCAAGGGTTATAGCCTCCTAGGCATTTAAGAGGCCAAATTGGAAAGCCAAATTTCAAGCCTCCCATGCAAGTCCTACCATTAATTCTGAAATATCGAAGACCTTGGTTGTTCATAAGGACAGTGTGAATCATTTTCAACAAATTTTTATGAAGTTTTTTTTGAATGTTGGACCTGAGGTAAAAGATTCTATTATAGACTTACACAATACCTGGGTCCCAATGAGCTTCCCGTCCTTATGGGCCACAAGACCATTTTCCGCAAATACATAATCATAGTCATTTATAACTGTGCATTAAGCATGTAAACAATACGCATTAGATTTTAGAAACAGTGGAGTAAAAAGCTATGCAATCAACAATAGTATTACTTCCAAAATAATTTTAATTGAAACTTCCGAATCAAATGCATAGCTTATTGATCTAATAAGTTCTTTTATGTAATCCAAGACATTCAAAGACATATTTGACAATAAACACCAGTTGGTAAGAATCCTTGCACCTCATTGTGAGGTCAGGGGTTTGAGTCTTGCCATAGGCAACGTTCTCCCTTCCTCTAGGCTGTGACCTCCGATGTACCAAAAAAAGAAGATTAGCTAAATAAACACACTACATACTCCACTATAGTTCCATGGAGTAAAAAGTTGCCCAAGTGGTGTTTCCTACTGGTATCACCATATGGACTTATAAGCATCAACTAATTTTTCAGCCTCATGGTGGCACTTAGACATCAGAAGTAAAGTTTCAATAGTAAAGGACAATCTCAAGAAGAAATGATGTCGTATGATATTTAAAAGCAGGTTTTTACTACGGTTATTTACATGGAGACCCCCTAACTATTGAAAAACATTACTTGGACCATCTGAACTTTAAAAGCGTACAAATGGACCCCTTAAACTATTGAGAAGTATAGCTTTATCCTCTAAACTATAAAAGCATACAAAGCATACCTTCCCAAATCCCCCAACCAAACATAGTGTTAGTTTTAGTATATTGGATTAGAATCAACAATCACTTTTCTTCTAAGTTAATGTGAGAACCAGTCATTAAATAACTCAGCCTTTCTGAGGGTCGACACCCGAACTAAACAACTACTATACATAATAGATGTTATAGTATATATTGTCTATTATGACATAATAAGCAAGATATATTGTCTATTATGACATAATAAATCCATTAAACTAAAGGCAGCTTATAGTAGGATTCTTACATTAATAAATCAAAAGAAAACCAAGGAAAAAAAAAAAAAAAAAGGAAAAAGAAGAGGATAAATGATGGGTCCATGCAAAGAGAGTTATATGAATGTAGATAAAAGAAATAACATAAGGAGGTGTTGAAGAATCCAACTCACATCATGGTCATTAATTTCCCAGGACTTAGCATTCCACTCATCCACCCCCTTGGCTCCATAGTATTCTTCCACTTGAAGATTTGTGTGAACCTTCATAACTTCAAATTGCTACAATGCATAGAAAGACTTGTTCTTAAATAAAACCACATTTAATTAGGTAATCTCAATCCATAATTTTAAAAAAGAGGACAAAGCAAAAGGTGAATACAACTATTTTGCCCAAATTAAAGACACATATTTAAAGAGTAGACATTGGAAGGACTTTGAAAAGGAACATGCCTGGTGAACAAGGTGAACAGTGGGAGCCAAGAATACAATAATATTTTTATGAGGGGGAACTAGGTTGAGAGATGGAGCCATGTCATTGATGATCAAGAAAACATTAGTCAGAGCTGATAAAATGCAAGTTATATCATTAATTACAACAAAGAATCTCAAAAATACAAACTCCTACTCTAAATAATTGAAAGTTTCACTTTCCTAGTCTCCCCGACAATGAGATATCAAAAAATTAGAATTAGAGAATTTTACGAATACGCATCAAAAGAACACAAATCAAAGCAATGAATCTTTCATATCTCAATGTTGATAAACAAATAAAAAAAACAAAAATCCACCAAACTAATAAGCATAATAGACACAGCTACTTAAGACTTCGATTGTATCGAAAAGATTCAAAATTTCCTACTGGATTTCTGGTCAACCAAACAGAACGAGAAAAAAAGACGAAGGCAATTGAAATCAGCATTGATTGAGAGAGTATAGAAGACGAACCAGATAGAGTGAAAAGCAAAAGAAGCGTAGAGAAGATAGAATGGAGCTTCGAAGCCATTGCTTTGCTGCTCACTGATTCAACGCCGTTTCGACCTCCGCGATCCCCTAAATCACAGCCACCATGGCCGCTCCATCTTGCTATATACAAAATCAGTTCCAAAATCAATCCGAAATTCAGAATATACCAGTCCCAAAAATCAGTTCCAAAATCAGTCCAAAAATTAGAATATATCAGTCCGAAAAATCAGAATATCAGTCCGAAAAATTAGATTGATGACAAAGAAGAAAAAGAGGAAGACGAGAGAGGGTGAGAGTGTGAGGGAAAAATCAGTCCCATTGATTGTGTTGTGTTCTGCAATGCCGAACAAGAGAATGAAAATGATGATAAAGAAGAAAGAGAGGAAGATGAGACAGTGTGAGAGAGTGAGAGTGAGAGTGAGAAGGAGAGGGAGAGGGAAAGAGAGACGAAGAAGAGGGAGAGAAGACATACCTCTTTGTCTTCTGTTGTGCCGCTTCAGGTTGTGGCTTCAGGTTGTGGAATGAGAAGAGGAAGAAGACTCACTTTAGGTCAACCTTGTTTATTCGGTCATTAAAAAAAAAAAAAAAAAATAGATTCAAAACGACGTTGTTTTGACAAGAAATTTATTGGCGACGAAAATCATTATGTTGCCATAAATGTCATTCACCTTTCAGTGACTATTTTAATTCCGTCGCCAAAAAATCTAAATTGGCGACAAACATTTTCGTCGCTATATATTAATTTCGTCGCCAAAACTTTTTTAGCTCTCCCGCGCAAAAAATTAAATTGCCGCCAACCATTTTTGGCGACGAATTCAGATATTTGTTGCTAATGGTGTATTTTTTGGCGACCAACACGTATATTGTCGCCAAAAACATACAATTGGCAACTAAATTTAATTTGGTTGCTAAAAAACGTCGCCAAAAATGTTTTTTGTTTGTAGTGAGAGTAGCTCTCAGGCGTTGTGCATGCAACCTTCATCCATCTTCACTTACGCATTTTGTCGAATGTAATTAATCTTGTTGTAATTAATTAGTTGTAGCTAGTTAATTTTGTAAAGTGTTGTAATTAATTAGTTAGTTAATTTTTATTCAAATTTCGTTTTGTAATTAGTATTTAACTAAAATAGTTTGTTAATTGATATTCATTTATAATAATTAATTAAGTAATTTAGCTAATTTCTTTTGCTTTGTAATAATTAGCTTAATTAGCTTAGCTTTAATTAGTTAGTTAATTAGCTAATCTATTCGAACTCTCCTTCGTGAGAGCGCAATGTAATAATGTGTATGTCTTCCAACCCCACGTCTTTCTCCCTTTTATTTAACTGCTTAAGATGGTTAGTTTAGGGACATCATGTTTTATTTAGCATTCTTTATGGTTGCATCCATCTGTATTGCATGCACCGAGACTTGGTTCATCATTCTAACTGCATTGTTGTTTAAATACTTCTTTGAATACGTGCTTAGACCACATGTTATCAAATGGATTCATATGCCATGTTAAGTAACCTAGCCTAGTAATTGCATATCGCATGTGTTGCATTAGTCATATTGCATGGTTAGGATCAGGCATTTTTCTAACTTTGTTTCTTTTTTGGCTTGGAGTACTAGGTAAACTTTTATTTGCTTTAGCATAATCGCATACGTGTGAATGTTTCCATGTCTAACATCCTTTCCTTCAGGCTAAATGCTTAACTGATAAACTGCTTGAATGCCTGTGGATGAAGGCTTATTGCTTGAATTTGAATAATTTGAGCAATGTTTATGTGCAATCACTTTTTCAAGTGGTCCATATTTCGAAACAATTTTCAAAACAAATATGACTCGAGATATTCCAATTCTTACAATTTTAGTCTATACTTGTGTGTGCGCATTACATAGTAATGCTAGCTTAATAAATCAGAACAAGAGCATATAATCTACATAAGATTCATATCATGATTAGTAGAGGCCGATCTTTGATCGGGCGAGCAGGGTGCTTAATTCATGACCTTCCCTTCTTGCACCTAAGTTCCCAAGCCGAGACAATCTTGGTGATGATGGCCACGTGGCTTTTGGCCCGAGTCATGGGTTTCCTAAATTTTCCCAAAATGTTGTATCTGGCAAAGCAATCCAATTTTGGCATTTTTGATTCAAAATCAATTTTCCAAACGATTTGCTGAATTTGGACTCTTTGGTGTTTATCAATTTCACATTGCACTTGTGAGATTAGATTCAGACCCACAAGTGAAGTTTGAACCGTAGGGCTTATTCCGAGCTTCCAAACAACGGGGTGCGAAAAAGTTGATCTACAGTTTCTAACGACTCCATTGGGGAATTTAGAGAACTTGACTTGAAATTCATAATATGAAATTTTGTTTACACTTATATGTTTCTTTGAATTGCATTTGCATTGGTGTGTTTAAGTCACTGTGTTTGCCATATGCTATTCCTGGACGGTTTGCCAGGGACTTGCCTAAAAGCTTGCCGAAAGGTTGACCGGTCACGGGCTTTGCCACGATAGGAACACAACCCTTGGATCTGGACTACCGCTATACCGTTTGATCCTCCTTTCACTTCTCGGTGTTAGGTGTGAGAGGTATATTAGGTAGTCTTGCTGAGGTACCCTTTTGACCTTTTGGCCTAGTTGCATATCGAAAGCCATAGAGACTGTTCCAAACTAGAACAGGTTGTTCACCCGAATACAGGATTGCGTGAAACAGCTTTGCTTGAATAGTGAACCCTATTTCCTGACGAAACTAGGGCAAGGTAACCCTACCCCTTCATAGGGGCGTTTTGGATCTCATTTAACTGGTATGTGTTTTATAGTGAAACTGTACAGGAACGTGTGTATCAGCTGCAAGTTGGGTATCAGAATTCAGTGTTGAGAGTAGTCCTACAACTTTGATTACATCTGTGTGTTGTTAACATCTGAGCTGAGGTGCTGTGCGTTTTTTTGATTTCTGCTTTCGTTTTGCTTTATTTCTTTTTGCTAGGTAGTTTATCACAATAGCTTCTGAAAGTTCGGATATCCCCTGAGCACTCTGGACTCGTGTCAGGAGGCTTTACAGATATAAAGATCTTGTTAGAGGACAACCTGTGTTTGTTTTGCTCCCACCAGTTACTAGACGGAGAAGATTTAGGCATAATTCACCAGCCCAACGATCACCTGATCTAGTCAAGCTCAGTCTTCTATATCCAGGCCAGCACGAGATCACTCGCCAATTCCAATGGCACAGTACCCTTCAGTTAGTATGGAGGACTTATCCGTCATCTCTAGCAAACAGTGGAAACCATGCAGCAAGATGCTGCTCGTCAAGCTGAAGTCATAGCCCATCAAGCCGAAGTAATAAATAGGCTGCAACAACAATAACCACAGCCGGTAGCGACTTCTGCATCTCATGCACCTCCTACGAGTATTCCAACACCCGGAGCCACACTTCATACTGCTAATGCCCAGGCTAAGAATCAGTGCAATCCGGTAGACCCCATCTTACCACAAGCCTCTAATGTACCAGTGTACCAAACTGAGGCTCCATTTGAATTTGAAGTTGATCCGACTGTACTTAAGGTTAACAAGTTGGAGAAGCTTTTCAAGCGGGCATAAGGTGTTAACTCAATCCCCGACATCGAAGATGAATATACTGACTCTGCAGTAACCTTGCCAGACCGGTTCAAAATGCCATACATCAATCGGCTCGACAGCTCTGGAGACCCCATGGTTCATCTTCGGCTATTTTCAGACATTTTGTGGCCGATGGGCCTTACTAGATTACATAAGCTCTCACTCTTTGGCTGGACCCTGTCTGGTGTAGAAGCTATCTGGTATGCAAAGCTAGAGGATTCTGTGAAGCAAAGTTGGAAGGAAATGGCTGAGGCCTTTATTGCACAGTACTCCTATAACACCCAAATCGAGGTCACAACTCGTGATCTCGAAGCAACGTGCTAGGAACCAAAAGAGGGTTTCTCAGAATTCGTGACAAGATAGAGAGCCAAGGCTTCAATGATGACTACACGACCTTCAGAGAAAGATCAGATAAGGATGGTAGTTCGTAATCTGCTAGAGAAAGTTACCATAGAAAATGATCATCCTAACTTTGTTCACATTCACTGAGCTCCATGAGATGGGTGTTCAAATTGAAGATGCCATGAAACAGGGGTTAATAAATGATGAGAAAGAGCAGGCCAAGAGGCGTTTTGTGCACAGTTCCAACGCAACCTCTTGTGAAAGCATAGCTGCGCGGTCGTCTGACGTGAGTGTTGTCACCATTGCCTCAAACACCGTCAATCCCTTTGCCAGCATAACTCCACAAACTTCGAACAACTAGGCCCGATCCCAGAGGACCTTTACCCCACTTTACATGCCTTTATCCCAAGCCCTGAGGATGTTGATTAAAAAAGGGCACCTCAAGCCGTTAGAGCCTTGCCCGCTACCTGATCCCCTTCCACCAAAACACAACCCAGCCTAATATTGTGCGTTTGATCAACAGCACAGTCACGACACTGACTGATGCTTCAGGCTGCATTATGAGATTCAAGACCTCATAGACAACAAAGTGATCGCACCACCCCAAAAGCCAAAGGTAACTACCAACCCTCTCTCGGCTCATAATCAAGCTCCTCCACCTCACAACCTAAATCTAATCCATACACTGGCCCTCCTCTACGACCCCAGCGTATATATTACCCTTTCCCACCTACCCAGACCGACGATGTTCATTCCTGAAACATGGATTTGTGCATGATGGACACGTCCACACTTCAGCCTAAACCTGTGGTGGTGGTAGTGGTAGAAAAAGGGAGGCTAGTTTTGGAGGAAAGTGTCGGTCCACTGCCAAAGAGCTCTGAGGACTTGCCAAAGGGGGTGTATGACCCATGCTGCTACATTGTGCCGATTGATCAAGCCAAGCCGGAAGTGGTATTGCCAACAATAGTGGAGGTCAATGTGGTTAGAGATGATGGCCCGAGCCAAGGTTTGGATGATCTGGCAGAGCTACAAGAGGACTTAGACAATCTGTAGTTCTATGACGAACAAGATTAAAGGGATGTGCAGATTGATTGGTTTCATTTGAATGGATCAGCGAACAACTATGGATGGTTAAGCAATGAACCAGACAAAGAGGAAGGAACTGAAACAAAACCAGATGAAAATGGAGCAAGAATTGCTCCAGTGGGCGGAATGGCCGATGAAAAAAAGAAACTATCGGAGAACACCGGCATGAATGATTCAGCTCAGAAACTAGACACTGTGAGTACCATGGACACAGAACAAGAAGCTGCGTTGAAGCAGTTTCAACAAGAGAGGATGGAAGACAACCAGAAAGATGGAATAGCCCAACACCCTGCGGGGGATGCTCGTGATGTAAGAGTGATCAGAATGGAGCCGGACAATTGTTTGTCAGTTACCGGAGGTGTATGGTAGGAGCATGACGATCTAGATCTGGCCCACACCGATGAAGACTGAGGTGAGGGCCTCCAAGACAACACGTGGTATACGGAAGATATTGACCACATGACAAGAAGTGGGTGATGTTTCAAGCCACCGCACTTAGGCCAAGCTAAGGCCTTTGGGAAAGATAGAGAGCTTGAGAAACAGAAATAATAGCAGTTGGAGGAAAAGACAGTGTTGAAGCAACTGAAGAAGATCCAAGCTAATATTTCAATTTGGGGTCTGCTCATGGCTTCTCGAGTGCATTGACAGGTTGTACTATCAGCGATGGACAAGGCCAAGTTGTCCATTGACACTACTCTAGAACAGCTTGTGGGATTGGTCTTCCCAGGTGGCGTCGCGCCAACCCTAACCTTTTCTGATAAGGAACTGCCGCCAAAAGGCTTAGCACATAACAAACCTCTGTATATATCTGTTGAGTGCAGAGACAAATGGGTGCCAGTGGTGTTGGTCGACACCAGTTCAGCTATTAACGTCTGTCCTTTCCGCACAGTCTATGCCATCAGCCTTAAAGCAGCAAATTTCGTGCCGCTTGTTTATTACATTGACTAAGATTTTCAGAATTTTAATGAAAACGAAGAGGAAGAAATTCCTCTAGTTTTTAAAAACTTGATTAATCGAGAGGAGGAGAGGTTTGTAAAACCCCTTGCTGATAAAATCATTGCTTTTAATGCAGGTACTGAGAGGGATTTGCGTTTGGTCCAAATCGGGTCCACGTTGTCTTTGGAGGAGCGTGAGCGCTTAGTCGCTTTATTAAAAGATTTCAAAGACGTTTTTACGTGGTCCTACGAAGACATACCTAAAATCGATCCTGAGATTGTATAGCATCGGATCCCTCTTGGCCTCGAGGCTTGGCCCATCAAGTAGAAGTTGCGCAGATTCGTCCGGATTGGGCGTTGAAAGTCAAAGAAAAGGTCACCAAGCAGATTGAAGCATGTTTCCTATTAGTATCTGAATATCCGACTTGGTTGGCCCACATTGCCCCGGTGCCAAAAAAGGATGGGAGAATCCGGGTGTGTGTGGACTTCAGAGATTTGAACAGAGCTAGTTCGAAGGATGACTTCCCTTTGCCGCAGATCGATGAATTGGTGGACTTCACTGTGGGCCATGCGTTGCTCTTCTTCATGTATGGGTTTTCTAGGTATAACTAGATTCTGATGGCACCCGAGGATAGAGAGAAAATGGCATTTACGACACCATGGGGTACCTACTGCTATCGGGTTATGCCGTTTGGGCTGAAGAATTTCGGGGCTACCTATCAAAGGGCTATGACCACTATTTTGCACGATATGATTCACAAAGAAGTTGTGGTGTACGTGGATGACATGATTGTCAAGTCCAAGGAAAGAGGGACCACTACACCGCCTTGAACAAATTCTTTCAACGAATTAGAGAATACAGACTGAGGTTGAATCCGCAGAAGTGTACTTTCGGCGTAACAGCAAGGAAAATGCTGGGTTTCTTCATCACACAAAGGGGCATCGAGGTAGATCTTTCCAAAATTAAGGTCATCCTAGAAATGCCACCACCAAGGACTGAAAAAGAGATGCGAGGCTTTCTGAGTAAAATGCAATTCATAAGACGGTTTATTTCTAAATTAACCTTGACTTGTGAACCACTTTTTGGTCTTTTGTAGAAAGGAAAGAAATTTCGATGGGATGATCGATGTCAATTTGCTTTTGAGTAGATCAAGCAATACCTTCAAAATCTGCCTGTGTTGTCGCCGCCAGAGCCGGGGAAGCCTTTGATTCTGTATCTGTCAGTGAGAGACACCACAATGGGATGCATCCTAGCTCAGGAATCTGAGGATAGGGTGGAGAAAGCCATCTACTATTTGAGCAGGGAAATTCTAGATTATGAGACCTGCTACACTACGCTGGAGAAAGCTTGCCTAGCCTTGGTATGGGCCACCAGGAAGTTGAGGCACTACTTGTTAGCTCACTCTGTAATTCTGGTTTCAAGATTAGATCCCATCAAATATCTCTTTGAGAAACCAGCGCTTACGGGTAGGCTAGCCCGTTGCTTGCTTCTTCTCTCCGAATTCGATCTCAAGTATGTTACCTGCGAGTCGGTCAAGGGGAGAGCAGTAGCAGAGTTCCTGGCAGATCACCCAGTGGAAGGGGATGAAGCGATAGAATACTTTTTCCCAAATGAAGCCATTCTGCAAGTCGAGGAGGAGACTTGGACAATGTACTTTGACAGAGCGTCCAATCAATATGGTTATGGGATAGGTGTGTTGTTGATAGCACCCGACAATTCCTATCTACCTTTAGCCTTCAAACTCCAGTTCAAGGTATCCAATAACGAACCAGAATATGAGGCATGTATCGCTGGTTTGGAAGTCGCCTTGGAACTAGGGGCAAAAAGGTTGGACGTTATCAGGGACTCGAACCTAGTTATTTCTCAAGCAAATGGAGAATGGAAGGTCAAAGAAGAAAAGATAAAGATTTATCACCAAACACTGGACGTCCTGATTCCTAGGTTTGAAAAGCTAACTTTCACGTATCTACTGAGAGAGAACAACAGATACGCTGACGCCTTATCAACTCTATCTTCTATGATAGGCATCTCGCTTGGAGTCCGGATGCATCCGATCATCATTGAACAGAGATACACACTGGCCTACAAGACTATCAAAACAAGAACCCTTGGTACTACGATATCTGGAACTTCTTGGAAAATGAGGTTTATCCATCAGGGGCAAATGCTAAAGACAAAAGGGAAATACGACGGATGGTTGTTCAATTTATCATTCGTAGAGGAAAATTGTACAAGAGGGGTTATCTGGGAATGCACAAGTTGTGTGTCGAAGAAAAGAAATCAAAGCGCCTGATGGAGGCTATCCATGGAGGAGAGTGCGGAGCACACATGAACGGAGTAATGTTAGCCCGGAAGATTCTCAGGCAAGGTTACTACTAGTCCACTATGGAGGAGGATTGTATTTGTTTTGTTCGGCGGTGCCATAAATGCTAAATCCATGCTAATCGCATAAATATTCCGCTGTCGAAGCTGTATAACATGACTTCACCATGGCTTTTCTTGGTCTGGGGAATTGACGTCATTGGCGCAGTCACACCAAAAGGGTCGAATGGGCATGAATACATCTTGGTGGCAATTGATTACTTCACAAAGTGGTTGGAAGCTGAGTCCTATGCAGTGTTGAAAGCAACGCATGTGGCTAAGTTCATCCGAAATAACATCATTTGCCGATATGGAGTCCCGAATAAGATTATATCAGATAATGGCTCCCACTTCAAGAGGGAGGTGATAGACTTGTTGGAGAAATACAACGTGGATTTCCATAAGTCATCTACATACCGGCTGTAAACCAACGGAGCTATTGAGGCTGCCAACAAGAACATCAAGTGTATTCTGCAGAAGATGGTTGAGACCTATAGGGATTGGTCAGATAAGTTGCGATTCGCACTCTGGGGCTATAGAACTCCAATCTGGACGTCTACAGGGACAACTCCTTATTCTCTTGTCTATGGAATGAAAGTTGTTCTACCAATCGAAATAGAAGTCCCGTCGCTGTGAGTTATGGCTGAGTTTCAAATAGTAGAAGCAGATTGGCAGCAGAGCAGGTTTGAGGAGCTGATGTTGTTTGATGAGAGCAGACTGAAAGCATTATATCACGTTCAAGGCTACCAGCACAGGATTGCTAGGGCTTTTAACAAGAAGGTTAAGTCCCGGAATCTCAAAGAGGGAGATTTGGTGCTGAAAGACAATCGAGCTCCCATTTATGACCCTAGGGGCAAGTTCAGACCCAATTGGACTGGTCCTTACATCATCAAAACTATCTAGTCGGATGGAGCTGTTATTCTCACGGATTTGGATGGCCTTGAATTTTCCCAACCGATCAACATGGATAAGTTGAAGAAATACTATCCCTAAGAGGCTCGTTAGGCCGAAAACCTGGAAGCGCGACCTAGGCAAAATTAGAGCATGAAAAATTAGAAATAAAGAAAAACTGAGCTCGCAAGGTTGAAAACCCTAAAAGGCAGCCTTGGCAAAAGTTAGAACGCAAAAGGAGAGTGTTAATACTTGAGTGAACCTGATATGTAAAGCCTGATTCCCATCTTTGGGATACGTAGACAACTTCATCCTGAAGTTTAGTCATAAACACCTCCAACTCAACTGTCCTGTCCATGTGTCTGATCAAGTTGTCTTTGTTTAGTCCTTACCTGAGGGTTCTGTTATGATCTTTACTCTGAGAGAAGAGCTGGTTACAATGATGAGCAATGTTGTTCAATCAAGGGGCAGTTATGATTTTTGGATTCGGGGTCATACATCACGAGGATTGATTCCATGCTTGTCAAGTGGTGATCCTTTTCGAAAATGGTTTTGGAAAGTTTTAATAAAAGTTGATTTTTGTTCAAATTTTACCTTTTACAATTTAAACCATTTTTAGACCAAAAAGAAATTTTCAGTACTTGCAACTTCAATTTCATTGATTTCAACATGAAGTTCTCCAACTCTCTAATACAAATCAAAGTTGCTTTTATTATATTGAAAAAACTTGAAAAGAAAGGTCAAAGCAATAAACTAGGGGCATAGATGAGTCAAGTGCTCCTACGTCCTCCACTCGTGCTTATGGAAACTTTTGAAGCCAAAGTGGAACTGGTTTGTCCCTCATCCTTAAGCCAAGCCAAGCATTCGCCAGAAAGGGCACAACTGAAACTACGTGTAGGGGCAAAAAGCTCTCTCATCCTCCAAGCAGTAAGGTACCTAGCCAAATGTGAACCTCGGATGGGGAATGAAACCAGGTACTCTACCCCTCCTCTGGGCGGATCTGATCATGCCCAAACTGATGTCTGAACCGAAGAGGGAAGTAGAATACACAGTGTGTTAGGCCAATCAGTTGAATCTCAGGTTGCCAAGTCATGTCGTAGCTCATTTCGGTCAGATTAAGCCAAGGGCAATCCAAAGCTATGTCAGCAGCAGATCTATTGCACATCCAGTGGCACCACCACCCCTCGTTTGAGAAATCTACTAGTCGGTGGTGAAAGAAATAGCCTCGAGTTGAGTACTCAGGGCAAGAGTCCACTACCTTCAGTTTATCCATAAGCCACACCTAGGAAGGGATGAAAGAAAAGAGAGATTAAAGAATAAAGAGATGTATGTTGAGAGAAAAGTGAGAAAAGGTCTTTGAGAGAAAAATAGGGCATGAGTGTCGAGCGATGTGAGAAACATTACCTGCAGAAGTAGTAGACTTCCCACGAATTTGGTGGTCTCCAGTCGATGAAAGTCGTCTAAGCCCATCAAAGTCTCGGCCAGTACCAAGCCAATGCAACTCTTGCCTTCTTTCAAACATTGGACCACTTCGATCAACCGAACGTTGGACCCGCCGAAACTTGGGGCAAAAAGGAAATAAGCCAGCATACACAAACAAAGGGCATGTTGCTAAAAGCCTTGCTAGAGAAGGTCCCCTCGGTAACCAACGTTAGAAAATCAATGAATCAGGCTGAGAATATCTAACTCTCCGTTATGAACCAAAAATCGAACCTCGTGTAGAGTAAGCCCACACATCTATCCCAAAGCTTGGACATGGCCAAAACAAGGCTGAGGTATGATTTCCTCATCGCTTCGGGATTCCACTAGTGCTTGAAATTCTTCAATTGTCGTGCATATTTCTTGTCCCCCGAAGCTAAATACATGTGTGACTAGGTTCCAACATCGAACTGTGGCATGGAGGAATGGAAAGCAAAGAGAAGTGCGGCTCAAAGGAAAAAGGGCATTTAGGCCGAAGCCGAGGAAATTCACCTTTTCTGAGCCATCCAAAGTGGTTATCCAATCTTGAAGCTTGCTGACAAATAACATCTCTATCTTGAGAGCAAAATATCAAAGACTTGTGAGTTTGCCAGAAAAAACAGCATGGGAGCACTATTTATAAAGTTTGAGAAGCTATGCATGACAGCTGGACGGCACTGACCAACATCATATTGATGGCCGGCTGTGCATTAGTGATGGCCGGCCATGCATCAATGAAGCCCGGCCGGGTCTTGGTGTTGGTCTAGTGCAGATCAATTGTAGCAAAAGCTGGCCTTTGTTCAGGTGGACTTCAACTGTACATTAGAGTCTTGTTTTTGTTTGTACCATGTGTTTTTTAATATTTTTGAGTTGTTTTCGTTTCGTTTTTCCATCATCGAGTTGTATTTTACATTTTGACCGGTTGTAAGTCATTATCCGATTCATGAATCAATTCAAGAACAAAGCATTCACAGTTCCAATGGTTACAATGCAAGGGTTACGCCATTTATCACATGCAAATGCCATTCATCATATTGTGCAAAGAGATCATTCAACAAAAACTTCTCTTTTATAACTGGTGGGTCTAGCCCCGATCATTGTTTTACAAAGCAAAAAAAAAAAAAAAAAAAAAGTCTTCAAAAATAAAGGCCTATCCGAAACTAGTCTTTAACTACATAGCAAAATGAAAGCAAAAGCAAAACAATAGCAAATCATCATCATCATCAGTAGCCCATCCTAGCACTCTTCCTCTTCGGCTGTGAAGGAAGTGCATCACTGTCATCGCTATGGCTGCTCGACTGCAAGTCAATCCTCTCTAGGAATGGCAACGGGACGGGGCGGGGCCGGGGATCACCCTCCCCGTCCCCGATCCCCGATGGCCAAAACTTCCCCGTCCCCGGCCCCGATCCCCGACGGGGAACCTGTCAGAGTCCCCATCCCCGTCCCCAACGGGGATCGGGGTTCCCCGACCCCGAAAAGTCCCCGATCCAACTCTGTTTCAACATTCAACACCATCAACAGATAAAAAAAAAAAAGAATAACAGTTCATCAAAAAAAAAAACAGATCTGTTTCAACATTCAACACCATCAACTCTGTTTCAACATTCAACATCATCAACATAGATCAACAAAAAAAACAACAGATCAAAAAAAAAAAAAAGTTAATCATCAACCGAAAAAAAAAATTACAGATCATCAGATCAAAAAATCAATAACAAATAAAAAAAAATAACAGATCTTACAGATCTGAGCTGATGAGGGCGGCGGAGGAGGATATCGGCGGAGGAGGGCGGCGGTGGAGATCGGCGAAGGAGATCGGCGGATGAGGACGGTGGTGGAGATCGACACTGCTGCACTCCATCAGATCTGCCATGGCGACGGAGGAGGAGGCGGTGGTGGCGTGGAGGAGGCTCCTGTGACTGTGATGTGTGAAGAGAAGCGAAGAGAGAGAGTGAGAGAAGAGAAGAGAGCGAACGAGAGAAGAGAGTGTGAGATGAGCTATTGAGCTGTTCAACAACAGGGGTTGAAATCTATATAATATAATATATATTATATCATATTATATATATAATAGAGAGTGTGAGACAACCGAGGATAATATAATATATATATATAATAGAGTGTGAGATAAGAGAGTGCAACAGAGTTTGACTGACATATATATAATATATATATATAAATCGGGGGGCTAACCGGGGCGGGGGCCGGGGCCGGGGCCGGGGATGAAATATATATCACCGTCCCCGGCCCGAATCTGTTCGGTGATTAAGTTTTAAATACCATCCCCATCCCCGTGGGGGTATTTTTCGGGGAAAACCCACTTAAATCGGGGTCGGGATTGGGGATCCCCGTCGGGCCGGTTTCAAATTGCCATCCCTAATCCTCTCTCCCTCGTCCTCGGGGATTGTGGATCCGTCAAAAGACTCCTCGAAAGGCGAGCGCTACCTTACTCGACCTCTCCCCCGATCGACTCCTCCTCGGCCTCTCACCGGGCCCCATCTCTGTCTATTGGCTACGGAAGGTCAGCGCCGGTTCAAGCTAAAAAGAGGACAAATATCAGTCGGAGTAAACAAAGTGTATAGTATGGCAACAATAGTAAACCGTAGATAGAATGTACCTCGATCCCATGGGTGACTAAGGTAGTCTGCCTCCTCCGTACCATCAGAAGCAGTCAGTCGATCGTCCGAAGGAGCTCATCACCAAATGCTCGAGATATCTAAAAAAGAATAGAATTTGAGAAAGGCAAACAGAATTAATAGTGAACAATGAATAGAAATGGCAGAAAAGAAGCTACAGTGCAAAATGGACGAGCACAAAGAAATGTATGCATGTTTAACGCCAGGGGCAAACACGAGCCTACAGTCCCTCTCCTCGATGTGCTCTAGTGGGATCTGCTCGATCACTCCGTCCGGACACATGTATATGATCTCGATGGGGATCACAGGAAATCCAGGAATGGGAGCAATGGCAGGGGCACCTCTAGCAGGTGCACCACCTGCGCCAGTAGCAGTAGTAACAATCTCTAGCACAACTCGAGCCATACCTGGAGTAAGAGGTGGCGTCACTCGAGTGTGTAAGAAGGCAGTGAAGTCGCCAGGCTCATGATGACGATCACCGTCTTCACCTATCATCAAGAGGTCGATCTCAGAACCATCCTGTAGATCATCCACTACCATCATGCCGGGAGAAGGAGGATGTGGAACGTCAAGGTTAGCAATGCCCTACGTCTGGCGGATGAACCTCTCTCTTAGGTAGTATGCCCGGCCAAAGGGGCCCTCGAATAGAATCCTCATCATAGAGGCATGCCATGCAGCGACGTAGGTCGTCCTCAACACCTGGGGAATGCCTGCCCAAGGGTGCCAGTCAACCTGTGAAATCAATGTATTGTCAATTGTCACTGCAACATGAGGAAATCAGTGTAGTGACAGATGTTAGTGCAGTGTCAGAATGGTAGTGCAGTGTTAGATGTCAATGTAGCATAAGGAAATCAGTGCAGTGTCAAATGTAAATGCAGTGTGAAATCAGTGCCCTGACAAATATTAATGTAGTGTTAGCATAACAGTGCAGTGTTAGAAATCGGTGCAATGTCAAAAGTCAGTACAGTATGAGAATGGTAATATGGTACAGATGCAATAGCATGAGATTGGCCGTGTAGTGTGGAACAGTGTAATATGCTTATAGTAGCTAACAGCTAAAAATTGGCATTTTGTTACCTGGTCCGCCATGATCTTATTGAAGAAGCAGCGGGAGTATGGGAAGGTTTGGTCTACAAGGCGGCGTCGCTGGAACCGCGAGTTGTAATACCAAGAGCGGGGTACTGACCACTCGATTGGCTTCACTGGGATTGGCGCCAAGGAAATCAAATATGTATAGACCCAAAGCTGCAAACAAAAGGCAAACAAAAGACATGATAAAATAGATCAGATGACTAAGAGATGCAATAATGAATAGGATGTAAAGCATATCAGAAAAGTCAATGTAGGGTGTACCTCCCAAGCCCTCCAGTAGCTGTCGAGTGAATCCGCCTTGCGGCGGGAAACGAAGCTCATGTAGCAATATAAGGTGGCCAGGCTGACACCACCTCAATCGTACTCCACTACCAGAGGAAGGTGTACCAGTGCCCCTAGAATGTATAATCCCACGTTATTTTCCCTGTTTGCAAATAGGGTAGTACCGAGAAGATATATGAGGAAGCCGCGGGTGTACTGGGAAACCTAATCTATAGTAGCTGGCTAAGTGCCGAAAAAATGCTCCAAGAACCAGCTGTAGCGCACCATCCCATGGCCGATGGTGTCTGGGATCGCCCCAAGAAGCTGGAGCTGTGTATCCCTCCACTGGGTCATATCTGGATCAAAGGGGACTAGGCCGCTGACCCCAACCAGCAAACTGGTCAGCATCGAGAAGTCGTATGGGGTTAGTGTCATCTCCCCAGTCAAAGAGAAGTGGAATGAGTCGGTGGTGTCCCATCATCTCTCTACCAGGGCCCTATAAAGCCAAGACTTGGCCCTCATCTGTATAAGCCCGGAGCAGAAGGGCCCAAAGCCAACAACATTTACTAAAGTGCGAACCTCTACGGGAAGTTACTCGTACCAACGCCGGGGGCCGGATATAGAGCCGTAGCCACCTATCCTCATGGCTATCACTTATCAATGGGAAGTTTTATTAGTATGTTTACAGTAGAGATGAGTGGATTGTTCATTAATTTCAACTTTCAACATGTATGCAAAGTAAAATAAAGGGAAAATTTGCATACCGTGGAGGTGTCGACAGACGCATGCTCCATGGGCTCTCGCAGTAGAGTGTCCTCATCTAGTCCTGGGATGAAACCCTTAAATCTTAAGATGCCGCCAGGGAGTGGCACATGTGTACGTGGCTAGTATGTAGCCGCATCAAAGGGCCTCTCGACAAGAGGAAGCAATGCAACCTCCTCCACCTCCATGTCTGCACCAAGAGTAGCACCAATACCTGCAGCAGGGTCAGGGATAGCTACTTCGTCACTAACCATAGAGAGGAGATGAAAAAGTGAAGAAAAAGTGAGTGGTTGGGTGTTTTTAGAGTGAAAATCACAAAACCAAAACCCTAGGAAAGAGAAAATAAAGAGGAAACAAAAAATCAAAGGGAAAAGGGGTAAAAGTTGGGAAAATATGTGAGGATCTAAGAAAAACCAAGAGAAAATTCAAAACGTCACCAAACCAAAATCCAATCGGTTCAAAAGATATAGGATCAAGAGGGTTTTAAGGAAAGATTTTGCAAAAGTTGTTGGGTAACTCAAGAGGAAGGGAAATCTAGAGAGGGAGGAAGGTTAGAGAGGGAGGATGAGGTGTTTTCGAATGGGAAGGTGTGAGGAAATGAGGGTTGGGTCATGTTTAAACAGCCACGGGTGTCGATTTTCCCGATTTGCCCCAACCCCGCTGTCAAAGGCCGGCGGGCTGTGTCGAAGCCTGGCCGTGCATCACCGAGGCCCGGCTGGCCTTTGGTGATTTCAGTTCTGTTTTTTTTTTTTTGTGTGTTGCTTGTTATTATTATTTTATTTTATTTCTGGTTTTATTTGGATTTTAATTTTGGGTTTTAATTTGGGTGTAATAATAAGCTGTATGATAATAATAATGAGTGACAAAAAAATGAGTGATGAAAAAGAAAAAAGAAGAGACAAAATAACAGTGAGTGAAAAGAAAGAAATGAGAAAACAAAGAATGAAGGCATTGATGACTGTTCTGGTCATTGATGACTTGTTTTGTCTAGTTCGTAATTTATTCTGTCATTTCGTACCACACGATATTGTATGTACAGTTCATTCAGAGGAGTTCTAGATAAGTAATTTGTGTCTCAGTAGAAGAACCTGCATAGCTTTGTAGCTAAGATTTTTGTGCATCTATAGCACGCATTCATTTTGTGCATCTATCGCACTTGTTCACTTTGTGCATCTATCGCACTTGTTCATTTTGTGCATCTATCACACTTGTTCGCTTTGTGCATCTATCGCACTTGTTCGCTTTGTGCATCTATCGGACTTGTTCATTCTGTGCATCTATCGCACTTGTTCACCTTGTGCATCTATCGCACTTGTTCACTTTGTGCATTTATCGCACTTGTTCACTTCGTGCATATATCGTACACCTTTCCTTTTTGTTTCTCAGGACGCGTGACGCGTAGCCCTGGGCGGGTTTCATCTCAGGAACGTATGAAGCACGGCACCGAGCGGTTTTGTTTCTCAAGACGCGTGAAACGCGGCCTTGGGCGGGTTTCATCTCAGGAACATGTGAAGCACGGCTCCGAACGGTTTTTGTTTCTCAGGACGCGTGAAACACGGCCTTGGGAGGGTTTTATCTCAGGACGTGTGAGGCATGGCTCTGAGCGATTTCTGTTTCTCAGGACACGTGAAGCACGGCCTTGGGCGGGTTTCATCTCGAGAACGTGTGAAGCACGGCTCCGAGCGGTTTTTGTTTCTTAGGATATGTGACGCGCGGCCTTGGATGGGTTTCATCTCAGGAACGTGTGAAGCACGACTCTGAATGATTTTTGTTTCTTAGGAAGCATGAAACACGGCCCTAGGCGGGTTTTATCTTGGGATGTATGAAACACGGCTCGGAGTGGTTTTTGTTTCTCGGGACGTGTGAAATAGCTCCGAGCAATTTTTATTTCTCAGGACCCGTGAAACGTGGCCCTAGGCGGGTTCTATCTCGAGACGTGTGAAACACGGCTCCAAGCAATTTTTATTTCTCAGGACGCGTGAAGCACAGCCCTGGGTGGGTTTCATCTCTAGAACATGTGAAGCACGGCTTCGAGCGGTTTTTATTTCTCAGGACCCGTGAAACACGGCCCTAGGCGGGTTTTATCTCGGGACGTGTCAAACACGGCTCCGAGTGGTTTTTGTTTCTCAGGATGTGTGAAACACGGCCTTGGGTCGAGTTTTATCTCGAGAAGTGTGAAACGCGGCTTCGAGCGGTTTTTGTTTCTCAGGATGCGTGAAATGCGGCCTTGGGCGGGTTTTACCTCGGGACATGTGAAACACGACCCCAACCGGTTTTCTTCTATCTTAGGGCGCGTGAAACGCGGCCTTGGATGTGTTTTCTCTCTGGACACATGAAACACAATCTCAAGCAGTTTTGTTTCTATCTTAGGACGCGTAAAGTGCGACCCTAAGTTGTTTTTCTTTCATCTCAGGACGTGTGAAACATGACCCCGAGCAGTTTTCGTCTTCTCGTTTCTCAGGATGCGTCCTGAGCTGTGTTTTCTTTCCTCGTCTTGCGTTTTGCCGTGGTTAGAGTATGTTTTGAATCTTTTGTCTTTAAGCTTGAAGCTACTCATTCATGTATTGTTATAGCCTGCGTAATCTACTTGTTATTGCTTATTGCATCATCTTGCATGATCATAAGTTTTCAAAATAGCCGACTTCGCAAAGCGTGTCAGTCCATCTTTCAAAGTTGCATCGTGCGGATCATTTGCATCTTGCCTCGAACTACGTTGGTTTGATTCCTTGCAAAGGGATTTGTAGGCAGCTTGCGAGTGCAACTAATCTAATTTCTGTCTTGCATTCTTGTCTAGGTCTTACGGCCTTATCAAAATGGGTCGTCTCTAGGCTTTGACATTCACTCACGTCATTTCATGACTTTGAGCTCTGTCAAAGAGGGGTAACTATAGACACCCCATTTTTAACCACCCACAAGACTAAGGCGCTTGGTTCGATACACTCGATGATGAAATTGAATTGTGTGCTTTGAATTCACAATGATTCGGATTCAATCAGGCTCTCGAAATGACCTCAAATCTTCAACATTTACCTTGTTTGAACTTGTGAGTTTCATTTTTGGACCTTTTTCCACTCTGAGCTGAGTTTGAACCAAAAAAATAGGGGAGGGCATCAAAGCCCGGCCGTGTGTAGACACCTCATTTTTTACAATTCTCAAGACTTGGATATGCTTGCAGGTACATCCAGGGACAAGTTCGATTGCTTGTCGAGTATTCGAATTTCGCGACGGAACGTCACAGGTTTGAGCTTTCCAAACCCTGTATTCTTTCTGTCTCATTTTTGGACCATGTGTTGGCCCTTTCAGCATGCTTCTTGTGAGGCACTGCCGACCACCTTTTGGCCCTGCTGGCCATGGAATTGTCTTTGCCTGCCATTGATGAAACGTACCGGCCATCAATGAGGCACTGTCGGCCACCACTGATGGCTGGCAGAACACCTTGTCTCAATAGATTTCACGCCAGATCTTTTGAGCCAGCTGGTTTTCACTCATCCCTCATCCATACACGTGTATGGAGGGATGAAGCCATTTCCAAGCTTGTTCAACGAGCTTTGCATTGCATGCCTCTATATAAGGGGAGGCTCCCCCCCCCCCCTTTATAGAGGTTCAGCAATTTTTAGAGACAATATCTCTCTCTCTATATTTCTCTCTCTCTCTCTCTGTATATATATATTGTGTTAGTTTGTGCCTTAAAGTGTAATTTCTCTTCATTTTTGCACTACAACACCTAGCAACACACCACCATCTTTGAGCTGAGGTTCTTGGGAGTGTTATTTGAGTTCTGAAAGTTGGGTTTTGCCACAGAAGCTACTGGTTTCGAAGTTGTGCTTCAAGGGTGAGTGTATTCCCATTTTAAGCCTTTCTTTGTATACCATATTGGCCATCCTTGCATATTGTTTTAGGCCTTGCTTTCAACTAAAAAAAGTTCTATTTTTAAGTGTTTAAGATGTTTGTTTGAGGCTTCTTTGGCATTGGGGGCGATCCACTCCCTTTTGTGCCTTGTTAGGCTTTGTTTTATACCATCACTTTGAGGCTTTGTGATCACCTTTATTTGGCCTTTCTACCATTGAATTCCAGAGGAATTTCAGTGGTGGAAACTTGTTTTTGAGGCCTCAAATAGGAGGGGGTTGTCCCCCCTCCTCTTCTCTTGTTTGCTTGTGTTGATAGCTCATCAAAGTAACATGTTTGCTAAGCTTGTTTTGGGTCTATCTCAGTAGGTTTTTGGTGTTGTTTTAGCATGCTATAGCTCTGTCTAGGCTTGGTTTAATAGCCTCTTGCATACTCCTTGCACTTGTAGTGCATTTCCACTCACTAGCCTAACATGCATCATGCTTTGGACCATCATTCTAGCATGATTTTGGCTCTACTCCAAGAAGCTTTTCTTTATATTTTGTCATGCTTAAGCTCTATTTGAAGGTTTTTTTGTCATGCATGCCTTGCTTTGTATAGCCATGGTTCATTATTGCTCACTAGCTTTGAGTTTCCAAGTCACTAGTATGCATTGCTTGGGCCATTTGCATGATTTTGCATCATTTGGTATGTGATTTCAGTGCATGTAGTGTGTTCATGCCCTCACATCTTTCACTCATTCAATGCTTTGGAGGGTTGGTTCTTTATGCCTTAAGTATGAGCCTTTATGTATGCCATCTTGCCTAGGCTTTTGGGCTGCCATATCAATGTGTTTTGGGTGTTATTTTGCCATAATACAACTCTGATTTTTATTGGTGAAGCCATCTCATGCTTGGTTTTGGTAGGTGTAGTGTAATCCTCCTTGTTGGCCTTGCATGCTTATTGTTTTGGCTCTTCATGCTAGCTTGTTTTGGCTTTGCTCCATACATGTTTTAGCATTGTTTTCGTATGCTCTAGGACTGTTTTGGGTGTTCTTGGCCTTTTGGTTCATGTATTGCATAGCTATAGTGCAAGTGCCTATGCTAATTTCAAGCTTTGAGCCTTCTAGCATGCTTCAGTTGTGACATGTACATGATTTGGCATCATTTACCATGTTATTTCAGAGCATATAGCATTGCCATGTTCTCACTTCTTTCACCCTTTGAGTGCTTTTAAGGGTTATGCATTGTTGCCTTGTTTGTGGCCTAATGTGTATGCATGCATGCCTAGACCTTTGAGCTCCCATCTCAGCATGTTTTGGTCCTTGTTTTGACCTATTTAAGCTTTGTCCATGATTGGTTCCATCATTTGTGTCATGTATTGCATGCCTCTTGTGTAGTCCCCTTCACTAGCTTTCATGCCATACTTGTGTTGTTTGAGTGATTTGGCATCATCTCATACATGATTTCAGAGTATTTAGTGTTGTCACACTCCCATATTTATCACTTCCTGATCATGTTTGAGGGTTGTGCTCTCATGCTTAGTTGATGAGCCATTGCATGTGCATGCATTAGCTTGCTTTTCATGCCATCATTTTAGCATTTTGGCCACTGTTTTGGGCATGATTGAGGTCTGTCCATATTCAATTTAAGTCCATATAGCATGCTGTTTGCATGTTGTTGCATTGCATTGTGTTAGCATGTTGTTTGCATGTTGTTACATTGCATTGTTGTTTGCATGCTTATGTTGCATTGCTAAGTTGATCATGCTGCATTGCATTGTGTTTGCATGCTTATGTTGTATTAGCATTGTTTGCATGCCATTAGCATTGCCAAGTTGATCGTGTTGCATTGCATTGTGTTTGCATGCTCATGTTGCATTAGCCTTGTTTGCATGCCATTAGCATTGCGAAGTTGATCATGTTGCATTGCATTGTGTTTGCATGCTCATGTTGCATTAGCATTGTGTTTGCATGCTCATAATGCATTAGCATTGTTTGCATGCCATTAGCATTGATAGGTTGATCATGTTCCATTGCATTGTGTTCAACCCGGTGTTGTGTTTGAACACAAGGTGGATTAGCTCATTTCATACTTGAAGTGATGAAATAAGCCAATCTTCCTTTGGTCTCCATTGCTTTTGATTTCTCATGATCAGGAGGTGGTCTTGGTGTCTTGTTTGTCATGTATTTATTGAATTTGCACATGTTGGATCTTTGGCCATCATGCATTGAGATGCGTGATTGATGGTATTGGATCCAATGATGCCCCTTCCATTGATGTTTTGAAATGATATGGAGTAGCATAGTGCGTACATACCCTTGGGAGACCCTCAATTTTCTCTATTTTGTGCTCTACTGCAGATTGGTGTCCCAGCACATCAGTGGTCGGCACCCTCTTATTTCTGGCCAGCAGCCCTTCATCCTTGGTCGGCAGTGTGCATATTTGGTCGGCAGGGGGGGTCGGCAGAAACTTCTCATGGCCGACAGGCCACTGATGCACTCCGCAGCACTGTTTGAGTGAGATCCAGCAGCTAATTCTCAAGGACACCCTGCAGATAGAGCCTCTAAAGAGCATTTGGAGAGCTTTTTGGGACGGGAATCGAGGGCATGCATCATTCCTTGTTCAAGGCAGAGCTGAGGCAGTTTAGGGCTTTATTTGTTAATTAGCATTCAGTGTTGTAACTTAATTAATTCATTTGATTGGTTAAAGTTTTGTAATAATTAATTAGCTTAGTATAGTTAATTAGTTGGTTTGTAATAATTAGTTTAATTAGCTTAGCGTATTCATTCGAACCCTCCGTCGGGAGGGTGAATTTTGTAATAAGTGTGCGTGTGTGTGATGCATGTCTTCCAACCCCACGTCTTTCTCCATTTTATTTACCAGCTTTTGATGGTTAGTTTTAGGGCATGTTTCAATTAGCATACTTATGCTTCGCATATTTGCATTCATTCATCTGTCTTGCATGCACCAGGCTCGGTGCATCATTCAAACTACATCGTATTTCAATACTTACTTGAATACGTGTTTCAAACCATGTTATCAAGTGTTGCATTCATATGCCATTCTAGATAGCTGAGCCTATTTTAGTTGCATTTTTGCATGTGTTGCATTAGGCATCTTAATATAGCTAGGATCATGTATTGATTACTAACTAGCTTCTGTTTTGGCTCGGAGTACACTCTGAGTGTTTATACTTTAGCATCCTTGCATGTGTGTAAGTGACTGCCATGATAGAATGCTTGCCATGAGGTTAACTACTTAAGTGATTAACTGCATGAATGCCTGTGGATGAAGGTTTCATTGCTTAAATTGGGACGATTCATCAAAATTTGCGTTTTAAGCCCACTTGAAGTGGCAAATCACCATGTTTTCTAAGCCCACTTGAGGGTGGCAAATCCATGACTTAGCCCACTTGCGAGTAGCACTTTCAAACCATTTTCAAACAAACAAACATGAGATGTTTTGTTCCAACTTGAGTGATTGAGTCTATACTTGTATGCTGTGCAAGCTAGCTAATAAACCAGTATAAGAACGCATGTGTTTTCAAAAAACAACATATCATGTTAGTAAAGGCCGATCCTTTGATCGGGCGAGCGGGGGTGCTCATTTCATGACCTTCCCCCCTTGTACCCAAGTTCCCGAGCCGAGGCAACTTTGGTGATGACGGACACGTGGACTTAGCCACGAGTCAGGGTTTTCTAAATTTCCCAAATAAAAATATTTAGGTAGCGGCTTTGAAATCTGGCAAAGCAGTCCATGTTTGGCACTTCTTGATAAAAATTAGTTTTCCAAAATGATTTGATGAATTTGGACACTTTGGTGATTTATCAGTCTCACATTGTACTTTGTGAGATTAGATTCAGAACCGTGACATGAGTCCGAACTGTAGTAGCCAAGAACCATGATTCGCGCCCTTGCGCGCGGAGTGGAGTTCCGGGTGGTCTACAGTTTCTGGCGACTTTGCTGGGGGATTTAGAGAACTTGACTCGAACTCATGATATGTTGTTTTGACTACACTTATGTGTTTCTTTGCATTGCATTTGCATTGGTGCGCCTAGGACACCGTGCTTGCCGTCTGCTATTCCTGAACGGTCTACCAGAGGTTGTGTGCCATAAGGCTGGCCGATTGCGGGCTCTGCCACAGTGGGAACACAAACCTTGGTTTTTATCAAGGCACCCTTTTTGACCATTCGACCTAGTGCATATCGGAATCCGTAGTGATTATTCCAAACTAGGACAAGTTGCTTACCTGATTGTAGGTTATTTGAAACTGCTGTGTGCGTAGTGAAACTCTAGCTCCTGACAAGATAGGACAGGGAAACCCTACCCCTCCATAGGGGTGTTTTAGCTCTCACTTACTTGCTATGTGCTTTTAGAGTGTGTCTCTACAGGGAATGCATGTATCAGTTTGCGAGTCTGGGTATCAGGCCTGTGGACATCAGTGTTTGGGGAATCAGTTTTACTTGAGGGTATCTGATCTGGGGCAGTGATTTGGGAACAGTGATCAATGTTGAGAACAGTGTATTCAACTTACGAATGCCAACTGTGTGTTGTCTTGTCAACTGTGTGTTGTCTTTATTTAAGCCGTTATGCTGTCTGTTTTTCTGGTTGTTTGTTTTCTTATTATGCTTTATTTATCTTTTTGCAAGGTAGTTTAGCACAATTGCTTCCAACCAGGCAGATATTCCCCAAGCACTCTGGGTTAGAGGTCGAAGACTTTATCGATCCGAGGATCTGATAGACGGACAACCAGTGTTCCTTTCATTACCCCCCCGTTACTAGACGGAGGTCAGTTAGGCGCAGTTCATCAGTACAGCAGTTGCCAGATCAGTGGTCCTTATCTATCCCACCAGTGAGTAGTCAGGCTGAGGTTTCAGTTTCTACCCCAGAGAGAGATATACCAGTGGTTCAGTCAGATCAACACCTTACGGCCGATATGGAGGACATGATGCGTCAGCTCCAAGAGACTATGCAAGCCATGCAGCGAGATGATGCCCGCTAGGCAGAGGTTGTGGCACAACAGGCAGAGTTAATTGCCAAGCTACAGCAGCAACAACCACAACAAGCCGGAGCATCTGCTTCGCATCCACCCCCACCCCCGCCGAGAGTTCTAATACTCGGGGATACTGCAAACGTCCAGGAAGATATGGACGCCCCGACAGGGCCAGTTCCGCCACCAGTTTTACCGCAAATTTCAAAAACACCGACCTTCTCAACAGATACACCGTTTGAATCTGAGATGGACCCAACCGCTCTGAAGATGAGCAAGCTTGAGAAGCTGTTCAAACTGGCCCAGAGGGTCAATTCCATTCCAGACATAGAGGATGGATACACCGACTCAGCGGTGACTTTGCCGGACCAGTTCAAGATGTTGCACATAGACCGTTTTGACAGTTCTGGAGATCCCATGGTGCATCTGCGGTTGTTCTCGGATATCCTATGGCCGATGGGCCTCTCCAGACTATAAAAACTTTCCCTCTTTGGCTGGACCCTATTGGGTGTTGCGGCTATTTGGTACGCAAAGCTGGAGGACTCTGTCAAGAGAAGCTAGGAGGAAAGGGCTGAGGCCTTTGTAGCTCAATACTCCTACAACACGCAGATCGAGATCACAACTCGTGATCTTGAGACAACTAGACAGGAGCCGAAGGAGAGCTTCTTTGACTTTGTAACCCATTGGAGGGCCAAAGCTTCTATGATGACCATCAGGGCCGGTCAACAAACACCAGATACGGATGGTTGTGCGCAACCTCCAACCTAAGCTGATACAAAAGATGATCGTCTTACCCCTTCCCACCTTTGCGGATTTACAAGAGATTGGGGTACAGATCGAGGACGCCATGAAGCAGGGTCTGATTGACCACGAGAGAGAGCAGCCTAGGAGGGCATTTACTAGCAGTTCGAATGCAGGCACGAGTAATGCTGTAGCTGCCAGAACTTCAAATGTAGGCATGGTCACCACCACCTCCACTCCAAAAACACTTACAGCCACCCCATTTACTGGTGCGTCCGGAAGTAGCTCACATACAGCTAGATATCCACCCCGAGGCCAAAGAACCTTCACTCCACTATACATGCCCCTGTCCAAAGCTCTGTGGGTTCTGATCAGGAAAGGGCATTTGAAGCCCTTGGAGCCACGGCCATTACCAGACAAACTTCCTGCTTCCCATAATCCGGCCAAATACTGTGCCTTTCACCAACAGCATGGTCACGACACCGACCAGTGCTACAGACTGCGTCACGAGATCCAGGACCTCGTTGACAATAGGGTGATCGTACCCCCAGAAAAACCAAATGTCACAACCAACCCTCTCCCACCACATAACCAAGCTCCACCACCTAAGCGCATCAACCTGATCCAAGCTGGGGTTGTGTCATATGACACTAGTATATACATCACGTCCTCCTACCTACCCAAACCGGAGGTGTTCATTCCAGACAGCACGGACTTGTGCATATTGAGCACCTCCCAAACCCAACCTGAACCAGTGGTGGTGACTATCGAAGATAGAATTGGGATAACTTTGGGGACACATGGGAATGATGATTCAGAGCCTGAGGGGTCTGCAA
The DNA here is from genome assembly GCA_036172215.1 of Camellia granthamiana. Taxonomy (NCBI): domain Eukaryota; kingdom Viridiplantae; phylum Streptophyta; class Magnoliopsida; order Ericales; family Theaceae; genus Camellia; species Camellia granthamiana. The sequence goes on along the minus strand of CM069916.1, from coordinate 73,764,481 downwards.
GCTTTGAGTATAACCCAAGTGGTTATATCACATCAACAGATCAGGTTAAGCCGAGGGTAGAGTTGTTGGTTGGGGTAGAAATCAGTGTCGTTCGGGAGGATGGACCTAGTCAGGGTTAGATGACCTAGTAGAATTGGAGGACGATATCGTGAATCTGTAATTCTTCTATGAACAAGATCCAGGGGACGTGACTGTCAACTGGTTTGATCTGGATGGATCGACAGCAAATATAGGGTGGCTCAGCGACGAGCCAGATGTTGTTAAGGAACCTCAACCAGCACAGGGGCCGTCAGAAACGGGGGGCATCAGTAGTGGCCAGAATGGCCGGGAATCAGGAAGCATCGCCGGAGAGCGCCGGTGCTAAGAATTTTGCTCGGGATCCAGGCAGTTTGAGTACAGTAGATCTTGAACAAGACGCTGCACTGAAGTAGTTTGAGCAGGAAAAGATCAAAGATCTTGAGAAGGCTAGAAAGGCCAATGCCCCTGCGGGGACGGAACGTGTTGTGAGCACAAGAATAGTTGCAATGGAACTGGATAGCTGCCTATCGGTGGCCGAAGAGATGTGGTGGGAAGACGACGACTTACGTTTTGCCCACACTGACGAAGATTGGGGACAAAACCAACCGGATGATACCTGGTATGTTGAAGAGGTGGATCATATGACCAGAAGTGGCTGGTATTTCAAGCCCCCACATTTAGATCAACCAGAGGCATCTAGAAAGGACAAAGAAGCAGAGAGGTAGAAGGAAAAACTGCTCGAGGAGGAGGCTGTAATAAAACAGCTTAAGAAAATCCAAGCAGATATCTCCATCTGGGGACTGCTTATGGCCTCAAGAGTTCATAGGCAAGCTGTCCTTTCTGCAATGGACAGGGCTAAACTTTTAATCGATACAACTCCAAAGCAGTTAGTAGGACTGGCTTTTCCGGGAGGAGCTTCCTCGACCTTGACCTTCACTAACAAGGAACTACCGCCTGAGGGCTCAGATCATAACAAACCGCTCTATATCTCTATCGAGTGTAGAGAGAAATGGATACCAGTGGTCCTTGTTGACACAGGATTTGCCATCAACGTGTGCCCGTCGAGGACAGCATATGCTATCGGATTGAAGCCCACGGATTTTGTGCCTACGGCCCAGGTGATACGGGCGTATGACAATACTAGCAGAGAGATGATGGGGACTGTCCAGATTCGGACTCAGGTTGGTCCAGGGCAACAGGATATTGACTTTCATGTCTTGGATGTTCCTGCAACCTTCAATCTACTCTTGGGGCGGCCGTGGCTGCACCAGGTGAAGGCTGTCTCTTCCACCCTCCACCAGATGCTTAAATATCCCTACGGGAAGGGGGTGGCCATCGTCTTTGGGAATTTTTCAATCCATTCGCCGCCAGAGGTTTCTACACCAATTCTGGAGATTGAGCATGGCGCGGAGGATGTGTTCTTGTCAGGGTTCACCCTAACTGAGGCCCGGGTTGTACAGAACATCCTAACTGTGGATGAGGGGCTATACGTCAATGCACAATCTATCTACCTTATGAACAAGCTCCAACACATCCCGGGATAGGCTTCGGGCGAAGTGGCAGGAAAGGCATTACAGCATCGGCCGAAGTGCCGCATAACCCATATACTTTTGGCTTAGGTTATCTGCCTACCAAAGAGGACTGGGCGAGGAAGGCAAAAGAGATGGCCGGAAGAGCCAGAGCAAAATAGGCTGGGAAACATTATAAGTTAATGCACCGACCTATCCAGGGCACCCTGAACGGAATCTTTGTTCGGGAGGGGGAAGACTTCCCGTTCTGCGGCTTCCCAGAGCCATGGCTAAATGCAGAGAGGCAGCACTTGCTGGGATTTGAGATTTTCTTTGACTTGCAATTGTCCGGGGATGATGTTGCCGAAGAGCAAACAGACCCATCGGCTGAGGTTGAGCAATACAAAGAGGAGGATTCCAAGAGCACAGAGATTGAAATGGGGGTAGCACTAGCTTGTCTACTTTCAGATCCTCAGATCGTACAGGAGTGCTTGGGGAATAACTTCTCGATTTCCATGATCGGGAATGGAGCGGTTGCGAGCCCGTCTTCAAACATTTTGGATGCATCCATCGCACCCTCCCTTGTCTGGCAATACAAGAAAGGCTTTTTATCGAGCAGCACCAGGTAAGGTAGTGAGCCGGAATTTGATTTCACTGAGTCTGTAGAGTCGGAATCAGGTTCCAGCTCGTTTGAGTCTGAGTCCGGTATTCTTGGGAGTGATAACCCGGATGCCACTGTCCTGTTCAAGTCGTCTTTTTCTTTTTCCTTTGAGTCTGTTGTAACAGAAGAATCAGGCGGACTGGATGTTATTAATGAGAATGGTACGGCTGTGGCTTCCGAGTACTTTTCTGTGCCTTTAATTTATTGCATTAATCAGGATTTTCAAAATTTTGATGAAAACGACGAGGAAGAAATTCCTCCGGTTTTGCAATATTTGCTTGATCAAGAGCAAGAGAGGTTTGTAAAACCCTTGGTTGATAAAATCACCACAATTAATGTTGGTACTGAGAAGGACCCGCGGCTGGTCTAGATTGGGTCCACGTTGTCTTCGGAGGAGCGCGAGCGCTTAGTCTCTTTATTAAAAGATTTCAAAGACGTTTTCGCATGGTCCTACGAAGACATGCTTGGAATTGATCCTGAGATTGTACAACACCGGATCCCTCTTGACCCAGAGGCCCGACCTGTTAAGTAGAAGCTCCGAAGGATCTGCCCGGACTGGGCTCTAAAGATCAAAGAAGAGGTCACCAAGCAGATTGACGCAGGGTTCCTGTTGGTATTTGAATACCTTACTTGGTTGGCCAATATAGTTCCAGTACCGAAGAAGGATGGCAGAATTCGAGTATGTGTGGACTTCAGGGATTTAAACAAAGCCAGTCCGAAGGATGATTTTTCTCTGTCGCATATCGATGAATTAGTGGACTTCACTACTAGGCATGCGCTGCTCTCGTTCATGGATGGGTTTTTAGGCTACCATTAGATTTTGATGGCACCCGAAGACCAGGAGAAGACTATTTTCACCACCCCATGGGGAACCTATTGTTATAGGGTGATGTCGTTTGGGCTGAAGAATGCTGGAGCTATATATCAACGAGCTGCGACCACAATTTTGCACGACATGATCCATAAAGAGGTTGAGGTGTACGTGGACGACATGATTGTCAAGTCCAAGGAAAGAGAGGGCCACTACACCGCCTTGCAGAAATTCTTCCAAAAGATCAGAGAGTATCGGTTGCAGCTGAATCCTCAGAAATGTACATTCGGTGTTACAGCAGGGAAAATGCTGGGGTACTTGATCACACAAAGAGGTATCGAGGTCGATCCTTCCAAAATCAAGGCCATCTTAGAAATGCCACCACCGAGGATTGAAAAGGAGGTGCGAGGCTTTCTGAGTAAAGTACAATTCATAAGACGGTTTATTGCAAAATTAACCTTGACTTGTGAACCACTCTTTGGTCTCCTGAAGAAAGGAAAGAAATTCCAATGGGATGACCAATGCCAAGTTGCTTTCGAGCAGATCAAACAATATCTACAGAACCCACCTATGTTGTCACCGCCTGAGCCGGGGAAATCGGTGATTATGTACCTTTCAGTGACTGAAACGATAATGGGCTGCATGCTTGTACAGGAGTCTGAGGGCAAAGTGGAGAAGGCTATCTACTACCTGAGCAAGAAAATGCTGGATTACGAGACCCGCTACACTCCGCTGGAGAAGGCTTGTCTGGCCTTGGTATGGGCTACCAGGAAGCAAAGGCATTACCTGTTAGCTCACTCTGTAATACTGGTTTCGAGATTAGATCCCATCAAATATCTCTTTGAGAAACCAGTACTTACGGGTAGGCTAGCCCGTTGGTTGCTTTTGCTGTCCGAATTTGAGAGAGAGCAACTGAAAGTGGGAGCGGGGGCCAGCAGCTCTCTCGTTCTCCATGCTGTGGCATACTGAGCTAGTTGTGCGCCTCGGATTGGAAATGCGGTAGGGTACTCTATCCCTTCCTCCGGGCAAGTTTGATCATGTCTGAACTGGCGCCGGAATCGGAATGGGAAATAAAGCACACAATGTGTCAGGCCAATCAACTGAATCCCGGGCTGATGAGTCATGCTGTAGCTCATCGCCGGTAAATTGAGCCAGGGGCAGCGCCAAGCAGTGTCGGTGGCAGACAAAATGCACATCCATTCACACCACCATCCCTCATCAGGGGCATCGACTAGATGTCGCCAGAAAAAATAGCCGCGAGCTGAATATGTTGGGCATAAGTCCACAACCTTCAACTTATCCATTAACCATATTTGGGGAGGGATGAAAAATGAGAGATTAAAGAATAGAGAGGTGTACAAGGAGAGAAAAGTGAGAAAATGGTTTTGAGAGAAAAACCGAGCCTGAGGGCCGAGTGATGTGAGAAAGATATGTGAGATGGAGTGAGAAACATTACCTGCAGCAGTAGTGGACTCCCCGCGAATCTAGTCGTCTCTCGGCGATGGAAAGCATCTAAACCCATCAAAGTCTCAGCTAGTGTCATGGCGATGCAGCTCTTGCCCTCTTTTAAACCTTGGGCAACCTCAATCAAATGGATGCTAGACCCACCGAAGCCTGGGGCAAGCAAGAAATGGGACGACATGCACAAGCAAAGCGCATGTCGCCGAAAACCCTGCCAGTGATGGTCGTCGTGGTCACCGGCATCAGAAAGCCAACGAATCAAGCTCGGAATGTCTAGTTCTCCATCGCCAATCAAAGACCGAGCGTCATGCAAAGTGAGTTCGCACATCCGTCCTAAGGCTTGGATGTGGCCGAAGCGGAATTGGGGCAAGATTTCTTCATCATGTTGAGATTCCATTAAAACTTGGAAGTCTTCGAAAGTGGGACACATCTCTTGTCCGCCAAAGCTAAAAGCATGAGTTACCAGATTCTAACACCTTGTCGCGGCATGAAGGAACGAAAGACGCAGCGGGGTACGACTCAGCGTGAATAGTGCATTTATTCCGAAGCCAAAGAAATGCAGCGTTTCCTAGCCATCCAAGTTAGCAATCCAATTTGTGAGATTTTGGACAAGAAATGCCTCTATTTGGTGCAAAACTGAGTTAGAATGAGGAAATCCCGAAGCTGGAACTCATATAGAAGATAAAGCAGTGAGTGGAGGATAGATGTCGACGTTTCGGAGAGTCTGCCATCGATGGCCGACACCTGCTTATTGATGGCCGGCAGTGGCTCATCGTGGCCGGCAGTGGCACACTGATGGCCTGCAGGCTTTCCCCTGTGGCTGGCAGCCTTTCCCTCATGCTCACTGACCTTTTTGGTGAAAATCCAGTTGTTTGCTACAGTGGAGTCCTGTTGTTTGTGCCTTTTAAGGTCTTGTTTTTTGTCCTGTTGGACTCTGTTGTGTCTCGTTTAAGATGTATTAGTCTTCATTTTTTGTATCGAGTTGTAATCATCTTTCTTTCATTTATCGAGTTGTCGTAACTTACTTATCGAGTTGTAAACTGGTTAAAGTCTTGTTGTTGCTTGTTGAGTTGTTTTGTTTATTTCAGTTGTTAGTCGGTTCACTGCCTGATTCGAACAAACACATGAACAATTTTCAAACAAAGTCCAATCTCATTTACTTGATGTAATGCGATGCGATGTGATGCTTAGAATTTAAAATGCAACACTTTTTCAACAAAAAAGCTGTTTCATCCCATCATGGATTCTTTTTTACAAAAGAGCACAAGTTTTAAAGAAAGTAAAACTGCCTGAGGCTGTACAAGGTGCTAAAACTACTAGTAAAAAGAGAAATAAAGCAAAAACAGAGCATCTGAATCAGCGCCAGTCGCCTCAAGGCTGAGAGGTCCTCCTCGCCTTCTTCCTCGACTGAGAGGACTCTGGAGCATCGTCACTATCAGCACCTGACTCTGAACCCGAACCATCTCCAGCCTCATCTCCATCCTGAGACAACTCTGACTGTGGACTCACTGCCTCCTCGTCAGACTCATCATCATCTGGGGCAGGCCCCCATGAACTACTCCCAGCGTAAGCACGACTAACTCTGTTATGGCTGTGCGCTGGAGTCCCTCGTCCCGCTCCCCCTGCTGCTCAGGGAGGTGCTGAAGGACCCGCCCTTGCTCCTGCTGGGGCATCTGATAGGCCTGGCATTAGGAAAGGAATCTGAAAAAGGGCAATTCACCAAAATGCATTAGTAATGAAATTTATCAAATGCAAAGAATAATGTGCTGTGAGCAGTGAGTGATCTGTAGTGAATGTATACCATAAGCAGTGTATGAGAGCAATGTATCAGATCAGTGTAGTGTGGAACTGTACAAATGCTAGTATGTCAATAAAATACTTTATAGCGTGAAGTGCAATTCGAAAGAACTTACTAGGATCTTGTAGAGGCTGAGCAGATCCAGACTCGTCTCTATCGTCTCTGTCATGGAGGCCACAAGATCAATGGCCTGCCCTGTGTACTCAATGGGCGCCTGCGAGTGCATCGAAGAGATCAGTATCCGATGAAGCATAATTGAAATGAAGTAAATATGCAAAATGTGGGGTTTAGTACATATCGGAGTCGGGCCTCGCATCCCGACAAGTGCATGTCCAGCTGATGTAGGCGCAATAGGGATCTAATAAATCTCCCCAGAACATCTCTGATAAGTCAATGAAGTAGGCAGCTCTGGCCATCCAGTCCCCTGCTTCTCCTCAGGACCTCTCCTCCTACGAGATCTGGTCGCTCTACCTTTCCCTCTCGCAACTGAAGCCCTCGCTCCCTCTCCTCCCCGAACACCGAACAAAGATGGCATCAGATGCGTCTGAATGAAGGTTGTGTAGTTGCCCTCCATGCAAAAATAATCCATCTCCAGTCCTACCATGAACTGAATCACCTAGTCAGCGGACAACCTGTGTGTCTCCCTTATCAATGGTGGAGGTGCCGTCAGTACAAATGGACCAAGCAATCCCAAGGTCTGGAGTACGAAGCGCTCACTCAAAAACCAGGCACGACAGATCGGACCCACGAAGAGGATGTGGTAGCGGGAGATAGTCCGGGCAGTGTGGTACTGATCTCGTAGCCCTAACGGTATCACATCCCATGGCTGCCACGTGATTTAAGAAAAGAGAGAATGGACAAGATGATCAGTTGTCAAATAACTAATGTGGGTGCATCAAGTTAATTAAAATAATTTCGTTGCGAAATTACCTCGTGCGCCGTGACCAAATCGAAATACTGCCAGAAAAACATAAAGCTCTCTCAGGTCCTACGATGGAGTGGGCCGTCGTATACATCAGAGAATGGGACTGTCGCTGGGGACTCCTTCACAGGCTCTAGAGCAAGTGTCGAAAAGTATGCGTACGCCCACAGCTGTAAGAAAGATGTGATCAATACAGTGTATGAACAGAGTGTAGGACATGCAGAAAGCAGAACACAGTACAATGCATAAGGAGTGCAGGTCTAGAGCAGATATCAGATTTTGTGTGTGCAATGTATGGTGTGCAGTGTGCAGTATATATGGTGTACAGAAAATGCACAGCAGAAAGCATATAGTGCAAGAACAGGTACAGAGAATGCAAAAAGTACAAGTGTTGAACAAAGTGAAAGCAGGAAATGTTAAGCAAATGATGAAAAGGGAAACTAAGCTGTGTACCTCCCAAGCTCGCCAGTAGCTGCCGATCAGGGTCCCGCACATCCGAGAGGTCGAGTTTATGTACCCATACAGAGTGGTAAGGCCGGCTGCGCCCCAGTCATAGAAACGGACCCGCTGGAGCACCACCAGAGCGCCCAGGAAGTATAAACCCACGGTATTCCACCTGTTCGAAAACAAGGTGGTACCAAAAAGGAATAGGAGGAAACCCCTAGCATACTGCGCCGCCTCCTCATTAGTCTCGGGATCCTCCCCTCTGTAATGCTCCTCGAACAAGGTATATCTAACCACGCCTGCTCGAAGTGTTGGTGGACGCACTCCAAGTAATGTATCCCATGCGGCCATCCACTCTCCCATGTCGGGATCAAGAGGAATCGGATCACCTCTTACGCCCAGGCCAGTGATCATGGCGAAGTCGAAAGGAGTCATCGTCATCTCTCCCGTCGTGGAGAAGTGGAAAGAGTTGGTGGTGTCCCACCACCTCTCCCCAAAAGCCCCTAGGAGAGGGCGACTCGCTGTGACCCGTGTCAAGCTGGAGCAGAATAGGCCGAAGCCAGTCCCGTCGATGATCTGGCAGAGCCTCGCGAGAAGCACATCATACCAATCCCTAGCTATCGTCACACCATAACCTTTGAAGGAGCGGGATCCATCCTGTGGCAGTGCATGTGATGAAATCAGATCAGTGATGTATTGAAAATACAGTTGAAATCAGATTAGTGATGTATTGAAAATACGGTTGCATTCAGAGCAGTGATGTATTGAAGATACAATTGAATTCAGAGTATGTGACGCCTGAGGTACAGTCGTATATAGTACATACGGGGCAGAGATGTGTGAAGTACAGTTAAATACAGAGCAACAATGTATGAAATGCAGTCAGATCAAAGCATGTGATGCAATCAGATCAAAACAGGGCAAGAAATGCAAATAGTTGAAAGTAATGCTGCAGAAAAGTAGAGTTGGTACCTCCACGGCAATGGCTGACAAATGAGACCTGGGCTCTCTCAGCAAGAGGTCATCTGGCACGTCCTCATTGAAATCAGTGAAGGCGTGAATGCCTTCCGCCACTGGTATAATGTGAGTCTTCGAGTGATACCTCGTGGGGTCAAAGGGGCGTACGCTCGGTGGTAAAGGCCGAGGCTTGACCCCTGGCTCAGCCGCGAAGTCCGCGACAAGCTCTACAGGAGGGAGCGCGGGAAAGCCCCCGTCATGCAGAATATCATCAGCCATCTGAAATAGATGCAAAAAAATGAGCAAAAATGGGGAAAAGGGTGAAGTTTTGAATAAATCAAACCCTAGGAGAGAGAAAAATTCAAATAAAGATAAGAACCCGGGAAAAGCGCACAAACCTTGGGAGGAACTCGAGGGAAATGATCCTTGGATGGTGGAAATGACAGAAGAGACGTCGAAATCAAATTCTGATTGGTTCAAATCGAAGAGAATTAAAGGGTTTTCGCGAATAAAGTTTGTTTAGGGTGTTGGGAAACACATATAACGCGTGAATCTAGAGAGAAGACACACCTAGAGGGCAAGGGAAATGTTTTCAATGCAAGGGTTTGTGAGCAAATGAGGTAATTTTAGGTGTATATGAAGACCCACAGCCAAAAAGACCAAATTGCCCGAATCTGCCATCGGTGGCCGGCAGGGGCACATCAATGGCCGGAAATACATTGTTGATGGCCAGCAGTGGCCACTGATGGCCGACAGCTTCCCCTGATGGCCGGCAAGCCTCCACTAGCTTTATCTGCCTCTTTTACCTTGGTATGTGTCCTTGGGTTCCAACAATTCCAAGGAGTGTTCAAAATTTGATTCAAAATGCCTCCGTGGAAACCCAGAATCATGTTCTCAATGTATGGTGGCCATCGCCCATCAACCCGCACAAGTTGTATCCTTTTAATGCATCGCAACTCTTCCGGGAGGCAAACCGGAAGTTGCCTTCAAGTTGTCTTTATCAAGCATGCTTTTGTTCTCACTTAGCATTTGCTTGTTATATTAAACATCCATTCTATATCTCGTTGCATTGTCATGCACACCTTACTTGCGTTGTCACGCACACTCGTTGCATTGTCATGCACACCTTACTTGTGTTGTCACGCACACTAGTTGCATTATCATGCACACCTTACTTGCGTTGTCATGCACACTCCACTTGCATTGTCATGCAACCCCTTCATTTGCGTTGTCACGCACGTCACTCGCATTGTCATGCAACCCTTTACTTGCATTGTCATGCATGTTCTACTTGCATTGTTATGCACATCTCTACTTGCGTTGTCACGCACGTTCTACTTGCATTGTTATGCACATCTCTACTTGCGTTGTCACGCACTTTTCACTTGCATTGTTATGCATGCTACTTGCGTTGTCACGCACTTTTCACTTGCATTGTTATGCGTGTTCCAGTTGCGTTGTTATGCACATCTCCCATGCATTATTATGGACCCTTTTCATTGGTATGATATGTGCACGCGTTTATCTTGTATTGAAATTGCATCTTGATATAGCGTTAATCATGTGTTTCTACTATATTGTATCTGTCAAAGTTTCTTTTTGTGCAGGCACGATATTGTATGTATAGTTCATTTGAAGCTGACACAACCAGACAATGTTGTATATGTTTCAGTTAGAGGAACTCTAGGTGAGATCATTCATGTTCCCTCGAACTCTATTGGATGTACCCTTCCTTTTGTGTTTGATACGCCGGGAGGTGTTTCATTTGAGACTCCGGATGTCCTCCGTAGTCGCTTCTAGCCTTCTCCGCATGGGACGCAGTGAGAATTGCATAATTTTCTTACATCCTTTCTGTTGAAACGTGTGAGATTTCTACAACTTGTCATTTTGCTTAAATTGTTGTATTTATTTTGTATAAATGCTTCATTACAGCTTTCTTTGCATAATCATAAGTTATGATCTGCATCGTGCATATCATTTGCATTTTGCCCCAGCCTGCGGGCGCATCTCTTTGTGATTATATTGAATGTTTGCCTGAGTCTTCGGCCTTGTCAAAAATGGGTCGTCTCTGGGCTTTGACATTCACTCCCGTTACTTTGGGACTTTCGAGTCCTGTCAAAGTGGGGCAACTGTAGACACCCCATTTTTGACCATCCTCAAGACTTGGATATGCTTGCAGGTACATCCAGAGACAAGTTCGATTGCTCATCGAGTATTCGAATTTCGCGACGGAACGTCATAGGTTTGAGCTTTCCAAACCCTGTATTCTTTTTGTCTCATTTTTGGACCATGTGTTGGCCCTTCCAACATGCTTCTTGTGAGGCACTGCCGACCAGCTTTTGGCCCTGCCGGCCATGGAATTGTCCATGACTGCCATTGATGAAGCCTGCCGGCCATCAATGAGGCACTGGCGGCCACCACTGATGGCCGGCAGAACACCTTGTCTCAGCAGATTTCACGTCAGATCTTTTGAGCCAGCTAGTTTCCACTCATCCCTCCTCCATACACATGTATGGAGGGATGAAACCCTTTCCAAGCTTGTTCAACAAGCTTTGCATTGCATGCCTCTATATAAGGGGAGGCTCCCCCCCCTTTATAGAGGTTCAGTAACTTTTAGAGACAATATATCTCCCTCTCTATATTTCTCACTCTCTCACACGCACTCTCTCTCTATATATATATTGTGTTAGTTTGTACCTTAAAGTGTAATTTCTCTTCATTTTTGCACTACAACACCTAGCAACACACCACCATCTTTGAGCTAAGGTTCTTGGGAGTGTTATTTGAGCTCTGAAAGTTGGTTTTTGCCACAGAAGCTGCTGGTTTCGAAGTTGTGCTTCGAGGGTGAGTGTATTCCCCTTTTAAGCCTTTGTTTGTATACCATATTGGCCATCTTTGCATATTGTTTTAGGCCTTGCTTTCAACTAAAAAAATTTCTGATTTTAAGTGTTTAAGTTGTTTGTTTAAGGCTTCTTTGGTGTTAGGGGTGATCCACTCCCTTTTGTGCCTTGTTAGGCTTTGTTTTGTACCATCACTTTGAGCCTTTGTGATCACCTTTATTTGGCCTTTCTACCACTGAATTCCAGAGGAATTTCAGTGGTGGAAACTTGTTTTTCAGGCCTCAAATAGGTGGGGGTTGTCCCCCCCTCCTCTTATCTTGTTTGCTTGTGTTGATAGCTCATCAAAGTAGCATGTTTGCTAAGCTTGTTTTGGGTCTATCTCAGTAGGTTTTTGGTGTTGTTTTAGCATGCTATAGCTCTGTCTAGGCTTGGTTTAATAGCCTCTTGCATACTCCTTGCACTTGTAGTGCATTTCCACTCACTAGCCTAACATGCATCATGCTTTGGACCATTATTTTAGCATGATTTTGGCTCTACTCTAGGAAGCTTTTCTTCATGTTTTGCCATGCTTAAGCTCTGTTTGAAGTTTTTTTGCCTTGCTTTGTATAGCCATGGTTCATTCTTGCTCACTAGCTTTGAGTTTCCAAGTCACTAGTATGCATTGCTTGGGCCATTTGCATGATTTTGCATCATTTGGTATGTGATTTCAATGCATGTAGTGTGGTCATGCCCTCACATCTTTCACTCATTCAATGCTTTGGAGGGTTGGTTCTTTATGCCTTAAGTATGAGCCTTTATGTATGCCATCTTGCCTAGGCTTTTGGGCTGCCATATCAATGTGTTTTGGGTGTTATTTTGCCATAATACAACTCTGATTTTTATTGGTGAAGCCATCTCATGCTTGGTTTTGGTAGGTGTAGTGTAATCCTCCTTGTTGGCCTTGCATGCTTATTGTTTTGGCTCTTCATGCTAGCTTGTTTTGGCTTTGCTCCATACATGTTTTAGCATTGTTTTCGCATGCTCTAGGACTGTTTTGGGTGTTCTTGGCCTTTTGGTTCATATATTGCATAGCTATAGTGCAAGTGCCTATGCTAATTTCAAGCTTTGAACCTCCTAGCATGCTTCATTTGTGACATGTACATGATTTGGCATCATTTACCATGTTATTTCAGAGCATATAGCATTGCCAGGTTCTCACTTCTTTCACCCTTTGAGTGCTTTTAAGGGTCATGCATTGTTGCCTTGTTTGTGGCCTAATGTGTATGCATGCATGCCTAGACCTTTGAGCTCCCATCTCAGCATGTTTTGGTCCTTGTTTTGACCTATTTAAGCTCTGTCCATGATTGGTTCCGTCATTTGTGTCATGTATTGCATGCCTCTTGTGTAGTCCCCTTCACTAGCTTTCATGCTTAAGGACTCTTGCATGCCATACTTGTGTTGTTTGAGTAATTTGGCATCATCTCATACATGATTTCAGAGTATTTAGTGTTGTCACACTCCCATGTTTATCACTTCTTGATCATGTTTGAGGGTTGTGCTCTCATGTTTAGTTGATGAGCCATTGCATGTGCATGCATTATCTTGTTTTTCATGTCATCATTTTAGCATTTTGGCCATTGTTTTGGGCATGATTGAGGTCTGTCCATATTCGATTTAAGTCCATATAGCATGTTATTTGCATGTTGTTGCATTGCATTGTGTTAGCATGTTGTTTGCATGTTGTTACATTGCATTGTTGTTTGCATGCTTATGTTGCATTGCATTGTGTTTGCATGCCATTAGCATTGCTAAGTTGACCATGTTGCATTGCATTGTGTTTGCATGCTCATGTTGCATTAGCATTGTTTGCATGCCATTAGCATTGCTAAGTTGATCATGTTGCATTGCATTGTGTTTGCATGCTCATGTTGCATTAGCATTGTTTGCATGCCATTAGCATTAATAGGTTGATCATGTTGCATTGCATTGTGTTCAACCCGATGTTGTGTTTGAACACAAGGTGGATGAAGGCTTCATTGCTTAAATTAGGGCAATTCATCAAAATGTGCATTTTAAGCCCACTTGAAGTGGCAAATCACCATGTTTTCTAAGCCCACTTGAGGGTGGCAAATCCACGACTTAGCCTACTTGCGAGTAGCACTTTCAAACCATTTTCAAACAAACAAACATGAGATGCTTTGTTCCAACTTGAGTGATTGAGTCTATACTTGTATGTTGTGCGCATCACATAGTATGCTAGCTAATAAACCAGAATAAGAACGCATGTGTTTTCAAAAACAACATATCAGGTTAGTAAAGGCCGATCCTTTGACGGGCGAGTGGGGGTGCTCATTTCATGACCTTCCCCCCTCGTACTCAAGTTCCCAAGCCGAGACAACTTTGGTGATAATGGACACGTGGCCTTAGACACGAGTCAGGGTTTCCTAAATTTCCTAAAATAAAAATATTTAGGTGGCGACTCTAAAATCTGGCAAAACAGTCCATGTTTGGCACTTCTTGTTAAAAATCAGTTTTCCAAAATGATTTGTTGGATTTGGACTCTTTGGTGATTTATCAGTCTCACATTGTACTTTATGAGATTAGATTCAGAACCGTGACATGAGTCCGAACTGTAGTAGCTAAGAACCACGATTTGCGCCCTCGGGCGCGGATTGGATTTTCGGGCGGTCTATACCGTGCATCAATGATGGCCGGTCGTGGCTATAAATGGCCGGCTGGCCCTTGGTGGCAAAAAAATACTATTCTAGGCGAGAGCTCGCCAACTGTCCATTTTTGAAGATATTTATCACCTTTTGAGCTCAAATTCTATAAAAATGAAGTTGTGTTATTGTTTTGAGTGTTGAACAAAATTTTGAGAGCCTATATACACCTTGAGAGCTCCTTCTTCCTCCTTCCATTGCAAGCAACCTTTGAGCTAACCTAGCTTCCTTGTGTCATCTCTATACTCCATACACAACCTTGTCTCACCACCTTAGAGCCTTGGTTGATCTTGGAGAAGCGTAATTCAAGCTTAAGAGTGGGCTGAAACCAAGTTTGGATCACAAACAACAAGCTCACCCCTTGAAAGGTATAAGCCTGTTTTCTTCTCTCTTGCTTTCATTTCTTTCATTTGCTTCATAATTCTTACTGTTTTATATTGTTTTGAGTCTATTTGAAGTGTTTAAGATTGGGTTTGAAGGGCTACCAAAAGGGTAGAAAGAGTTTGCTCTTTCTACAGCTTTACCTATAGCTCAAACCTTTCCTTTTCCACTCTTTTTCTTTGATATCTACACTGATTTTCAGAGTTTTAAAAGGGCCAAAAATCATGTTTTGAAATTTTAAAAGTAGAGGGTTAGCCACCCCTCTTGTTTTTGCTTACCAGCCTTCATTCTTCTCTTTATTGTTTAGCTTTTTAAGCTTTTTTCATGCATGTTTAGCCTCTATTTTCCATAGGTTAAGCGCTGTTTTAGGGCTGTCCAAGCCTTTTAAATGGATTTATGCTTTGTTTAGTTCATTTGTTGTCTCATAAGTTAGCATACATAACTTGTTGCGTGTTGTTCTATTCTAAGCATTCCTTTACTCATTTCCATGTTTAAGAGTCTAATTTTACTAATCAATCCACCATCCCTCTCTCTTTCATTCTTGAGAATGATTTCAACTGATTGAGGTTGTTCAAGACATGTAAGAAAGACTCCTACTTAATGGCTTAATCTTTTCGAAGATTCATTGCCAACGGTATAGTCTTTCTCTCATACTTTAGAAGAACCTCTAGTTTGACATTACTTCTTATTTAGAGGATTTTAACATCACCATGGACAAACGGATTAATGAATGGCAAGGCTTAATGAAATTGGCTTAAAACTTGGATCAACACACATAAAGAAAGTGGCTTAAATTGCTCCAACTTGGCTGGACGTTATACCAAGTTCCTTGTATCAAGAGTCGTCACATGCTAATCGATGGCATTTTGATGATTCTTCAACGTTGCAACCTCCCTTTTTGAGTTCATACTATGACAAGAGGGAGGGGTGGTCTTATTCTTTGCATTTTATTAACTTTTGTCCAAAATTGCATCCGAGGCCATCAAGCAATCATTTTACTCATTGATGGCCGGAATCAATTTCAACCTTTTCTCGAGGCTTTCCCATGACAGTGAAGGAAGAAAGGAACAAACAGAGCTTGAGGACACTCTGTCTGCATTGGTTCACCTCGGAATACAAAAATAGACCTTTACACCAAATTGATGCACGGCCGGCCATCAGTGACACGCGGCTGGCCCTCAGTGTGTGGCCAGCAGTGCAGTTTTGTAGAAAACAGAAGCACTGGCTGAAGGTGATATAGAGGTGACTTGGGCAGACATAGTAGCTCTCAGGTGCTGTGCATGCAACCTTCATCCATCTTCACTTATGCATTTTGTCGAATGTAATTAATTAGTTGTAGCTAGTTAATTTTGTAAAGTGTTGTAATTAAGTAGTTAGTTAATTCATATTCATTTGTAATAATTAGTTGAGTAATTTAGCTAATTTCTTCTGTTTTGTAATAATTAGCTTAATTAGCTTAACTTTAATTAGTTAGTTAATTAGTTAATCTATTCGAACTCTCCTTCGTGAGAGCACAATGTAATAATGTTTATGCCTTCCAACCCCACGTCTCTCTTCCTTTTGTTTAACTGCTTAAGATGGTTAGTTTAGGGACATCATTTTTTATTTAGCATTCTTCATGTTTGCATCCATCTGTATTGCATGCGTCGAGGCTCGATTCATCATTCTAACTGCATTGTTATTTAAATACTTCTTTGAATACGTGCTTAGACCACATGCTATCAAATTGATTCATGTCCCATGTTAAGTAGCCTAGCCTAGTGATTGTGTATCGCATGTGTTGCATTAGTCATATTGCATGGTTAGGATCAGGCATTTTTCTAACTTTGTTTCTTTTTTGGCTTGGAGTACTAGATAAGCTTTTATTTGCTTTAGCATAATTGCATACGTGTGAATGTTGCCATGTCTAACATCCTTGCCATGAGACTAAATGCTTAATTGATAAACTGCTTGAATGCCTGTGGATGAAGGCTTATTCCTTGAATTGGAATAATTTGAGCAATGTTTATGTGCGATCACTTTTTCAAGTGGTCCATATTTCGAAATAATTTTCAAAACAAACATGACTCGAGATGTTACAATTCTTGCAATTTTAGTCTATGCTTGTGTGTGCGCATCACATAGTAATGCTAGCTTAATAAACCGAAACTAGAACATATAACGTACATAAGATTCATATCATGATTAGTAAAGGCCGATCTTTGATCGGGCGAGCGGGAGTGCTCAATTCATAACCTTCCCCTCTTGTACCTAAGTTCCCGAGTCAAGACAATCTTGGCGATGACGGACACGTGGCCTTTGGCACGAGTCATGGGTTTCCTAAATTTTTCCAAAATAAAATATTTAGGTGGCGACTCTGTATCTAGCAAAGCAGTCCAATTTTGGCATTTTTCATTCAAAATCAATTTTCCAAACGATTTGCCGGATTTGAACTTTTTGGTGTTTATCAATTTCACATTGCACTTGTGAGATTAGATTCAAAACCACAAGTGGAGTCCAAATGTAGGGCTTATTCCGAACTTCCAAAAAAGGGGGTGCGAAAAAGTCGAGCTACACCAATTGAGACTAGAACTTAGTGGTTATCTTATCAACACAATTACCACGCAAACACTTCAATCTGCCATTTTACGGAAATTTTGTCCGCATGATCAGCACCCGTGTATACCCGCAGTTTCGGAACTTTTCATCTAGGACACTCCGGCCAAATTAATTTCAATGGAGTCCTTCCCCTATCTCCTCCCAAACATAGAGTACATCCTCTTTCTCCTCTCAAACATCATACAAATACAATGTATTTAAAACATAGTCATATTCAATGACAACCAACAATAGATTAGTTTTAATTTACCTAATCCTTATGAAAATTCTACAACAATCATAGCTATCCTCCACCGATAGCCCAATACAGTTATTTCTAAACTGATATTCAATCTCAAGACAGATAATTTATTCAAAATTTTTAAAGGTGTGAGTTAATACATATCCAACTCCACCCTCTATTTCAATATTCGTCCAATTTCTTATTTGCAACACTAATTCCATTTATTTATACAAAATAAATATTTGAATCGTTTTAGGGCAAACTCCCTTTTTTTCCAAATATCAACCCAAGGCCAAAATCAACTATTTTGTAACCATACCTCCTTATATTTAACCTCGTAACGATTTCCACAACATACACTTAGAAACCCCTCTTTTGATTTTACAACCCAAACCTTAGATTTGTCCATAATACACCCAAAGCCCACCATTGTTACACAATCATCATGAATCCCATAAAGTAGTGGCGGTAGCGCCAAACGGTAAGCAACCTCTCCGACCTGCTCAAGGATCTCAAAAGGTCCAATAAATTGAGGGGACAACTTCCCACTCTTCCCAAATTTTATCAAACCCCGTCTAGGTGATATTTTTAAAAATACATGATCTCCCACCTCAAAAGATAAGGGTCTCCTCCTACGGTCGGCATAACTTTTCTGGTGACTCTAAACCATAACTAATCGCTTACGGATAAGTGCCACCTTCTTCGTCATTTCCCGAACCAATTCTGGACCCAATAAGGGTGCATCACCTACCTCGGCCCAGCACACCGGGGATCTACATAGTCTGCCATACAAGGCCTCAAATAGTGCCATGCCAATACTCGATTGGAAGCTGTTATTATAGACAACTCCACTAAGGGCAAGTGCCTCTCCCATGACCCCTTAAAATCAAGGACACAATCTTAAAGCATATCCTTATGGATCTGAATGGTACGCTCGGATTGCCCATCTGTCTGAAGGTGATACCCCGTGCTAAAAGTCAGTCTAGTGCCTAAGGCACACTGCAAGCTCTGCCACAACCGAGCTGTAAAACGCAGATCTCTATCCAAAACAATCGTCACAGGGACCCCATGCAACCTCACTATGTTCCTAATGTAAAGGTTGACAAGATAGTCTACCGAATCGCTTACATGCATAGATATAAAGTGCGCTGACTTTGTCAACCGGTCAACTACCACCCAAGTAGCGTCATTACCCCGTTGAGTCCTCGGAAGGCCCACAACAAAATCTATCGTGACATGCTCCCACTTCCACTCGGCTATAGGCAAGGGTTGTCACAAACCCGCTGGCCTCTAATGCTCGGCTTTCACTTGTTAACAAGGAAGGAACTTCGATACAAACACGGCTACATCCTTCTTCATACCCCTCTATCAAAACTGGCGACTAAGGTCGTGATACATCTTTGTGCCCCCCGGATGCACTGCAAGACGTGAGTGGTGAAACTCTCGGAGTACTTCCTCTCAGCAAGATTTCGGCACAAATACACAATCAAGGTATCTAACACTCGAGTCAGAATACATGTTCAAGCCCCTTTCCATCTTTCTACTAGAGATCTTTTGCCAGAGGGTTTCTATCTCAAGAACATTCTTCTGTGCTTCCAACACTCAGTTCACAAGTGTGGGTTGTGCGACTACCGTAAACAATGTTGCAGACTCAACGGACTTACCAAGATGTAAGTCAAACTCACCAAGAGTACCCAACATCTCCCATTCTCGGATAGCGATACAACCCACATTGCTAATTGATTTACTACTCAAAGCATCGGCCACAACGTTGGCCTTCCCCAGATGATAATGCAATTCGAAACCATAATCCTATATGAACTCCATCCACCTTCTCTGCCTCAAATTCAAGTCCTTCTGTGTAAATAGATATTTTAGACTCTTGTGATCAGAAAACACTTCAAATCTCTCACCATACAGATAGTGCCTCCAAATCTTCAAGGAAAATATCACCGTTGCTAACTCTAGGTCATGGGTAGGGTAGTTCCTCTCATATGTTTTCAACTACCACGAGCCATAGGCTACTACCCTCCCCTCTTGCATCAATACATAACCCAAACCTTGTTGTGAGGCATCACAATATACCAAATAGCCCAAACCCCTCTCTAGAATAATCAAGACTAGAGCAGTGGTAAGTCTAACCTTAAGCTCTTGAAATGACTTCTCACAAGTCTCACTCCATACAAATTGGATTCCTTTCCTCGTCAACCTAGTCAAAGGTGAGGCTAGCCTAGAGAAATCTTTCACAAACCGATAGTAATACCTTGCCAACCCCAAGAAACTACGAATTTCAAAAGCATTCTTAGGTTGTGCCTAATCTTGCACTACCTCTATCTTGGATGAATCTACAATCACCCCCTCCCCGGATACCACATGGCCTAAGAACTTAACTTCTCTCAGCCAGAATTCACACTTCCCAAACTTAGCATACAAGTGTTGGGTTCTAAGCAATTCAAGTACCACCTGCAAGTGTTCCTCGTGCTCCTCCTCAAAGAGTGAGTAAATCAGGATGTCGTCAACAAAGATGACCACAAAATGGTCTAGGAATTTACAAAAGATCTGGTTCATCAAATCCATAAACATAGCTGGAGCCTTGGTTAGCCCAAAAGGCATCACTAGAAACTCGTAATGGCCATACCGCGTACGGAATGCCATTTTCGGGATATCCTCCTCCCTTACCCTCAACTGATAATAACTAGATCTCAAATCTATCTCAGAAAAGCAAGAAGACCCCTTCAACTGATCAAATAGATCATCTATATGAGGCATTGAGTACTTGTTCTTAACAGTTACCCAATTCAACTTTCGGTAATCTATACAAAATAGCAACGCTCCATCTTTCTTTTTAGCACAGAGAGCAAGTGCTCCCCATGATGAAGTACTAGGGTGGATGAAACCCTTATCTAACAATTCCTAGAGTTGAATATTCAACTCACTCAATTCAGTAGGTGCAAATTTATAAGGTGCCATAGAAACTGGTGTCGTGCCAGGCACCAAATCAATAGAGAACTCGATCTCTCGATGAGGTCATAAACTAGTAAGATCCTCGGAAAAGACATCGGGTATTGACAAACCACCCTTAGCAACTTAGCCCGGAGTTCATCACACTCACCACCCAAGAAGGTTGCAAGAAGGCAACTAAGTTCACTCTGCCCACGCAGATCATATACTGGTGATAAAACTCTATCCACCCGGTCCCCTAAGAAATTAAAACAATCAGCACTTAGCTTACATACAGTAACCCTCTAACGATAAAAATTTATAACCACCCGATATAAAGACAACCAGTCCATACCCAATATAACATCAAAGCTCGACATATCAATCAATACAAATGTAAATGGAAGTTGACGACCAGCAACCTCAATGTCACAACCTCGACACCCGTGCTTCAAAATAACCTCACTACCGATAGGTAACACTACACAGATAGGGGATGCTAACTGAGCCAACTCTGACCCTAAAACCGATGTAAATGCAGATGAGATAAATGAATGGGATGCACCCGTATCAATCAATACATTAGCAACTGAATTGCAAAACAAGAAGGTACCTCTAACTACAGAAGAAGCAGGTACAGGATCTGGCGTTGTAACAGCATACATACGCCCCGTAGGTCTCTGCTCAACCTGCTCAACCCTCGGAGCATAAGCCTGATGCACTGACTGAGCCGAAAAGGCTCCCAGATTGGCTCTCGAGGCCTGTACCGACTGTGCTGGCTGGTGACTCTGTGTCTGCCTCGAACCAGACGCATCAGACGTACCACCCAACTGAGGACAAAATCTCTTCATGTGCCCTGCCTACCCACACTGATAACAGCTAAGCGACTGCCCTCTCCCTTGACTCTGGCCTTGAGAATGAGCCGAAAATGGTGCAGACCGTTGCCCTCCTCCCCTATGCGGGCAAGCTGGAGACTTATGGCCCAACTGACCACATTTGTAACAGGTAACATCTCCCTGACCACCCCTACCATAACCCAAACTCGGTACTGGAAAAGTGGACTGCGACTGAGCTCCCTAGAATGACTCGGGGTTAGAACCCCTCTGCCTCTTGCTGTCCCACTGATTATCCTAACTTCTCTTAGAGCCCCTTATTCTTTCCTCCTCTATCTATATAATGGTCTCGAGATGGTCCGTCGTCTCCACAGGGCGTCCATAATCTCTAATCATGGATCCGGGCACCCTAAACATGAGCCCGATCATCAATCGCTTCTCAAACTCTAAGCAACGGCGCTCTTCAGTCGCCACAAGCTCAGGTACAGACCTAGACAAGCTAGTAAATGTGGCCTTAAAACTCGGCCACTAGTGTGTTCAACTGCACCAGCTTAGAAAACTGGTCTCTTGATTTCTCCCTAACCGTAGGAGGT
Organism: Camellia granthamiana; assembly: GCA_036172215.1. Taxonomy (NCBI): domain Eukaryota; kingdom Viridiplantae; phylum Streptophyta; class Magnoliopsida; order Ericales; family Theaceae; genus Camellia; species Camellia granthamiana. Next base: position 73,742,794 of record CM069916.1, on the reverse strand, counting down.
AGAAACTTCTCCTGGAAGGCACTGACAAAAGCCTCCCAAGTCACCCCAATACGCCCACGCGCATAGTTCTACCATTGACCCGCATTTCCTTTCAACTGGAAAGATGCCAAGGTCACCCTCAACTGGTCGTCCTCGATGCTAAGCATCTCAAACGTCTTCACTATTTGTTCTAGCCACTCATCTGCCTTCAGTGGCTCCTTGGGATCACCCACAAACTCATATGGATTTGACCAGAAAAACTTCCTCTTCAGAAAAGATAGTCCTGCCTTAGCTACGTGGGTCAGGATTTGATTCTCAGCTCTGAGAATATCCATAGATTCCTGCAATGCTATGGCCATTTCACGGGCTAAGGCACCCATAGCCTGTTAACCTACCGGTTTGGCCACATTGGTCTGACTAACTCTCTCCTCTTGTACCGAAAAGTTATCCAGTATGGGCACCTCGTGCCTTTTAGGCCTACCACGCCTACCACCACCACGTCCTGATATCCTAATAAAGGTAACACAAGAGATTAGCACATTCACAAATGTGCCGAAGCTACCTCACACACATCTCAATACGTTGGACAATAGTAATTCACTTCATATAAGCACATAGTCATATAAACACATACAAATTTCCTTTCTAGATAATGACCGTCCCACGGCGTTCCTAGAGTTCCAATTAGAAACAACAATGATCAAGTGCTCTTCTAATAGGACTTCTAGAAACCCGTAGACCCACTCAATATCTTAGGAACTAAATCTCATACCCATATAATCATATAAGCATGTTATCACACATGCATACAATACATACTAACGTCTCAACTAAGCGAGACAAACCTATTAAGGTAATAACCACTTCCCACGTACCCAAAGTATTCAAACCCAATACGCTCCGATACCAAGTTGTAATGCCCCAAAATTATACAATAAATTCAACCCATAAGCGAAAAGATAATAGAAATAATAAGCTTTCATTCATCAAAGTTTGTATACGAAAGATAACACATGCGATATACATTTACAAACTGTTCATCCTAAATCTACAGCATGTGTTATAATGATAAGAGAACTGAAAACTAAACAGGTAATCATACCCCTATAAGCTCACATCTTTCCAAGTCATTGCTTGGTTACAACAAAATGAGCCTAGCTTAATACAGTTAAAGCCCTTGGCTATACAAAAGATTACACAAAGAAAGAAACTCTTGCTCCCAAATGTCCCTCCAAACTATTGCCTTGGCGGAGGCATATCACCAACACCTAAAAATGGTTTTTTTCCAAATAGGGTGAGCCAAAGCCTAATAGGAATAATCTAACACAATATATGAGATTTAACCAAGATATAAGTACAATGTGTATATACAATGCTTGTAACAAAACATTCACATTTTTATGTAATCATAAAGTACCAAGTTCATATCTTATTCCATTTTCCTTCAATTCATTTCAATTCATGAGCCAATTTCATTATCTTTCAACAACCCAACTGAGACTACAACTCAGTGGTTATCTAATCAACACAATTACCACACAAACACTTCAATCTGCCATTTTACGAAAATTTTGTCCGCGGGATCGGCACCCATGTATGCGTGCGGTTTCGGAACTTTCACCTAAGATACTCCGGCGAACTTAATTTTAATGGAGTCCATCCTCTATCTCCTCTCAAACATATAGTACATCCCATTTCTCCTCACAAACATCATACATATACAATGTATTTAAAACATAGTCATATTCAATGACAACCAACAATAGATTAGTTTTAATTCACTTAATCCTCATGCAATTTCTACAACAATCATAGCTATCCTCCACCGATAGCCCAATACAGTTTCTTCTAAACAGATATTCAATCTCAAAACAGATAATTTATTCAAAATTTCCAAAGGCATGAGGTAATACATATCCAACTCCACCCTCTATTTCAATATTCGTCTAATTTCATATTTACAATACTAATTTCATTTATTTATACAAAATAAATATTTGAATCATTTTAAGGCAAACTCCTTTTTTCCAAATATCAACCCAAGGCCAAAATCAACTATTTTGTAACCATACCACCTTGTATTTAACCCCATAACCATTTCCACAACATACATTAGAAACCTCTCTTTTGATTTTACAACCCAAACCTTAGATTTGTCCATAATACACCCAAAGCCCACTATTGTTACACAATCATCAAATAACTAAGTTAAAAACCATATAAAACTATAGAAAATCTCTACCTTGGGCTTAGAAGACCAAAGCAAAGAAGGAGAAACTTCAAAGACGTCAAAACCAACTTCTACTCGGATCAAAATGGAGCTCTTGAGACGCTTTATCTTTTTCTAAAAGGCACTAGGGTGAAGATCCCAATGGATCTAGGTGAAATAGTAGAGAGCAAATGAGTTTTCGAAAGAGAAACTCAAGATCTAGGTTTTTGGAAAGTTTTAGAGAGAGAGAGAAGAATGAAAGAGTGATATAAAATGTCATTTTTGTGATCTGTTATACACAGTCCGCTCGAGCGTGAGAAGTGACGCTCGAGCGTCAGACACATTGTTCCGCGAAGTGACGCTCGAGCGCAAAATACATACTTTCAAAAGTTTTGCAGATGAAGGACACCGCTCGAGCTCAAGATTAGCCGCTCGAGCATAGAATACACTCATCCATGCGGACAACAAGTGTTTTTCTAAAAGGGCTAAATTCACTTTACCCCTTATGATTTAGGGTTAGAGCATTTTACCTCTCTATGGTTCAAATATAATTCGAAAGGTCCCATGTGGTTTTGGATTAAAGTGCTACCGTTAGGTTTTTCATCCAAACCAGTGAAATGTGTATTGCACACACTATTTTTAAAGTGGATTTTGTTTTCTAACAAATTAGAATGAAATTAATACAACAAAAAGATAATTTTACCCCCATTTTCTCCAAACTTAAAATTAGATTAATATGCTAGTTAAATTAAATTAAAATATAATTAAGAATTGATATAAAATATAAAATATAATTAAGAATTGAAGATTAATTGTGATCTAAAATATAATTAAATTAAAATTAATTTAAAAGTTTAGCAATTACAATAAATAGTTAAATATTTAGGATTAATTGTGATCCAAAATATAATTAAATTAAAATTAGAATAAAATTTTAAGAATTACAATAAATAATTAAGAATTTATAATTAATTGTGATTTAATTGAATTAATACTAGACATTATAAATTATGTGTATGAGAGATGAGAGAAAGAAAATTTAAAAATATATATATAAGATTTGAGGGTATTATAGTCATTTTACATCTATAATTAATGATATTAACAATTGCATTTTAGTCCAAAATCACATAGAGGGCATATGCCTATTTTTAAAAGGCATTGGATAAAGTTCTATCAAACCATACCATAAAGAGGTAAAATTGATCTCGCCCTTCTAAAAATAGACCATCTATTTTTTTTTGTTAACAAACGCGATACATTGAATTGACTACAAATATTGGATCAATTTAATTTTTTTGTGTGGATGATGTACATACAAAAGATCTTACAAAATGAACAAATTGAATCATTGAAACTATACCCGTGATGGCCCAATCCAGACCATGGACCAGAAGGGAGCTTGGTCCTTGTACAAAGAATAATGCTAGAGACCTATACAATTGATCCATAAATTCACCCACAATGATGTGGCAAGGGAATTGGGCCCTCAATGATTGGACGTGTAACAAATCAAAAGTTAACAGCTATCCTAACACATCATTATAGATAAAATTGTAAAATAATTTTAGGAGTCTCAATCATTTTCCTATACAAAAATCGTTTGTTGGGAGATATATTGAAACCCTACTCCATGTTGTGAAGTTACTAACCAGTACCCACATAGTGTCAAATTGTTGTTGATATTTGTGAGCAATCTTGAAACAAAATTCAATATATATGTGCCAAAGAACATAAAAAAATGAGACAAAAGTCAATTAAAAATATTCAAATAATTATTTATATTATCTACTAAAATTATGTTGCAAATAATACAAAATGGACCCCATACACAACAGTTGGGGAATGAGCTAGGTTTTAATGAGTTCCATTATTTATTGTTCAATTCATCAGAAACTCTGAATTTGAGAGAGTAGGGTGTAAGCAAGTGTAATGTCCGCCAATTCTTCAACATGTTTCCATAAATAAATAAATAAAATGAAAAAATCTTCAACATGTCTTCAAAATATCATATGATATGCAAACCAATAAACATCAAATTCAACTCCCATTGTCCGTCATAATTCTTGACAAAATGAACCAAAATAAAATAAATTTTTTTTTAGGTACCAATATAGTTGGGATGAGATCTCTAGTAATAATGCATTTTTTCGCCTTTACCTCTTATTGATATATCCTTTTGAACTTTTGTTGTGTAAAAAGTATAATCAAATAAAAAATAAGTTGACATTTTAATTCTTTTTAGTGACAATTTTCACTTTGTCACTAATATCTGCCAATGCCGCCCAAGCTATCAAATATCAACAAAACATATAGGGATTTTGAAATTCCGATACCAACAATTGTCGATATATCGGTTGATATTGTCACATATCGATTAATATATGATTGTATTGCCAATATTGATACGCATCTCAAAACTTTTATTTAAAGCTATAATCTCAAATAGTTAGCCAGTGGTAACACATATTTGCATCCCCATTTATCGTCGCAATGCACACCCTACCATCACAAATGCCCTTTTTTATAAGTAGTGTTTGCATTTAGGTTTGAACTCCTTCTCTTCTTTTTTTTTCTTTTTTCTTTTCTTTTCTTTTTTTCTCTCTCCAGAAGAACCACACATATTTCACAGTTGGAGAATCTCCGTTTAGTTGTGCTTTTACAATTTGTGTTATAAACAATTTCAAATACTATCTTGGGGAAAAAAAAAAAATCATTATTTGCATATTATTTTCTCTTTTTAGTTGAAAAAAAAAATTTAATTCAAAAAGATCTTTTTGGGTTTATTTTAACTTACAACAAGAGCTTGTAGATATTGTGAGTTATATTAACAATTCAACCTTTTGAAGCATTGTGCAACTTGATCATTATATTATCAACAGATAATTGAAAACAATGTTTAATCAAATCGCTAGTTGGTCCACAGCACACATATTTTTATTGAATTGGGTCCTAAACTAGGTTCTGAGGGTAGGGACAGTGTCACTTACATCTTCAAGACAACAATACTCATTAGTGTAGAGGCCCTTAACCTCGAGGGTTGTCCTGAATAGTTAGTGGGTATACTCCTCATATAATTGTTCAGAGTTTAACTCTTGGGATTAAGTTACAAGAAAAAAATTTCTTGTGAAATTTTCTAGTCCCAATGTGGATGGCTTGCATTTGACCAAATCGAAAAGAAAATTAGTTAAGATATGTGTATGGAATTGTGTTGTGTATTTATGAAGAATGTACTTTTAACTGTTCTATATGTGGATGATATTTGGCGGGGTGTTACAAGCTTCCATTTGTTTGGGTGGAGAATATTTTCTGAAAAATGTTTTTTGTATTTTCTTATATTTGGTACAATGAAAAATAAAAATCAACAAAAAACTTTTTCATGGTCAACAAAAAAACAAGTCTATATGTGCAGAACATGTTTTCCACCTTTAAAAGGCAGAAAACGTTTTTCGAACTAAAGTTCTACAAACGTTACCACACTACCACCATCATGCCACCATCACCACAACCACTGTTACTATCACCGTCGCTATCACCGCCGCCGTCACCATGCCACCACATCTATCTCCACTTTCGTTCCACCACCACTTCCACCAAACATAGACAAATGTTTTATCCATAAAATATTTTTTGAAAAAAAAAAAAATCATAGAGAATATTTTCTATCCAAACAAACGAAAATTTTCTCAAAAAATAAATTATAAAATAAAAGGGAAATTACAAATCATGTCAATTGTTCAAAAATAATTACACACATGAAAAAGTATATGACTTTAATAATTAAAGTTTATAAAATTTGTCATTAACTTGAATATTTTTTCGTCCTCCAATTGAGTTGTTATTTTTCCTAAATTTTTTTTCCTCAATAACCACATTTTTTGAAAAATATTTTTCGTATTTTCTAATATTTGGCACAATAGAAAATAAAAGTCATTAGAAAATATTTTTCATGATTAACATAAAATAAGCTTATATGGGTAGAAAATATTTTCCACCTTTAAAAAGCACAAAAAGTTTTCTAAACTAAAATTTTACTAACACCAACACACTATCACCACCACGCCACCATCAACACGGCCACTGCTACCATCACCGTTGTTATCGCCGCCACTGCCACCACTATGCTACCACCTCTATCTCCACCCTCGTTCCACCACAACCAAACATAGATAGATGTTTTCTCTATAAAATATTTTCTGAAAAAAAAAAAAAAAAAAACTTTCGTAAATAATATTTTCCATTAGAAAATGTTTTCTGACCAAACAAACAAAAAATTTCTAAAAAAATAAAAAATAAAATAAAGGAGAAATTACAAATCATGCCAATTGTTCAAAAATAACTACACATGAAAAAGTATATGATTTTAATAATTAGAGCTTATAAACTTTATCTTTAATTTGAATTTTTTTTCATCCTCCAATTGAGTTGTTATTTTTCCTAACTTAAAAATAATGAGAAAATTACACAACAATGGTTTCAGTCAAAGTTAATTACAAATAAATAAAATATATTATAAATATTTGAATAAATTACAAATACACCCTTGAGATTTGATTAAAATACGAATCGTTTCTTGTGGTTTTGAAAATTACATTTCACCCCTTGAGGTTTCTAATTTCATAACAAATCGTCATTTTTATTAATAAATCATCAAATCAATTAACAGTTTTTAATGATGTTAAAAATATGTTTCAATTAATAATTTAGGTAATTTTATTATTGTATATGAAAGTAATTATAAATTTTATTTTTTTTAGTTAATTTTTTTAAATAAAAATTTTAATAAGAGGGTATTTATAATTTTTCAAATCACATGAAACAATCTATATTTTAAAAAAATCTCAAAAAATATATTTATAATTTATCTTAAATATTAATAATTAAAAATATAAATTTAATATTGTAATAATTTTTTTTTTCTGTCCTCTCACTGAGCAGTGATTTTTCCCAAAAGTAAAAACCTCTAGTGGGACCCATCCAGATGTACCCCACATGCATTATAATTTCAAGCCTACAGTTTTGCACTTGTATTCGTTTCTTATTACGACAATGTTACGTAATTCAAATTTTGTGATTTAAAAGTGGTTCAAATGGTCAAAACGACGTTGTTTTAAGTACAGAACAACATAAAAATGGCCAAAACGACGTCGTTTTGGCCATTTGAGCCACTTTTAAGCCACAAAATTTGAGTTACGAGATATTTTCCTTTCTTATTATTCTTATTATTTTATTTTTATTTTTATTTTTATTTTTTTGGGTATAGGGTCTCTCTAATCCCAAATCAAATCCTAGAGATGTTAGGCACATCAGACACACTTTTAAATTTTGTTTTAATAATTGAAATTATTCATATTTAGGATTTGTCAAGTACATTATTTTTATAATAAAAAATAAATCTATCAAATAACGACAACACATGTTTAAATCAGTTTTATATGAACAAAATTGGACACCGGAGAAAATAAATAATTCATACAAAATTTATCTGAACAGGTGGTTTCGTTATCCAATCGACTTATTTTTTATAAAGATAATATATTCAATAAATCATAAAATGTAAACGATTCGAATTATCAAAACAAAATCCAAAAAACCAACCACTGAGTTAGACTGGACTTTCCAATTTTATTTTTTTTATTTTTTTTCTCTGCTTGGCGTTAATATTGTACATCATCATTACCGACCGTCTTTTGCTTTTTTTTTTTTTTTTTTTCTATTTTCATTGCCTTTGTTTTCTATTTCTTTTTCTCTTTTTAAGTTTTTACATTCATTTGCATGGAATACTCGTACTCTGCCCATATAGCTTTTATACAAACTAAAAGAACTTACAATTGGTTTGATGTGTTCAGAGTTGTAATCTCTCCAACTCTTTTTTATTTTTCCCTTGGATTGTTGAAGGGACAAAATATAAAAGGAATGAATCCAAGTCTTGGGCCGTTCTATACCACTTAACCCAAACCCGAATGGCCATTCGATATGGATTAGATACCCACGTGAGCAAAACAAGTAAGCCCATCTCCACACGAATTATCCTCCTAAGTCCTTAAGCACTTGGGCCAGGCACATTAAGGAATAGGCCAGCCCAAGCACGATCCTGAGCCGGGCCCAACTGATAGGCCAAACCCATTAGTAGAACCAAAGTGGGCTGAACTCACTCAAAGCCATCCAATGGGCCAACCCATATCTATGAGCAACCTCATAAAAGGCCGAACTAGTGTATGAAAGGAACCAAGCCGGGGAACTCTCAAGTAGGCATGGATGCTATGAAAACATGAACACATGCATGAGCAAAGTGCTACCTCAGCTGGTCCCCCTTCTTAGAATCCCGGAATCAGTTAAACAGAGAATGTGATATGATTTATGCATGGTTACAATGAGCACATGTCTCCATGGCCAACCACCTTGCCGTTCTCCACCTTAAGCAATGATAAAGAGAGCCTTAAGGTACCCAAATTCCATGAACCCATCTTAGGGAGCAAGCAAAGTCTTCTATGTAAGAAACACTCTCTTCACATTGAACATATTCAATCTCATGATATCTCAACTAAGGAACCTTGAACTAACTGATCACACATTGAATACTTGTTCTCTTCCCCTCTCAACACCTAGAGAGAATACTTCAACTTTTTCGATCACTCATTCCCACACCGGAGGGGTTTCTAGCCAACCCGGGCCGGGTAGCTCTGACATTGCTCTATTTTGCAAACACTCAATTCCTGGATAGTCTGGTTCAGTCTTAGAGCTCCGATCCACTTTCATCTAGTGCAGCATTCAATACACAAAATTGGTGCGGTGAACATGGATATCTTTCATTTTTGAGTTTTGCAACAGACTTTGGCAATAGGAACTAAAGACATTCCTCCTTTTTAATTAACCCCACTGACGAAGAATATGAAAGATAAAGGCCTAACGCTGCCAACGGTTCTGGAAGAGCAGACCAGAAACAATGATTAGACTCCAGATTTCGTTAAGCATCGACAGTCTTTGCTAGAGGTTCTTCCCATCATTTTATGTTGGAGAAAGATTACAGAGATCATATTATTGATTCCATGGGGCTAGAGATTCAAGAAGTTAAGGCACAACTTAAGAAGATGATAGACAACTGGACGAAGAAAATGACTAACACAGAACCCTCCTATCTGTCCCGGAGGAGTCCTTTCTTGGAACCACCAGGGTAGGAAGGCCATGGAAATGGTTCTGGGCAACACAGTCAGCCAATTACAGTACAGAGTAAAGCAGCGAGCAGCCACACCTATGGTCCACGCTGGAGGAAAGCTAAGAGATAAAAACAATCAACCAACAGATAGAGTATCCTCTCCGCCCCCAAGATCTTCGTACCTAGTCGGTCGAAAATAAAGAAAATGAATAATAAAAGAAATGAGAGATGCAACATTTCGACCGTACAATTCATCAGAGAGAGCACCGAACACTAAATCTGCTCGTCTCTTCTCCTATCTCTCCTGATATTGAAGCTTTGAAACCTCCAAAGAAGTTCACTCCACCGAAGTTCACTATGTATGATAGAAAGTCAAACCCATTCATACACATCAGTCATTACCAACAGATGATGTCTCTGTGAAACCGAAATAATGTACTTATGTGAAAGGTTTTTCCATCCAGCCTAGGAGAGTCCAGACTCAGGTGGTTCGATCGCCTCCCTACTAGATCGATCTATGACTAAAAGCAACTCTCGGAGCAATTTTGGGCTAGATTCATTTCTAACACCAAAATTTTAAAGGAGCTAGACATCCTGTTTAGCCTCCGAAAGGAAAAGAAAGAAATATTGCGTAACTACACAATGAGGTACTAGGAAAAGTACAATGAGCTAGAGAAGAACGTCTGCAACAAGTAGATAGTAGTGATGCCCTTCAAGCACGGCTTACATATAGACAGCAAGTTGAGGCAGTCATTGACCAAGTGCCCAGCTACTACCATGAAGGATCTTCAGGCCAGAATTGAGCAACATGTTCATCTTAAGGATGAACAAATTTCAATTAAAGTGGCATAAGCCGAGCAACAGAATCGGGGGGACTAGTGGAGAAATGCCCAAAGAAAACCTCGTACAGTTATAATAAATGAGATAAACAAATATAAGTCCCACAAAGCAATCAGTACAGTGTTTAAGGAGCCCATATACTGTATCATGAAGAAAATCAAGAAGAAACCATACTTTGTTTGGCCACTGAAGATGTTGGGAAATCTAGCTCGGCACAATCAAAAATTAAGGTGCACTTATCATCAAGATAAAGGGCACATAACGTACAATTGCAGAGCATTGAAGCAACATTTGGAGGATCTAGTAGTTGTTGGGCATCTTCAAGAGTACATTGATCCAGATAAGACTGTGGTCGAACCGAGGAACCCACCGCCACAGTAGAATGCCGAACACCTGCCTCGTCTAGTCATCAACGTAATCCATGACAGGGCCAATCCTAAACGGGATCAAATGCTTCAATAGGAGAGTACAAAAGCAACCCATCTTTAATAAGTCATGTCAGTCAATTCAGCACTCAAGAAGGTTAGAGCACAACCTAAATTTCCTTTATGCAATGTTTCATATATTGAAAATGATTTAGAAAGGATTCAATATCCACACACTGATATAGTAATTATCATTATTGGGATTAGAAAATGATTCAATATGAAATGAGTCCTAATGGACCAGGGCAGTGCCGCAAACATTTTGTATTATGATCTATTTAGGAAACTCGGTCTTACCGAGTAGAATCTCACTCTAGCAACAGCATCGTTGGTCGACTTCAACTCTCAGCTAAAATATCCTCTCGACAGAGTAACCTTACCTATTGTGGCTAGAACAAGGACTCATCAGATCGAATTCTTGGTTGTGAACACTCCATCCCTCTACACTGCCATCATTGGCCGACCATGGATCCATTGGATGAAGGCAATCCCCTCAACTTATCATCAGCTCATCCGCTTTCTGACAGAGCACAGAATTGAGAAAATCAAGAGAGACCAACTTGCTGCGAAGCACTGTTTTATGGCTGCCATGAAAACCAAATAGCTCGACGATCTGGTCCAAATGGTGGGAGTGACAGATCAGCCCGTACTAGAAGATGTGGATAGAATTCCAACTGAGCAAATGATAGAAGACTTAGAGAAAGTTCTGGTGAAAGAAGGCGACCCTAAGAAATACTTTCTTACTAGTACCTCGCTCAACACTGATGAGAAACTTCAATTATTTAACCTACTGAGGGAAAATATAAAAGTATTTCCATGGTCAGCCTACTATACTCCTGGTCTAGATCTTAAATTTTCTTGCCATAATCTTAATGTCAATTCTTCAGCTCAGCCTGTGGTACAAAAGAACAAGAGATCCTCAGTTGCGCATATCAAAGCAGTAATTACAAAGGTAGATAAGCTCCTAACAGTGGAGGCAATTCAAGAGGTCAAGTATCTACAATGGTTATCAAATACCGTTGTTGTAAAGAATAAGGACGACAAGTGGAGAGTCTGTGTCGATTTTACCAATCTCAACAAAACTTGTCCGAAAGATAGTTTTCCCTTGCTATGTATTGATCAGATTGTCGATTCAACAGTTGGACATAAGCAAATGAGTTTCTTAGACGTCTACAGCGGGTGCCACCAGATACCTCTGTTCGGCCCATATCAAAAGAAAACAACATTTATCACTCCCACGGGAACCTACTATTATAAAGTAATGACGTTTGACCTTAAGAACACCAGAGCTACTTACCAACAGATGGTGACTCGGATGTTCAAGGACTTGCTTGGCTAAACTATGGAACAATATGTAGACAATATGGTTATTAAGAGTCAATTTACAACGGCCACCTTGACGACCTCAAAGAAGTTTTCAACATCCTCAAGACCCATCAACTTCTCCTCAATGCCTTGAAATGTGCTTTCAGGGTAGGATTAAGGAAGTTCTTGGGTTACATGGTTACTCGAAGAGGAACTGAAGCAAACCTGAATTAGATTGAATCAGTTCATCAGTAGATCCTCAGACCAAATGAAGCCCTTCAACTAGCTCCTCAAGAAAAAGGTTGTATTTGAAGGGGACTCGAATGCACCGAAGCGTTGCAGGACCTAAAGCAGCACCTCAGTTCACCACCTCTCCTATCTACACCAGATCTAGAGGAAGAATTATACTTGTATCTGGCAGTTTTGGACCGCACAGTAAGTGCGGTACTGATTCACGAAGTTGAAGAGGAACAAAGGTTGGTTTACTATATAAACAAGACTCTCTTAGATGCCAACACTCGGTATCTACCACTGGAAAAGTTGGCCTATACTCTGCTCCTCTCATCGAGGAGACTCCAACACTACTTTCAAGGCCATACTATCAATGTCCTTACAGAGTTCCCTCTCAAATCTGGCTTCGGCCGAGCCGATTTCTCGAGCCAAACAAAAAAATATGTAATAGATCTTGGTGAGTTTGATTTGAGGTATCAGCCTAGAATGACAATCAAGGCCCAAGTCTTGGTGGATTTTGTCACCGAATTCACCCACATCTCAAGCATCGTAAATTCGAACACTAACTCGGCACTAGTTCTACACACCATCGAGTTTACAGAACAAAGTGCTTCAGAAGCATGGAAACTATTCACTGGGGACATCTGGCAATCTATGTTAACGGATCATCCGGAAACCGAGGCTCAGGGGCAAGGGTGGTACTCATCTCTCCAAAAGGATTCATCTGGAAACAAGCTCTGAAGCTTGGATGGAAAGCCTCTAACAACGAGGCAGAATATGATGCACTACTAGCTAGACCGTGGAGTGCCAAACACTTTAATGCAGACCAGCTTCTGGTTTTCAGCAATTCTCAGTTACTTGTCAACTAATTTACTAGAGTATACGAAACAAGAGACGAAATGATGGCCATGTATGCAGACAAGGCTAGAGATTTAATTAGAAAATTTTAGTCCATAAGAGTGGAAAGAATTAACCGAGACAAAAATAGCCATGTTGATGCCCTAGTTTGCCTTGGTTCATCAGTTGACACCAAGGATGCTAGAAAAATTTGGGTTGAGTTTGTGCCGGAACCATGCATTACATCTCTAGATCTGGTCCTCTTCCCGAAGTTAAGACCGAGCTGAATGGACCCAATACTTCTTTTTTTGAGATCTGGCACTCTCCTCGAAGATAAGAAGGAAACAAATAATGTTCAACACCAGTAAGCTCGGTTCTGGATCTCACGATGTAGGAAACTGCACCTACGCTCCTATCTTGACCCCTGTCTACTATGTGTGCATCCAAGTCTAGTTGAGAATGTTCTCTATGAAATTTACGACGGGATTTGTGGAAGCCACGTTGGTGGAAGGTCGTTGGTGCACCCCCTTAACTCATGGGTACTAGTGGCCACAGATGCAGAAATATGCGTAGCAATATGTTCAAAAATGTGACAAACGCCAGAAGTTCGGTCCTCTAATTCACTAGCCAGCCAAAGCTCTCACTCCACTGACCAGCACCTAGCCTTTCACTTAGTGAGGCTTGGACATTGTCGGACCCCTTACATGGGGATTGGGAACATAAGATTCTTTGTCGCCGTAACTGATTATATCACTGAATGGGTAGAAGTGGAAGCATTGGTAAGCATCAAAGAGGCAAACACAAAGTGGTTCGTCATGAGAAATGTTATGGTTCGTTTCGGCATCCCAAGGGTACTAATTGTAGACAATGGAATGTAGTTTGACGAAAAAAATTTCAGAAAGTTCTATGCCGATCTCAATATCAAATATCGGAACTCCACTCTGGGTTACCCATAGAGCAATGGGCAGGCAAAGTCATCAAACAAAAAAATCATCAATAGGATGAAGAAACGTCTTAAAAGTGCTAAGGGGAAATGGGTTGAAGAGTTACCCCATGTGTTATGGGCCTACCGGACTACGACTCGGCGTTCAACCTGAAGACACCCTATTCCCTTACCTATGGAATAGAAGCTGTTATTCCACTAGAAGTCGGTCTACCAACCATTCGATCAAACTATTTGAAGATGCAACTGATAAAGAAGCCATTGCTCAGGCACTGGATATGGTAAAAGGTATAAGAAAGGCTACACTAATCAAACTTGCACCATATCAGCAGTAACTCATCAATTATTTCAACAAAAAAGTCCTTCTAAGGCAGTTCACATCTAGTGAATTGGTTCTAAGGAAGGTCATGAATCACAAAAGGGTACTTGGTGAAGGAAAGCTAGGCCCCAATTGGGAAGGACCCTAAAAGGTTACAATAGTGGCTAGAAATGGAGCATATTATCTGGAAAGGCTATACCTCAACCCTAGAATGTGGCAAATTTGAAGAAGTACTATCAGTAGTCCAGCCTACCAGCACTTAATAAATGTAATGGCATTTTTCTGCTAATTAATGGAAAATGTCTTTTTATTTCTCTACAATTTTGTTTCCAACACCTGATGTCTTCAAACTCTTTGGCTCGTCCAATAAAGCCTTAGGGTCAAAATTGATTGCCAGTGAAAAAGTCCCCCAAGATCTGCATCTAAATGCTGGGGGCATGTTTCAAACTAAAAATGGTTTGAACTAGGCAGAGTTACGAATAACTCTCAAAATTAGCTTCATTGGGAATGAACGAATATTAGCAAAGTTAAGGATTAACTTTCGAAATTAGCTTTGGTATAATCGAATGGAAATTCGCAAGGTTACAGGTAACCTTTGAAAATTGGCTTTGATTCGACTTAACGGACTTAGCAAAGTTAAGCAATTTAACTTTCGAATTTAGTTTTGGCTTGCAGCCAAACGGACTTAGAAAAGTTGTTGCAAAACACTTTGTGCCAAGTGGTATTGCTTGGTGGAAATTATGTCTAACTAATGAATTTTTTAACATGGTCAATTTTTCTTTCTTCTTCTCAAAATTATAGGATTTTCAAATTTGCGAATGACCTTGTTTCTTAAATAAAGATGAATCAAATCCAACACTTCAGTATTGTTGCATAGAAACAAAGTTGAAATAGACTTGGATAACTTTTTCAGGAGCAGGCTTTCAGCACAAGTCTTACACAGCTCCAGGTGGGCGCAAATAATTATTTTTTCATCCCAAACCTAGACCTAAGTGAGATATTCTTCTTTGACTCTATTACATTGAAGTATATTCATGCAAATACATCATCTGATCAGACCGAGCAGCTATTGGACTCGATAGTCCCAACAGTGCTCGGTCGGGAGTAAACAGTACAAACATATCCAGACATAGAAACAAAATACCATCTTTGATTGCAAAATTAAAGAAAAATATCATCCAAAGGCACAATGGCCTCACAAACATAAAGAAAATAAATAGTCTCAGAGATCAAAGGGGGCAACCCATTAGACAAATCGAGCTCCAGTACTTCAAGAGAGAGAGAGAAAGAGAGAGAGAGAGAGAGAGAGAAGCAAAAAAGAAGAAAATAAAGTCAAGTCAAATATCACTTCATTTGGAAAAGGGTTCTTCAACAATAGGGACCACAACTTTATCTGGAACAACCTTGGAAGGAGAAGCAGAGGTAGTACCAATGTATTGAACAGTAGAAGCTTTAACAATTCCTCCCTCTGCAGCACCTCTCTCTTGGGCCTTGCCTTCATCAACTTCCATCAATTTTTGAGCAGTATCCTTCTTTGGGGTCTTGGTTATAGAGCCAGCACCTAGAGAAATCTTGGATTGTGGGGTTACAACAGCCTTAGGACCAGCAGACATTGAGAGAACAAGGACATCTTCAAATAAGGGAAACTCTTCAAGCACATCAGTGACAGCCAAAGCACTCATCCATCCTTTGAGGAAGAGTTTGTCGTGAAACACAAGCACCTCCTCCTTGTAGGCCGCACCAACTTCATCCCAACCTTGTTGCTAGTACTTAGCCACTAAAGCAGTTTGCTAAGCGCCATAACAATGACAACGACCTCTAGTTCGACAAGTTTTCCCTCAAGCTTTGTCTATGTCTCAAGGGCAGCATCCTTAGACTTCTCAACAATATTAACAACCTTGTTCAATCTAAAAACATCCCGTTCTGCACCTCTTCGGCCTTCCTTTTCATTTTCTAGGCTAATAGTCATCCTCTGAGAACTCATTGTGGCCTCTAGTATGGCCTTCTCCAAAGCCTCAATACAGGTGATAGAAAGATTGTGATGACCGACCTTCTTTTTTCCCCTTTTCTTCTTTCCTTCTACGCTTCGTTCTCTTTTATTTCTCGTCAAATTGAAATGTCCGGAGATTGTTTCTCATCCACTTTTTCTTGGTGTTGAATTTCGGTCGTTCCGAAAGGTGTGTAGGTGAAACTAGAGTGCCGGAGCGAAATAGGAGTTGCGAGCTGCTGGGCCAGGGCCGCACGTGCGGGGCCCTAGGCCGCACGTGCGGAAGTGGGCCGCTCGAACGGAAAGGCTTGGCACCCAGAAATTTTGCTACTGTCTAGAGCACACGAGCGGAGAAAACGGGCCGCACGAGCGGTCAAGGTCGGCCGCTCGAGCGGTGGGGAAGGCCGCACGAGCAGCAGTCGAGCAATCCAGACCCCTGTTTTTAAATACCCTTTTTGGCCGAAGTGTATCTAGTTTGGGGCTTATTTTTCTCACTCAAAAACCTAATTTCTCTCATCCTTCTCTCTAGAAATCATCTCCAAAACATTAGAAACTCCTTGATTCTTGTAATCCCTTGGGTTTAGATCACCATCCTTACCCTCTAATCTTGAAGATCAATGCTAGGGCTTCCTTGGTGTAGGAGAAAGTGAAGGAATCCTCCCACTTGAAGCTAGGGTTTCATCTCTATTTCATTATCAACCTTTGAGGTAGGGTTTCCTTTGAGTTATATGTGTGTTTTATGCAAGTTTTTGTTGATTTTTGTGGACCCCTCTATGTATTTCAAAATGGAGTCTAGGGCTCATGAAATTGTTGATTTTGCTTAAAGAAAAACTCATCTCATCTTCTTTTAAAGAATATTGGAGAAGTGTGGAACCTTGTAGATTGAGATTGGTATGTATGGAGAGAGTTCATAAAGAAGATGAAAAATGTTTAGATTAAAGAAAAACTCTTCTCATCTTCTTTTAAAGAATATTGGAGAAGTGTGGAACCTTGTAGATGAAGATTGATATGTATGGAGAGAGTTCATAAAGAAGATGAAAAATGTTTAGATTTTGTATGAAAACCTAGAAATTGGGGCTTTTGTGAAAACATGGAAATCCATGGAGTAAACATCTTTTCTTGTGTTCAAATGGGCGTGTGAGTGTAGAGTTTACATTTTGGTAAGAAAAATGATAATTTCCTTGATATATGAAAATGAGGAATTTACTTTTAAGATTGTTGCTAGTGGCATGGAAAAATATTTTATTGTGAGAAGGTAGTTGTTGAACACCATTGACCTTGGGAATTGAAAACTTGGAGGTTGATATTGAAAGTCTCACATAATCTTGGAATGACTAGAATGTTATGAAATATGTATAATGATGAGCTAATGCTACGTGTTAATTAGCACCAGTGGAACATGTGATTAACTGTGTAATGGTATTGGAGGAAGGTAAATGAAGAAATGCCATGAAATGTCATTGTGCATCATATCCTCATGTAAATTTTGTCATTTTTATACATCTTGACATGAGTTTTGGAAAACATTTACATTGGGAAAGGTTATATTGTAATGAGAATTATGAGAATGTTAAAGGGGTAAATATGTGGTACGTCCGGATAGGGGTTGTAGTTGTATTTGATAAGATGGCCTGAGTGTCCTTGGTGAAAGACTAGAAAACCACACGGATAGGTGTCGAGCCTTCCAGCTAATATTGGTAAAAATGACAGTTTGGTAGTACTCGTAGAATCTACTTGCAAACACCAGCCTAGGGATTACCAGTGATGTATTTACCGCCCCCTTATGATTTAAAAATCGGAAGTGTGGGAATTAATGAGGCTGCATAAATGTTGACTGAAAGCATGGTGATTTTCAAGAAAAGCATAATATGAGATTTCCTTCAAATGGCATGGCATAACATATGCATTTACATAAAATATTGTGAATCTTGCATAAATGTACATACTTTGTTAAGGATTCTCTACTGGGCTATATGCTCACCCCTATGGGTTTTGGTGCAGGTAAAGATGTGGTGATCCCGCCAAATTGAGGGCGCAGAAGTATTTTGAGAAGAGTAGCGTACTCTTATTTTGTTGTGATTAATTGTAAAGCCGAGGGCTATTTTTGGTTTGGGTCCGAGAGACCACTTTTGTGTAACCAGGCTTAAGCCTCGGAAGTTATAGCCCGTAAGGGCACTTTATTTATCTTGTTTGCAACTAGATGTTTCACATGCTATAGATTCAGGTGTTCTTTTATTTCGTTGAATGTATACCGCATGTGGGACTTTTGTATTGAACTCTCTTAATCAAATATGGAAGGATGAAAGGATTATTGTTATTATCTAGCGAATGTCCATTAATGTAGGTAGTTCATGTTGAAATATTTTCGAGGCGTTACAAAGATGCATCCTATAAATACACTGTAATAGCAGAAAGACAGTAAAGAAAGACAGTAAGGAAAAAGAAACTATACAGTTTAACAGAAAACAACAAAAGGATTACCAAAGCACTTACAACAGTCATCATTTGTGAAGTCCCCTTCATGATTAGTATGTCATCGAGTCCATTGTGGTCGGCCATATCCACGAGTAGTACTAAGGTCTTGGGCAAATCAAAAGCAACTTCACCAGATGCAACGACAGAATCAAAAGTTGAAATGGGTATGCCTTGATGCAGCATAGGTGGTTACCATTGTTCAAAAGACTCATCAACAATAGGCTCTCCTGAAGCCTCACCAACCTTATCCTTTCTAGTTTCTCTCCTTCTCTTATTGGCCCTTTCAACTGCTAGGGCCTTTGTTTCAGTGATAACAGTAGAAAGGCTAACAGTTCCCTTCTCAAGCTTTACCTTCATTAAGCTTTTCGCCTCAGCCTTGATTCCAGCAGTGTCCAAGGCAGAAAAAAAACCAAAAGCTCTGCCTCAAAGTCTACAAGTAACCTTATCTTTGTCATTGAACGACCTCTTACGAAACTAGGGGCAGAAAAAGGAGTCATTTTAGTGGATTGGCTTCTAGAACGAGGGTGGTTGATAATTAAAAAGGCCAGGAGGAGTCTTAGTTTCAGTATCATAATCAAGCAAGGAAGTAGCAAGTCTGGCTTACTTCAGAATGGTGGTTCGGTAAGTGGCCTGATAATCTAGCAATTTAGTGACAGACCTCTTCTTATACCTCAGAAGGCCCTAATTGTTTCAGTATTTTCGTGAGGATGCCTCATTTGGTAACAAGAAGATTTTGCAAAATAGTTAACATAGTTAGCACAACATTCAAACAGAATAAATGGAAGAAAGAAAGACGCAAATACAAAGACATAAGATTGAGACCCGAATAACCATCCTTTTGGGGCATCTGTTCAGTCTAAATCTTCGTTCTAGTGCGAATCACTGGAAACAATGGCACAAGGGCCAAGAATGGTGATGGAGACCAAAAAACACAAAGAAAGGAAGATTCAGAGGAACTTACAAGGATTTAGTAAATGAGCAATAGTCATCAAAGGAGAATGTAGGTTCTAAAGTCTGGAATCGGAAAGGAACAGCAGCCTCTAGAACCAACAGCAATAGAGATAGGCATCGGAGTAAAGCACCATCGAAACCAGAAAAGGAGAGCAAAAGGGTTTTGGAATTTCAACACTTTGGAAATCAGTGAAAAGGAGAAAGAATAGTCGTAGGGTGTTTATTACCCTCAATCGATGCGATGGTACAAGTCGCATCCTTTTGTAAAGGAACAGTACACTATCTCTTCGTACTAACACCACTCTACCACATGTTATTGTGAAAAAATGCATGCAGGGTGCGTATGTCAAAGTATGAACCGTTACCAAGGTTGAACTAAAGAAGGACCGAAGTGATGCAACGGTTAAAATACCGAATAGTAGCACCTGCCAAGAGAACCTTAGCGCGAGCTAGGGGCAAAATATAAATAGAGTGGATCTAAGCCTTGGGTTGATCCATACCACTAGGCCCAAACCCAAATAACCATTCAATATTGGCCACATACCTACGTGAGCCAAACGAGTGAGCCCATCTTCACACGAATTATCCTCCCAAGTCCTCAAGCACTTGGGTCAGGCACATTGAGGAATAGGCCAGCTTAGGCACAATCATGAATTGGCCAAACTAATGGGCCAAACCCATCAGTAGAACCGAAGTGGGTCAAACTCATTCAAGGCCATCCGAATGGGCCAACCCATCTCCTGAGCAACCTTATAAAGGGCCAAGCTGGCGTATGAATGGAACTAAGTTGGAGAACTCTCAAGTAGGCATAGACGTTGTGAACACATGCATGTGCACAGTGCCACCTCAACTGGTCCCCCTTTCCTAGAATCATGGAATCAATTAAACAAAGAGAATGTAATCTAATTTATGCATGGTTACAATGAGCACATGTCTCCATGATCAACCACCTTGTGGTCCTCCACCTTGAACAATGATACATAGAGCCTTAAGGCACCCAAATTCCATGAACCCATCGTTGGGAGCAAGCATAGTCTTCTATATAAGCAACACTCTGTTCACATTGAAGGTATTCTATCTCATGATATCTCAACTAAGGAACCTTGAACTAATTGATCACACATTTAACACTCTTTCTCTTCCTCTCTTTACACCTAGAAAGAGTACTTCATCTTCTCCAATCACTCATTCCCACACTAGAGGGGTTTTCCGGCCAATCCCAGCCGGGCAGTTCTGACGGTGCTCTGTTTTGTAGGCATTCAGTTCGTGGATAGTCTGGTTCTGTCTCAAAGCTCTGATTCACTTTTATCTAGTACAGTATTCAGTATGCACAATTGTTGTGTTTGGGGTGCACATAATTGCTCTCGCTCTTGAGTGTCAACATAGTTGGGATGCATGACGTTTGACAATGATACAGGTTTCTTTTCCCAAACCGTTGTATGTATTCTTGTTTTTCCCCTTTGTACTCTTTATTATTCAAATGAAATTTCCTTTACTGATCAAAAATAAATAAATAAATAAATTGACATGTGTGGCTTGTGCCTTTAATTTCTAAACCTTAAAAAAGGTATGAAAACAATTTTGTACCTTGCAAAACAAAGTATATTTACCTCAACAATTCTTATAAACTTTTTTGTAGAAAACCTATTTTTAAGAGAAAATAAATCCTTATTGCATAATACCAAGAAAGAAAACTCAAATTAGATTTTATGACAAAAATATCCTTTCAACTATAGGATAAATTGCACTTTATCCCCGTAAACCACCACACTCAAAATCCTTTTACCTTTTTAACTAAATAATGCTACATTTTTTCGCTTTGAACTATCAATGTAAACATTTTATTAAAGATCCATTACATAAATTAATGAAAAATTGACATATGACTACATATAACATCTCAGATATTATGGAATGCCTAAAATGATAGTATTCTTTTTTTCCTTCATTTCTTCTGCTCAAGGCGGCAGAAATGGCAGCCATATTGTAACCAAGTATGGTTGTTGTCATAAGTAGGACAAATGAGGAAAACAGAGAGAGAAAACAGTTGAAAGAGATAATATATTTTTAAATAGTTCACGAAATTTGAGATATCATGAGTATCTCAAGACAGCTTTTCATCCATTAATATGACAGATCCTTTAACGAAATATTTACATTGATACAAATTAAAATTGATAGTTAAGTGTAGCCTTTTTTTAGTTTGAGGAGGTAGAGTAGTATTGAGTTATAGTTCAAGCAAATAAAATGTAATTTGCCTTTAGATCTGAAATGGTATTTTTATTTATTAAGGCCCAACTGAAAAAGAAAAAAATTTAATAGATAGGAAAGATTAAAGTGTTACAACTCTTAGTTCAGGGGAGTAAAATAATATGGGACAACTGTTGAGGGGTTTTTTTAATGTAATTTACCCACACAAAATATTAAAAAAAAATTTTAAAAAATCCTTAAAACATAATTGTTGTATTAAACTTGTGAGAAGTGAGAACTTATTTCAAACTCAAGGTCTAATTAATGATCCATCTTCTATTGTCAGAGAATCGCAATATAGTTTGGAATTACTAATAATTTTTGTAGTAAATGATAGGGAAGAAAGATGAGGCTCAATTGCACTCTTGAATGTAAATGTAGTACCACTCGGAATAGTTGGTTTGAGAATTGCAACTACGCCCCTGAATCAATCAAAAAAAATATTTTGGGTTTAAAAGAAATGCTAAGGGTCACTAAAAGGAATGTTATTAATTGGGGGGATTTACATATAGGTCCTAATAGGTGAATATATTATCCAATAAGCCCTATGATAATTAATAATATTTTTCATCAAACACTATTAAAAAATTACCAATTGTTAATTTTCAGCGACAGTTGAAAAATTGTCACAAAATATCACTAATTATAACTTTTAGCGATAGTTTTAAAAAACTATCACAAAAAGAATTACTAATTTTTAACTTTTAACGATAGTTTAAAAAATTCGTTATAGAAAAATATCGCTAATTGTAAGTTTTAATGATAATTTATAAAAATCGTGATAAAAAAGAAATTACTAATTGTCAATTTTAGCGATACATGCAAAAAATCGTCACAAAAAAATTTATTTTTAGTGACAATTTTATTAGAACTTATTTTCAATAGGATTTGATAGAAATTAATTCCAGCTATTATGACCTATTAGTAGTTTACCTTTATTAATTTAGGGGTCTTTGATAACTTGATTGTGTACTTAAAATTGAATGTGTTAAATGATAATCAATTAAATTCGTTTGATAACCATAATTGATATTACTTATAAATTTAAGTGCCTCTTAAAATATAGGCTAAAACTTAGGAAAGGAAATTTAAAGTCATGAAATTTATTTAATTCGGACTGAATTTATAAATACTAAACATAAGTATCGTAACCACCACCATTATGCCACCGCCACCGCCACCGCCACCACACCACTACTGCTACCACCATTGACACCACCACATGTGCCGCCACCACCACCTTCATTACCATTGTCAATATTATCATAACCACCACCATTGTTTTGCTACTACTACCATTGCTACAGCCACTACCACAACTATTACTATCACCACCACCACCATCACAATATAAAAATTGAAATATACAATTTGAAAATAATAAATTTTAAATTTGATATATAGATATCAAACAACTTATTTTTAGTTCAACACTTAAATTTTTATTAAACAGTTTTTCAGTTTAAAAAATTTAGCATTCAATTTTCACTTTCAGTTTTATCAAAAACCACATAGGTAAAAGTAAAAAATGCATTAAAATATATTTAAAACTATGAAAACATTTGGAATATGAAAAATATATAAATTCTTGGGAAATTTACCAATAAATCCTATTTGTTGAACTTATGATCCAAATAGTCCCATATGTTTTTTAATGTTTCGTTTGGTGCTTTCATTTGTGAAAAGACAGTAGTGCCATCTAGCATAGGTTTTTGGTGTAAACGTGGCTGGTGTAATTGATTACGCACGTGTGTTACATGGTTATTGGTTTTGGGTGATGGGCACCTGCATACCGGGTAGGTGTCACACAACATAAGAGTGCACTAAGGGTTTTTTTGCTTTAGTGGTTATCTAGGTCAATTGGCACGTGCCACACAACACCAACTCGCACACACTATTCACCATATCATCAAATTGGAATGGGGCTTGCATACTGATAGCAGCGTTGGTGTTGCCATTGTAGTGACCCTCATTCCCGCCTCAACCTTGTACATGAGCAATTGCATGAACTTGTTTTGCTAAGCTTGCATTAGTGAACTTTGACTTGTTTAGCCTAGAGTGAGATCCTTGTCTTGCTTTACACTTATGTGAAATTGTTTGTTAGTCCTGTTCCCTCTTGGTGAGTCTAGCCGAGGTCGTCGTAAGCCGAGGTAACACCCTTGAACCTCTCGCACCTAGGATCACTTTGGAACCATTTCGGTTGACCTCCATCTTCACCCCGGCATATTGGCCGAGGTGTGTTTTGTCTAGGCCGGAACGCCATCCTTGCACCCAGTGGTCTTGTTCCTGGACGGGTACGACCTAGACCGAGGTGTGGCACATCTAGGCCGAGGTGTGGCACAGCTAGGCCAAGTGTTGTCCTACCTAGCCGAGATCACTGATACCTTGTCGTCGGAGCCGATGATTTCACCTGATGTCGTCACCTTGCCAGAAAGCCCATACCGTCTTGCTTGTAGAACACCCTTTGTCATGTTCTTGTCTTGTCTGTCAGCTACCTGCTGAAGAAAACCCAACCAGCCATTACCACGTGTCCCAGCTGAGGATTGAGTCTGAAATAAATCGAGAGAACCCATTATTTGGTATCATATCCTTGCTGTTAGAGAGAGAAGCTCTAAGAAGAAGAAGAAGTTTTAGTGTGAGAAAGAGAGGACTTTCGAGCTTGATTCCTAGAGATCAAACCGTTAGATTCGCATCTTGAGGTTAGATTCTTGATCTGCTCTTGTGATTCTTTATGTCCACCTAGCTGCATTGCACGATCTAGCATGATTCATGAACCATGCATTGATTTTAAAGATTGGTTTTAAAAAGAGAAATGGTGTTCTTGGGCTCTTGAAGAGAAGTCTTGTTTTGATCCAAAAACTTACACCAAGTTCCGTGTTTTTGTGTTTGTTTTCATGAAATCTTGAAGTACGGGTACCCAGGTCCATGTTTTTCAACTCATTTCATGAAAACCCAGATTTTGTAATAACAAGTTTGGTCTTTGCATTTATCTTCTTCATGTTCATATTCTTTAAGAGGGAAACCCAGATTTTCCCAGACTTCTTTCCCTTGAGTGTGATCGTCGGGAACACACCTCGGCCAAGGGGTGTGTGACCTTGGCCTAGGCCTGGTTGGTACCCAGCTTGTTTTCCGAAGTATGAAGCAGTGCCTTGTTTTGGTTTGTCTTAGTTTTAATGAATGCCGAGATCATTGCATTTCATATCCATCTTTGAGTATCTCTTATCGTCTTCTTGAAATGTATTCAATGGGAATTATTATGTGCTTGTAGGCCTTGGATCCTTGCCTGGAACCTCCATACCCGAAGAGCTATGTGAGTAGTATTTTTAATAAAGCTATATTATAAAGTTTTGATGAAAGTCTTGTTTTATTTGTTTGGAAAAGTATTTGATCATGAATGATTATTCCTAGCTTCGTATTAAAGACCATATATGCTTGATGACATTCTTGGTGAAAGTCCTTAGTGTCGGGGACTATAATGCAACGATACCCTTGTCTTGAAGTCCTTAGTGTCGGGGACTATAATGCAACGATACCCTTGTCTTGAAGTCCTTAGTGTCGGGGACTATAATGCAACGATACCCTTGTCTTGAAAGTCCTTAGTGTCGGGGACTATAATGCAACGATACCCTTGTCTTGAAAGTCCTTAGTGTCGGGGACTATAATGCAACGATACCCTTGTCTTGAAAGTCCTTAATGTCGGGGACTATAATGCAACGATACCCTTGTTTTGCCACTGACGGTTTTCCGTGTGGGCTTGCTCGGAATGTCATTCTTTATATTGTATTGATGCTAGTAAGCATTCCTTGATTTTGTATATGATAGGCTATGTACTGTTTGAAAAGAGATCTTGAATATCATTCATGCAAACCTTTATTTCTAATATCATTCACTGAGTATCCAAGCTCACCCTCTCTATGTATATATGTAGGTGACGAGCTAGAAGGCGGTGACGCCTAGACGTATTTGCCGATGTGTTTTTGGATTCATGTTTGCGCCATCTTGAAGATCATGCTTCTCGGCTTTACATTCTATTTCTTTTGTATATGTCGGCCAGAGAAGCCTTTTGGTCAAGATGAAAAATGTACTTTATTTTATTCGTATTCAAGTTGTAAGACTATGTTTAATGTATGGCATTTCACTTAATCTATGCACGGCTCTTATGGACTAGCTAGTTTAAAATTTATTGCTTCCGTACTTGCTAGCCCCATATGTAATGCTCTATTTGTGTGTGATTTTTGAAAGTTGGCCTTCGGTAATCTCGAACTACTGGCCATCATGGCACCATTCTACTAGGGGCGGAATGGGGTCGTGACAGATTGGTATCAGAGCACAAGTTTCCTTATAGTACGTTATTCACACATATTGCTTGCTACTTGATAAGGTGTGCATCATCTCAGCATGATTATTTGTTACTTGTATACATGTCGTTTGTTTAGTTGTTTTAAAATCATATTTTGCATGCTCTTAGCAACATGAGGAGGGGTAGACCACCGGTTGGACGAGATTATGACGAGGACAAATTGGATAGGTTGGAAAGGTTGGTTGAAGGTTTGGTTCATGAACTGAGACAACCTAGGCCACAGGATACTAGTACTACATCTAACCAGGCCGAGCAGACAAACGGCCGACATGCAATTCCACATCCACCTCCTCCAGCGCCGCAAGTGCCCCCGCAGCAAGCTTTATATGGGGACGGTACCATAGCCTTGATCAGAGAGTTCAAGAAGATGAAGCCGCCGCGATTCCAAGGGGGTATAGAACCGATGAAGGCCGAGGCATGGGTTTTGGAAATGGAGAAGTTGTTCGAAATTTTTCCCAGTACCGACGCTCAGAAGGTATCGCTGGCAACGTTCACGTTGGATGACGACGCTCGCAGATGGTGGATAATGGTTCGAGAAAATAACCCGGGCTTGACTTGGGCCAGATTCTTGGAGTTGTTCTACAACAAACATTTTCCCCTTAGCGTTCGACATCGAAAGACCACAGAGTTCCAGAACTTGACACAAGGTAACAAGACCGTGGCAGAATACGACCGTGCTTTCACGGAGCTGGCGAGATATGCACCTCACATGGTTAATGATGAGTATAGGAAGGCCAGGAAGTTTGAAAGCGGACTTCGCGGACCGATACAGGATCGAGTCAACATGCTCAACATGCCGACATACGCCGGAGTATTAGACAAGGCCATTCTGGCGGAGGCTAATTTAAACCGATACCAGAGTTCAGGGGAGAGTCAGAGGAAGAGGCAGAATCACGATAATCGCCGAGTTCCGTTCAACACCAAGAAGAAGGCAAATGTGGGCAGTTCCAGCAACTCAGACCAGGAGAGTAATGTCAAGCCGACATGTGCGAATTGTGGGAAGACACATTTTGGGGTCTACCGTTGGGCAACAGGGGCTTGCTACGAGTGTGGCGAGATGGGTCATCGCGTGAAAGACTGCCCCAAGGCAAAGACTGACAACGGGAAGAGGAATGGAAGCACCTCGGGCTCTGCACAGAAAAGCAACGTCGGAAGGACACAGACGAGGCAGGGTAGAGTTTTTGCATTAGTGCCAGGAGACACCCAGAGTGCTGAGGCAGTAGTGTCAGGTACCCTCCCAATTTGTTCTCAAGATGCATACATATTAATTGATTCGGGTTCTACGCATTCATTCGTGTCTGCCAAGTTTACCGAGAAGTTAAATAGAGAACTAGAACCCCTTGATTATGTGTTAATTGTGTCTGCTCCATCTGGGAGAAATATGACTGTTGCATCCATCTATAGGGCGTGTGTTGTTGTAATCGAAGGAGTAGAAGTATTGGTTGATTTGATGCCATTGAGTATAACTCACTTTGATGTCATTTTGGGAATGGATTGGTTAGTAGCGAATCATGCATCCATTAATTGCGTTTCTAAGAGTGTCACGTTGAAACCCCCAAACAAAGCCGAGGTCACATTTCGGGGCAAGGGAGTAATACCCCCACCATACTTAATCTCCTCCATGAAAGCCTATAAACTGATCCAAAAAGGGTGCCCAGGTTATTTGTGTAGTATACTAAGTGACTTGAATGGAAGTGTTGAATTAGCCGACATACCAGTCGTTAAGGACTTCCCCGACGTCTTTCCAAAAGACTTGCCTGGCCACTTAATCGATAGAGGAGTAGAGTTTACTGTCGACGTTTTGTCGGGAACCCAACCCATCTCCAAAACACCATATAGAATGGCCCCAGCCGAACTTAAAGAATTAAAACTTCAATTACAAGAATTGCTGGATAAAGGATTTATTAGGCCGAGCACTTCACCATGGGGAGCGCCAGTTCTATTTGTTAAAAAGAAGGATGGTACACTTCGTCTTTGCATCGACTACCGAGAACTGAACAAGGTGACCATTAAAAACAAGTATCCATTGCCGAGGATCGATGCTTTACTTGATCAACTACGAGGAGCACGAGTCTTTTCCAAGATTGACCTCAGGTCGGGCTACCATCAGCTCAAGGTTAAAGCCGAAGATGTTGAGAAGACTGCTTTTCGGACAAGATACGGCCACTACGAATTCTTAGTAATGCCCTTCGGAGTGACCAATGCCCCTGCGGCATTCATGGATTTGATGAACAGAGTTTTTAAGCCGTACCTAGATGAGTTTGTGGTTGTTTTTATCGACGACATACTAATCTATTCCAAGAGTAGGGATGAGCATGAGAACCACTTGAGACTAGCCTTACAAATTTTAAGGGACGGAAAGTTGTACGCCAAGTATAGTAAGTGCGAGTTTTGGCTTTCCGGCATCTCATTTTTGGGCCATGTGATTAACGAGGAAGGAATCTCTGTTGATCCGAGTAAAATTGAAGCTATTGTGGATTCGCCGACACCGACCAACGTGTCCGAGGTTCGTAGTTTTCTGGGTTTGGCCGGCTACTACAGAAAATTCGTGAAGGACATCTCAAGGATCGCAGTGCCGTTAACACAACTCACTCAGAAGGGAGTGGCGTATGAATGGACCGAGGACAGAGAGTCAGCTTTTCGGGAATTAAAGACGAGGTTGGTGACAGCACCGATACTTGTACTACCGTCAGATAAGGAAGAATTCCAGATTTATAGTGATGCCTCCCATAAGGGTTTGGGCTATGTGTTAATGCAAGGGGGTAAAGTTATAGCTTATGCATCTCGTCAGTTGAAGCCCCACGAAAGGAATTACCTTACCCACGATTTGGAGCTGGCAGCCGTGGTTTTCGCTTTAAAAATTTGGCGTCATTACTTATATGGAGCTTCTTGCCAAGTTTTCACGGATCACAAGAGTCTGAAGTACTTGTTCACCCAGAAGGAATTGAATATGAGACAGAGAAGATGGCTTGAACTGTTGAAGGACTATGACATGCAGATTCAGTATCATCCAGGTAAGGCAAACTCCGTAGCCGACGCATTGAGCAGGAAGTTAGTTGGAAATTTGGCATGCCTGGCAATGATTTCAGTGGAGCCGACCATTATTGAGGAAGTGAAGGCCAAACAGATGGAAGATAAGTTCCTCAAGAGGATAATTGATGAATTCGTCACCAAGCCGAGGCTGGGATACACCATTGAAGATCAAGTACTCAAGTTTGAAGGAAGGTTGTGCGTGGCCGACGTCCCGGAGTTGAAAAAGAAGATTCTGCAGGAAGCCCATAACTCCAAATTTGCCATCCATCCAGGAAGCACCAAGATGTACCAAGACGTGAAGCGGACTTTTTGGTGGCCAAATATGAAAAGAGAAATAGCCGAGTTTGTATTTCAGTGTCTGTATTGTCAACAAGTGAGAGCAGAACACCAGAGGCCAGCGGGACTTCTTCAACCCTTGTCAATTCCTGAGTGGAAATGGGAACACATCTCCATGGATTTCGTGGCTGGGTTGCCGAGGACACAAAAAGGTATGGATTCAATTTGGGTCATAGTGGATAGGTTAACCAAGTCAGCACACTTCTTGCCTGTTAAAACTACATTTAATGCCGATCAACTTGCTTCGTTGTATATGGTCGAGATTGTGAGACTTCATGGTGTACCGATGTCCATTGTGTCAGATCGAGATCCGAAGTTCGTTTCCAGATTTTGGCAGAGTCTACAGAGAGCCTTGGGAATCGAGTTGAATTTTAGCACAGCTTTCCACCCCCAGACATATGGGCAAACGGAAAGAATGATTCAGACTCTTGAAGATATGCTCAGATTGTGTGTATTGGATTTCAAGGGAAGTTGGGAGTTGCATCTACCATTAGTAGAATTCGCATATAACAACAGTTACCAAGCCAGCATTGGCATGGCGCCGTATGAAGCTTTATATAGAAGGGAATGCAGATCGCCGATATGTTGGACTGAAGTAGGGGACAAAGCTTTGATTGGTCCCGAGTTAATTCAAATGACAACTGAGAAGATTAAGCTCATCCAGCAGAGGATTAAGACTGCACAGAGTCGACAGAAGAGTTATGTCGACCAGAGGAGAAGGGAGTTAGAATTTGAGGTTGGGGACCATGTATTTTTGAAAATCTCGCCGATGACAGGAGTTTCAAGATTTGGGAAGAAAGGGAAGCTAGCACCCCGTTATGTTGGGCCATTTGAGATTCTTGAGAAGATTAACCCCGTTGCCTATAGACTTGCTCTGCCGCCAGAATTAAGCCGAGTCCACAATGTGTTTCATGTATCGATGTTGAGGAAGTATGTTCGAGACCCACTACATGTAATTGATCATTCCGGGATTGTGGTTAATGAAGATCTAGGCTACGAGGAGAAACCGATGAGAATTATTGACAGACAAGTGAGACAGTTGAGGAACAAGTCGATACCGATGGTAAAGATTGAATGGAAGGAGCATTAAGGCAGAGAGGCTACCTGGGAAAAGGAAGAAGAAGTGAGAATCCGTTACCCGGAGTTATTCGTAGGACAAGGTAACTTAAGTTCGGGGACCAAACTTCTTTAAGGAGGGTAGACTGTAGTGACCCTCATTCCCGCCTCAACCTTGTACATGAGCAATTGCATGAACTTGTTTTGCTAAGCTTGCATTAGTGAACTTTGACTTGTTTAGCCTAGAGTGAGATCCTTGTCTTGCTTTACACTTATGTGAAATTGTTTGTTAGTCTTGTTCCCTCTTGGTGAGTCTAGCCGAGGTCGCCGTAAGCCGAGGTAACACCCTTGAACCTCTCGCACCTAGGATCACTTTGGAACCATTTCGGTTGACCTCCATCTTCACCCCGGCATATTGGTCGAGGTGTGTTTTGTCTAGGCCGGAACGCCATCCTTGCACCCAGTGGTCTTGTTCCTGGACGGGTACGACCTAGACCGAGGTGTGGCACATCTAGGCCGAGGTGTGGCACAGCTAGGCCAAGTGTTGTCCTTCCTAGCCGAGATCACTGATACCTTGTCGTCGGAGCCGATGATTTCACCTGATGTCGTCACCTTGCCAGAAAGCCCATACCGTCTTCCTTGTAGAACACCCTTTGTCATGTTCTTGTCTTGTCTGTCAGCCACCTGCTGAAGAAAACCCAACCAGCCATTGCCACGTGTCCCAGCTGAGGATTGAGTCTGAAATAAATCGAGAAAACCCATTATTTGGTATCATATCCTTGCTGTTAGAGAGAGAAGCTCTAAGAAGAAGAAGAAGTTTTAGTGTGAGAAAGAGAGGACTTTCGAGCTTGATTCCTAGAGATCAAACCGTTAGATTCGCATCTTGAGGTTAGATTCTTGATCTGCTCTTGTGATTCTTTATGTCCACCTAGCTGCATTGCACGATCTAGCATGATTCATGAGCCATGCATTGATTTTAAAGATTGGTTTTAGAAAGAGAAATGGTGTTCTTGGGCTCTTGAAGAAAAGTCTTGTTTTGATCCAAAAACTTACACCAAGTTCCGTGTTTTTGTGTTTGTTTTCATGAAATCTTGAAGTACGGGTACCCAGGTCCATGTTTTTGAACTCATTTCATGAAAACCCAGATTTTGTAATAACAAGTTTAGTCTTTGCATTTATCTTCTTCATGTTCATATTCTTTAAGAGGGAAACCCAGATTTTCGCAGACTTCTTTCCCTTGAGTGTGATCGCCGGGAACACACCTCGGCCAAGGGGGTGTGTGACCTCGGCCTAGGCCTGGTTGGTACCCAGCTTGTTTTCCGAAGTATGAAGCAGTGCCTTGTTTTGGTTTGTCTTAGTTTTAATGAATGCCGAGATCATTGCATTTCATATCCATCTTTGAGTATCTCTTATCGTCTTCTTGAAATGTATTCAATGGGAATTATTATGTGCTTGTAGGCCTTGGATCCTTACCTGGAACCTCCATACCCGAAGAGCTATGTGAGTGGTATTTTTAATAAAGCTATATTATAAAGTTTTGATGAAAGTCTTGTTTTATTTGTTTGGAAAAGTATTTGATCATGAATGATTATTCCTAGCTTCGTATTAAAGACCATATATGCTTGATGACATTCTTGGTGAAAGTCCTTAGTGTCGGGGACTATAATGCAACGATACCCTTGTCTTGAAGTCCTTAGTGTCGGGGACTATAATGCAACGATACCCTTGTCTTGAAGTCCTTAGTGTCGGGGACTATAATGCAACGATACCCTTGTCTTGAAAGTCCTTAGTGTCGGGGACTATAATGCAACGATACCCTTGTCTTGAAAGTCCTTAGTGTCGGGGACTATAATGCAACGATACCCTTGTTTTGCCACTGACGGTTTTCCGTGTGGGCTTGCTCGGAATGTCATTCTTTATATTGTATTGATGCTAGTAAGCATTCCTTGATTTTGTATATGATAGGCTATGTACTGTTTGAAAAGAGATCTTGCATATCATTCATGCAAACCTTTATTTCTAATATCATTCACTGAGTATCCAAGCTCACCCTCTCTATGTATATATGTAGGTGACGAGCTAGAAGGCGGTGACGCCTAGACGTATTTGCCGATGTGTTTTTGGATTCATGTTTGCGCCATCTTGAAGATCATGCTTCTCGGCTTTACATTTTATTTCTTTTGTATATGTCGGCCAGAGAAGCCTTTTGGTCAAGATGAAAAATGTACTTTATTTTATTCGTATTCAAGTTGTAAGACTATGTTTAATGTATGGCATTTCACTTAATCTATGCACGGCTCTTATGGACTAGCTAGTTTAAAATTTATTGCTTCCGTACTTGCTAGCCCCATATGTAATGCTCTATTTGTGTGTGATTTTTGAAAGTTGGCCTTCGGTAATCTCGGACTACTGGCCATCATGGCACCATTCTACTAGGGGCGGAATGGGGTCGTGACAGCCATAGCAACAAATCAATATTACATGTGTCTCCATACCCTGTCATGGGAAAAACAATTTAAGAAAATCACATTTACAATGCAATATACATCGATACACACACCCAGGGAAAAGTACTTGTCACCAAACCGCAGTAACACGATGCCCACCCCAAAAACAGAACACACAACCAACCTTGCTCCACATACCCCTCACAGTCACATAACCCCCTATACCAGGGGACATAAAACAAGCAATAACACACATCCACAGTAAACAAAACCCATCGACAACCGCAACGATGTTAAACAAAAAATAAAGAAATGTAACATGGAAAAAATTTACAACTCGAAAACCATTGCAAAAAAACCATCGCACATTTGCAAACAAACAGAGGTGCCGACGTCTGAATTGCTACGTATGTGACACCGGCACACTACCGATGGCTGAAATAGTACGTATGTCACACCGTCACACCACTGCCTTTGAGCCCACCGCGCAACCAGTCTGAAACCCCAATGGCAATGGCAGAGTCATCTGCTGAAGTAACATTCGGGTTACCCAAAATACTATCCAACATAACAAAAAAGAAAATGTATTCCCACGAATCACGTGCAATCAAAACAAATAAAGGCTATAACCGTCCACACCACAACCACATACATGGAAAAATATGCTGAAAGGACCAAATCTCTCCACTAGTAGGACTTATCGAATCAAAAGTTTAAAGTTGGGACTGATTGGTATAATTGATTGTGGAATGGGATTTACTAGTAAATAATCCTAAATTGTAACCCTTTTTATCTTTTTTGGTAATTTTCTTTTTCCATTAATTCTATGCACGTAAAACAAATTAATTGTTGTTGTGGCCTTTTCTTTCTCATTGACAGCATCATGACATTGTAAAAAAAAAAAATTATGTAATATAATTTTTTTTAGTAAATTACACTTATCTCCTTTGATGTCTGAAAAACTTTAGGTAGCCACATAATTTTGATATAATATTTATCTCTTTTACATTAAATGTATATGTTTTGGGGATAAAAAGCACTTTACTCCCAGTAGTTTTACAGTGTTACACATTACCCCCAATGGTTTGAATATATACAGACAAGTTCCTCATGATTTTGGATTGATGTGCAACTATTATCTTTTTCATCTAAACAAACGAAAGGTGTAGTTCACGTGCCCAATGTGCATGTTTGATTTTTTTTTTTTTTTTCCTCTCCAAAAATGGTTTGTCTAAGACCAAAATGACCATAGCATTCACTATATAAGAAAATGATATCAAATGGCTTGTTATTACTCACCAAAATTGTCCCAGTGAAGTGGAAAACATCCTACTACCTCTCTTTCTTTTTTTGTTTTTAATTTTACTTTTTTCATTTGTTTAATTTTCTTTCTATTCTATTGTGCTTGTTGCATCTCTTTTTTTTTTTCTTTTACTCTTTTGATTTGTTTAATTTTTCATCTACTCTATTGTGCTAGATGACTTTTCTTTTTTTCTTTTTCTTTTCTTTTTTCTAGTTTTATTGTTTACTTTCTTTCTTCTTCTTCTTCTTTTTTTTAAAAAAAATCATAAAATTACCTTAATTTAATTTTTGATTTTTAGGGAGACTTACATGTAGATCTTAATAGGTAAACTTATTGTCCAATAAGTCCTATAATAATTAATTAACGTTTTTCATCAAACACTAATTAAAAAACGTCACTAATTATTGACTTTCAACAACAGTTTAAAAATTGTCACAAAAAAATGTCACTAATTATAAGTTTTAGTAACAATTTAAAAAATTATCACAAAAAAAGTCACTAATTTTCAACTTCAACGACAATTTGAAAAATTCATCACCAAAAAATCACTAATTGTAAGTTTTAGCGATAATTTATAAAAACTATGACAAAACAAGTCACTAATTGTCAATTTTTAGTGACATGCAAAAAATCGTCGCAAAAGATTATTTTTAGCTACAATTTTATTAGAACTTATTTTCAATGGAACTTGATGAAAATTAAGTCCAACTATTAGGATCTATTAGTTATCGTGATTCTAGTTTAAATCCAACCCATTCATTGTTTTGGATCCAAAATTTCTTGTCTTGATGGTTGTTCATATCTTTCTTCATCTTATTCCTTGTTGAGATTGGTCATTAGAGTGTCTTGGTTGTATTTGAAACAGGTTGGGAGTTGGTTTTTCAAAACTGTCGCTACCTAGGTTTTGGCTTGTTCGCTCGAGGGAACTTTCTTGCGCTCAAGCGAACTTTGAGAACTTTCAGTATTTTTGCAGGTCTATAAAACTACTGGGAGTATGACATTCTTTGCTCAAGCGGTGTTTCTTGCACTCGAACAATACTTCTTAGAACTCTCAATACTTTTGTAGGCCTGCAAAAGTATTGGGAGGGTGGTGTTCTGTACTCAAGTAGTATTTTGTTCGCTCGAGTAGTGTCGCTTTTTGTGTCTGGTAGCTCGAGCGGTGTTTTGGTCACTCAAGCGGTCTACGCGTATATCAATTCCGAAAAGTCACTTTTTCATACCTCTCTTTCTCTAAACATTTCAAAACCTTAAATCTAGATCCTCTCTCTATCTAAAACTCACCGTCAACCTCCAAATGCTCTCAATCTATTGATCTCTATACCCTAGTCTCTTTGTTAAAAAGGTAGAGCTCACCTAGAGCTTCATTCTAATCGGAGCAAAGTTAGTTTTCAGCTTCATCGAGGTTTCTCCAATCTCTCTCTCTCTCTCTCTCTCTCTCTCTCTCTCATCTTCTAGGTTTGAGGTAGGGATTTCTCCGCTGGTTTTTAACTTAGTTATTTGTCTTTTTAAAGAAACCTTGATATTGGGGATTTTTGGAGCAAAGCTAGGGTTTTGGTTTGAAATCAAAATGGGGTTTTCAAAATGGGTTCTTGAATATGAACATGAGTTTGTAAATGTGGTTGAGTTGTGATGAAATGGTGAATTTTTATCCTTGGAGTTGATTTTTTAAAGAAATGGAATTTGTCCCTAAATTTTGAATATTTGATTTTGTAAAAACAAAATAGAAATAATGTGGGTTTTATGGAATTGGAATGATAATGATGATGATGATGATGGTGGAGTTGCATATGCATTATCACTCTCATCTTGAGATTTTGGAAAGTATATCTTTATTGGAAATTATCTATCTACTTAGAGATATCCGTTTTGAGCTATCGGTGGATCATAGCTATAATTGTTGTAGAGATTGTATGAGAATTAGGTGAATTGAAAACTAATTTCTCATATATTTGCGTAACTTATTTAACACATTGAAAATGTTTATTGTTTTGAGAAAAATGGGTGAATACCTTGGTGATAAGAGTGTAGTTGTAGTATTATGTTGGCTTGTATGTCATTGGTGAAAGTCCAGAAAGCCACACGGATAGGTGCCGAGCCTTGCGGTTAGTACCGGTAAAAATGGTAATTGGTAGTACTTGTAGCCTACTTGTAGACACGTCCTAGAGATTCCCAATGTTGTAGCTACTACCCTGTTTTCTATTATAAAGCAAATGATTTCATGAACTGTGATATAAACTTGGCATTGCATGCTTAGGAAAGAGATATAAAAATATTTTGACACGAGCATTGCATACGTATTCATCTTATAACTTTGTTAAGATTCATACACCGTGTTAGAGTTTCTCTACTGGGTTTCGGCTCACCCTATGTGAAAAACCATTTTCAGGTGCTGATAATATGCCTCTGCCAAGGCCGTAGCTTAGGAGGACTTGGAGTCAAGGGCTTTTTTTGTTATTGTTGTAATTATTTTTGTACAAGCCAAGGGATTTATTTGTATTGAGTTTCAAACTCACTTTTGTTGTAACTAAGTATTGACTTGGAAAGTTGTAGCCATTAAGGCATTCATTTATATGTTTAACTTTTATTCTATATCTTTTTCCTATGACACATGCTATAAATTCAAGGTTAAAGCTTATGAATATATAGCTACATGTGTCATCTTTTGTAAAACTGGATCACATGGATGTAAAGATATCATATTCGGAAATGTATTTTTAATTGGTAAATATTGTGGGATGGTTTTATTGTTATATTTTAGAGGGCGTTACAACTTGGTATCAAAGCTACCGAGTTTGAATACTTTGGGATTGTGGGAAGTGGTTAGTACCACAATGGGTTTCCTTGCTAGATGAGATTCAGAATAACATGGTATGCTATGTGATAACATGCTTATGTGACTAAGTGGGTATGGAATTTAATTTTAAGATATTGATTGGGTTTACGAGTTTCTAGAAGTCCTGTTAGAAGAGCACTTGATCACTGTTATTTCTAACTGGAACTCTTGCAATATCACGGGACGATCATTATCTAGAAATGAAATTCGTATATGTTTATGTGACTGCGTGTTTAGGTGGAGTGAATTAATTGTTGTTCACCGCATTAAGACGCGAGTGAGTTAGCTTCGGCACATTTGTAAATGTGCTAATCTCTTGTGTTACCTTCATTAGGATGTCAAAACGTAGACGTGATGGTGGTAGGTATGGCAAGCCTAGATTGCAGGAAGTGTCGTTACTGAATGATATTCCGGCACGGGAGGAAGGGGTTAGTTAGGCCAATATGGCCAAACCAGTTGGTCAGCAAGCCATGGGTGTTTTATCGCATGAAATAGACAGAGCTTTGCGGGAATCTATGGACATTCTCAGAGCTGAGAATCAAGTCTAGGCCCATGTTGCTGAGACAGGGCCGTCTTTTCTAAAGAGGGAGTTTTTCAAGTCGAACCCAAATAAGTTTTTAAGAGATCTGAATGAGCCACTGAATGCAGATGAATGGCTAGAACATATGGTGAAGACGTTTGAGATACTTGGCATCGAGGGCGATGGGCTGAAAGTGACCTTGGCATCCTTCCTATTAAAGGGAAATGCGGATCAGTGGTGGAAGTATGTGCGTTGGCATATTGGGGTGACATGGGAGGCCTTTGTCAATGCCTTCTAGGACAAGTTTTTGCCTCTCACTACTAGGGAGAAGTTGAGAGAGCAATTTCTAAAGCTCAAGCAGCTTAACAGACCAGCAGCTGAGTTTGAGGCTGCCTCTACCAGTTTATCGATGTTTGTACCGGATCTCATGGTGACGGAGAAATATCATTGTTTGGAGTTTGAGAAGAGGTTAAGGACCAGACTCCTTTTCAAGGTGGCCTTGTCCATGATTAGGGATTACAGTCGTCTTGTGGAGACGATGACTCACTTAGAGACCGTGATTTAGACTGAAGAGGAGAGGATGAGAGGCTCTAGGTAGAGGAGTTAGGAGGTTTAGAGGAAGACTCAAGACAATAAGAGACAAAGAGGTTCCAACCCACAGTAGTCCCAGGGAGCACAGTCTAGGTCTACTTTCCCGGTACCAAGTTCAGGTTCTAGGAGAGGTGATCAGGAAGGGATCACTTGCTTTAAGTGTGGTCAGTCGAGCCACAAGTCTGTAGTTTGCCCACAGAGGAGTGGAGGGCAACAATCTGCACCATCTTTGGCTCGTTTTCAGAGCCAAAGTTAGGAAAGAGGGAAACCGTCTACCTGTTATCAGTGTGGGCAGTCGAGACACTTGAGAAGGTTTTTCCCTCAGGCAGGTAGCACATTTGGTGCGTCTAGTTCGAGGCAGACACAGAGCCATCAACCTACATCGTCAGTGCAAGCCTCGAGGGCCAATCAGGGAGCCTCTTCGGCTCAATTTGTGTATCAGACTTATGCTCCGAGGGGTGAGCAGGTAGAACAAAGACCTATAGGGCGTGTGTATGCTGTTACTATGCTAGATTTGTTGCCAGCACCTTTGGTAGTGAGAGGTAACTTCTTGTGGTGTAATTATATTGCCAATGTATTGATTGATACTGGTGCATCGTATTCTTTCATTTCGTCTACATTCGTATCAGCATTGGGGTTAGAAGTGGTTTCAGTTAACATCTCCACTCAAGGTAGAGTCACCTGTTGGTGGTGAGGTTGTATTGGAGTAGGGGTGCCGAGACTGTGAGATAGAGGTTGCCGATCGCCGACTTTCTTTTGCTTTTGTGTTGATTGACATGTCGAGTTTTGATGTTATTTTAGGCATGGATTGGTTGTCATCCTATCGGGCCATTATAGACTGTTACCATCAGAGAGTTACGGTGTGCACCTCGATTGGTGATTGTTTTTATTTCCTAGGAGACCGAGTTTATAGAACTTGGTTTAATTATACATATATATATATTTGTATATAATTTAAAATATTATTAAATAAGAAATTAAGTTAAAATTAATTAAGGTTTATGATAATAATTTAGGATGTTTAAGTTAATTTATGATATAATTTGTTAAATATGTGATTAATATAAAAAAATTATATGTATTAGATGAGAGAGAGAGAGAGAGAGAGAGAGAGAGAGAGAGAGAGTAGCATTTTTATAAGGTAAATTAGTCTCTATAACGTTATCATTAACTGTGTTATGGTTGCACATTACTCCAAAATCACGTGGAATGTATTTACATATATTCAAACTATAGGGGGTAAAGTACTTCAGAAATCACAAGAGGGTAAAGTCTTTTTTACACTTTCTTTATTGGTCATTATGTATTACGCTATTTGTATTAATTTCGGTCTATACCTTTATCAAAATGGTAATGTAATTTTTATTCATAACACTAACTGATTGCTGATGAAAAATAATATAAATTAAAAGCTAACAAGAGTCTCGTGTAATTATGTTAAAATCGTTTTAAAAAAAGAAAATTATATATTCTTCAAACTTTAGAGAATATAAATGTAATAATGCCCTTATCTAAGAACATCTCCAACCTTTACTCAGATTTTTTATCAAATTTAAATTTGATGAAAGAGACTCATTTTTTCTACTCCAATGTTGGCATTAAACCAATATCAAATGAGGGAAAAATTAAAAATTTCATCAAATGAATGGAGCCTTTCATCTTTCATCAATTTTAAATTGTTATTGTTTGGCCGAACATTCTCTCGGATGTCCACCCAAATGTCTACCAAGTGCAAATTTGATTAATTTTGTGTTCATGCCTGGACGACCTCCAGAACATTCGTCTGAACATCCTCTCGGACAACTAGGGATGTGACAAAATCTAATGAAAATTCTAATTCAATATTGGAGTGAACGATATCACATCAAACTTTTCATCAAATTTGATGAAATTTTTGATTCAACGTTGGAGATTTTCTAAGTGATGAATAGTATTACCAAACCAAAAATATATATATATATACATTAATGAATGACCAATTAAAATAAGACAAGTTCCATATATATATATAAACTTTAGAGTAATGTTATGGCACACATATAATGAGGGTTGGATTTCTACAAATGTCATAATTCAATTCTACGATAGTCATACTTAAAGAAGAAAAAAATAAATTATAATCAAATATTATATAAGGTATAATTAAATATCTCTTAGATCATAATCAAAATAATATTATACTCCCTCTATTCTAAAATAATAGTCCTTTTTGGAGAATCTAACTTTTTTTTTATAATACAATTATTATATTTTTAAAATATTAATTTTTCAAAATTGCCTTTTGATAATACATTTTTTTGAGAATATCAATTATCATAATTGTACTTTTTGTGTTATTAATGAATTTTAAAAAGGGGGAAAAATAATATTCATACTATTTTATTTCTTGATTTTTTAGAAAGGACTAGTATTTCGGGATAATAAAAAATGAAATAAAGAATTAATATTTTAAAATGGAGGAACTAATTAATATTACAATGTGTCATAATAGATAATAACTAAGATCTCAAAAATCATAATCAAAACTACATATGATATCTCATAAAATTTCTCAAAACTTCTCCCCTATTTGACAATTTTGGTGTTTTAACCAAAAATTTAAAAAATTATTATAAGTTATTATATCACTCTTTTTATTTTTATACATATTATTTTATAAAAATTAATTAAACTAAGGCCTCGTTTGGGAACAGGCTTTTTTAGTAACTTTTTGACTTTTTGGTTAAAATGCGATGTAAAAAAACTAGTATGTTTGGGATGACTTTTTGACTTTTTACAAAAAAATATGTAAAAAGTAGAGAGAAGAATTTTTGAATTTTTGGTATGGGTTGTTGGCTTTTTGATTTTTTTAGTAACTTTTTGACTAAAAGGGGACACTTGCCAAACGAGGCCTAAGAGAAGTTATTAGTTAGCTTTCAATATCGTCACATGATATTTTAACAATATTGTGAT
Organism: Camellia granthamiana; assembly: GCA_036172215.1. Lineage (NCBI taxonomy): Eukaryota > Viridiplantae > Streptophyta > Magnoliopsida > Ericales > Theaceae > Camellia > Camellia granthamiana. Next base: position 73,701,456 of record CM069916.1, on the reverse strand, counting down.
TGCTGAAAAGAATGAGATTTAAAGGTAGCGTTTGGAATAACTTTTAAATCATGATTTTGATTTTAAATCATAATTTTGATAAAAATATGTTAACCAAACATATTTTTAAAATGCAATTCAAAATTACTTTCGAAACTCCTCTTTTCTTTTTTTATATTATTATTAATTAATCAATTAATTACTTTTTTCTTTCATTTCTCTTCTCTTTTCTCATATTCTATATGTCAATCAATTAAAAAATAAATAAATAAAAATTACAATCATCTCAAAACTATTTTCAAAATTCATAACCAAACAAATTTTTTCTTTTTAAATCATAATTCAAAAACTTAAAACTCAAAACACAACGCTACACTCAAATCATTATTCTAAAACTAAACCAAACAAACTCAAAAATTTGTATTAGATGATTGAAAAATATAACGGTCACATTTGTTTGGCAGATTAGGTTAGATGAGATTATTAGTGAGAGGATGGTTAGTGAAGAGATTGTTAGTATGTGGATTAAGTAAAAGTGTGTTTGTTTTGATAATAGTATGGAAATGATTAGTGATGTGATTGTTAAATTATTTTTATATAAAATAAATACATAAATTATTTTTATATTAAAAAAATTAAAACAAATATTAAAACAAACAGATGCACTTGGTAGGAAAAAATAAAATAAAATGAATAAAATATTTATATAAAATAGACTCAATCGTTTCACTATTTTTCTAATTTCATCCAAAATCCAACCAAGCTAATCCCCTCACTGAGGGAATTATTAAGCCCTTTGGATTATCAATCTGCCCTTTCATTTTACTATTAAATGTGTTGTCAGTGAAACCAACAGTCATGAAAATCTAATCGGACCACTCATGTCGCAAAACAAACATAACTAAAAAAACATAATAAATTATGATTAATGAGATACATAGGGGTATTTTGGTAACACACTAAAAAAAGTTAAAAGTTAGTTTTTAATTTATTTTTAGTCATATCATCTTTCACATAAAACAGTTCAAAAAAAAAAAAAAAAAAAAAAGTTAACTTTTAACCATCTAATAATAACAAAAATACTAGAAATCTTAAAAATTCTATCAAATATTTCAAGTAAGATTTACATGGGACCTACATTATATAAGTCTCACACCCTATAACATATTTGATAAAAATTTTAATAAAATTTTTGAGATTTTTAACATTATTTAACTAATAATTTTGTGAGTCTATAGTCTGTAGCGTTGTGGGCCACACACATCAGTCTATCACTACAAACTCCAAAGTTGGCGTCAGCACTTTTTCTCAGGAAAATACTAGAAAGAAACGACAATATCAGTCAATCACAACGTCAATATAGAGAGATAAGACAGATAGAGACTGATGAGAGAGTGAGAGAGAGAGAGAGAGAGAGAGAGAGAGAGAGAGAGAGTAATGCGTGGGAAGCCGAGGGGATGTCTCCTTCCTCCCATCTGTATCCGCAAATACCAACCATCTCTCTTGTCAAATCATTTATTTATTTTTAATAAATTATAAATATACCTTTTTTATGTTTATTGAAAGAAAAATGAGTGAGAGCACTAATTAGTGCTACCACTAATGATGTGGTAGTGGACCCCACTATGAATGATTTGATATTTTGGCCTTGGTGTTGTATTTTTTTCTTTTTTTATTAAGTGCCATATCATTAGTGATCTTTTTAGAACTCCAAAATTAGTGGTCTCTATCATTGTTGTTATTGAAAATACAAATTTCCCTTTCACCTTTGAAAATTTTTGCAGAGTGATCCTAGAGATTTTAAATAATTTACTAAATTTTTTTTATCAAATTTCTCACATAAATGTAAGATCCACATACATGTAAATTTGTGTGAGTCGCACACTCACGTGAGAGATTTGATAAAAAATTTGATAAATTATTTAAAATTTATAATATTTTTCATTTTTTAATTACATAATAAATAGTAATAATTTATTTATTTTTAAATACCTATATTAACATTTAAGATAAATTACAAATAAATCTTTTAAGATTTATTTAAAATACAAGTTACTCCCTATTTATTTAAAAATTAAAAATATCTTCTTATCAAAAAAAAAATGTTTAATAAAATTAACTAAAAAACTAAAATTTTGAACTATTGTCCTATATGATGATAAAATTACTTGAATAATTCATTAAAAAAGATTCTGACATAATTAAAAATTATTGATTCATTTGATAATTTTTTAATAAAATAGATCATTTGTTATAAAATTAGAAATTTCGACCTCGCTTGGCAACTACATGTTTTAGTCAAAATCTAAAAAGTCACTATAAGTAGTTACACTACTCTCTACTTTTTTACACATATTTTCGTAAAATGCTAAAAAGTTGCTAAAATAACTGATTTCAAACGGGGCCTTCAAGAGACGGGATGTAATTTTTAAAATCACTAGGGGCAAATTGTATTTTAAGTATACCTCCATAGTGTATTTTTAGGGGTTGTTTGGGATGACCTAAATAAGTACACTTTTTGTCTTTTTACGAAAAGATGTGCAGAAAAGTAGAGAGATGGTGTGATGAAAAAAAGATAAAAAGATAAAAAGTGTGTACTTATTTAGGATAGCCAAACTTGACCTTAATTTAACCTAACATTTATAAAGTGAAAGACATCACCTAATTTGGTTTCAAAAAATTGGACCCCATTTTCAAAAAAATTAAATTTTTAATTTTCGTTTTATTTTGTTTTTAGTCAAAAATTTTAATATTTAAAAAAAATTAAAAATTAATCAAAAATCATTTTAAAAAATAATTTTTTAGATACACCTAACCTACATACACTTAAAAAATATAATATTTATGAAAAGTAATCTTTACAAAATTCATCAGATAGAAAAAATATAAAAATTCAGTATATTTTCATATGAAAATGCTAAGGACCTCAAGAAATTTATCAAGAAAATTATCAAAGGCCTCATATGGGTATCCATGTGAGACATTTAGGCCTCGTTTGGGAACCCTTCTTTTTAGCCAAAAAGTCAAAAAGTTACTAAATTAGTCAAAAAGTCAACAACCCATATCAAAAAGTCAAAGATTCTCTTTTCTCTCTACTTTTTGCACATTTTTTCGTAAAAAGCCAAAAAGTCATCCCAAACATACTAGTTTTTTTTTGCTCATATTTTAGCCAAATAGCTAAAAAGTTACTAAATTAGCCTGTTCCCAAACGAGGCCTAATAGTTTTGTTGGTAAATCTCTCGGTGTCTCTAACATCTCTTTTCGTATGCTTGTCTATTTATTAAATTTTTTAAATAGATTTTTACAAATGTTTTACTTTTTAAATGTATCTAGAAAAAAAAAAAAAAAAAAAAAAACTTAAAATATTAAAAATAATTCACTAAAAATAAAATAAAATAACTCAATTTTTAAAAAAATCAATCAAAATCAAACAATTTTTTTATTTTTCTTATGTCACATATCTGGTTCCTATCTCACCTATCATGTTCATCATTTTCTTTCAACTGATAACATCAATCTGCCTAATCATCACATTACCTTCTCATGCTATCGATATGCACTAAAGTCATTATTATTTACAAGATTTGGTGTGCCACCAAAAAAGTTGGGGGAACATTGTAGTAGTGTGGAAAGAGGAATTTGGTGGAGGGCAGATAAAATAAGGGGGTATGATATAGTTTAATATTTGAGGATATTTGGATTATTTTATTATTTATTTTTTTTCAAGTCAATTGAAAGACAAATTATAACAAGAGGTATTTGTAATTTCTAAAATATAAGAGGGGATCCATTTTTTGACAAATCACGGGGAGTGTATTTGTAAAATACCCTTGTTTTTTGTGTCATTTTTACCACATTAATATATTATGTTAAAAAAATATCCCTCACAATTAAATAGGAAAAATTAAGAAGACATCCCTCCACAAATTTGCATAAGAGTTTAAGGACATTAACAATTTACTTACTAGTTAAAATCCTTGAAATTTAAAATCTTAAAATGATAAGAATAAATTTTAACATATAAGGTCCAAAATGCTCTCATAATATTAAAAACCCTAATATTTCTCATTATTTCTCTCATAACATCGTTGTCATTATTGTCATCTCTCGATTGTTTTCTTGCTCTCTCTACCGTGTTGTCTCCACCGCATCCATAGCATCACCTCAATCATTACTGCCACTACATCAACTCGTATTTCCATCTCTCTAACTTCATCGAGATCTGCCGGCAAGTACCATGAGAGAGGGAGAAACAAAGAGAGATTCCCCAACATGCAAATTTGCTCATGCATAGAAGAAAGCTATTCATAATAAAAGTATGTTACTATGATTATCCTCGAATAACATACCTTTACAAGATTGTATTTGTAGAAAATTGGAGAAGTAGGACAAGCAAGATGATATATCTAATCAACTTCAACTAACAATGGCTCCGTAACATTTGAATTTTTTCTAATTTTGATTGGTTGAGAATTGACCAAAATTAGAGAAATTTCACTGACAGAAGTTTTAAAAAATTCACTGACTTTCATTAGTAAAGAATTGAATGTAAGTTTAGTAAAATAATTACAAAAATATGTTACATGTTGAAATAAGTCAAATAAATTTATTTATTGAATTAATGTTATTTGTTTTGACGTTGATTAAGTGTTTGTTTTTTCTTTTTTTTGTTAAAGTTAAGTGAAATTAACTCAAAGAAATTTATTTGAGTTTCTCTGACTTATTATTATCTTACATTATGTAATAACAATAATTTATTTCAAAGAAATTTTTTTTGTATTACTGTGTGTTAGCTCGGAGAAATTTTGCCGTGCTTTTAGCTAATAATTCTCACTCTCTAGTTTTGAGTTTTCTCAAAGAAATTTCTGTGATGTGACTTATCGTACACAATTTTTTTGTGTGTTTTAGCTACGGTGTAAGGGTTTAATTCAAAAAATTTATGTCTATACAATGAAAATTTCACTGATCTAGAAAAGTGAAATCAATGAAATTTCAAGTCGCCAGAAAGACATTGGAAAAAGAATCGGCGGTGGTCACCAAAATTTCAGAGTCTTAGGTAAGTGAAATTTAGGCTCAATTTGGAAATCGATCGCACTACGTAGCTCGAAAACGGGGAGTCCGAATGGCTCGATTTTTTTTTTTTTTTATTCTTTTTCCTTCTTCATTCTTTCTCTTCTTTAGTCCTCCTGCTCAACATTTTTTTTTTTTTTTTTTGCAGAAGAAGAACGAAGACAGGAAGAAGAAGGAAGAAAGGAGGAGGAAGAGGAGGAAGAAGGGAGGATGAAGAGGAGGATTGGAGGGGGCATAATATTCGGGGGAGGAGGAGGCAGAGGCGGGGCGACGGCGGTCGGAGGCTGCGGCGGGGCTGGGCTGGGCGACGATCGGCGGGTCGGCGGCTGGGCGGGGCGACGATCGGCGGCTGGGCGACGATCGTCTTCTCTCTCTCTCTCTCTTCCCCTCTGCTTCTCTCTTTCCCTCCCTCTCCCTCTGCTTCTCTTTCTCTCCCTCTCCCTCTTCTGCGTTTGAGTCGAAAATGGAAGAAAAAAAGAAAAAAAACGACGTCATTTCCGAAATCGAGCCATTCGGGGCAAATGAGTTTCGAGCTACGAAACATTTTCGTTTGGAAATTTAGATAAAAGTCAAAAGTCAACTTTTAACTTATTTTGAATCACATCACCTCTCTATTTTTTTTACATATGTTTTCAAAAAAAGTCAAAAAAACTAAAAAAATAACTTTTAATCAACTTTCTAAAGCGACCCTTAGTCAACCTTTATTTCTAGAATTTTGCATTCATTATAAACCTTTTTTCTACAAATTTTGATGAAATGAGTCAAAAAATACAAATTTTATAATAAAAAACAGATATCTAGATCAAAAGTAATATAGAATTTTCAAATTTTCAAATGAGTCAAAAAGTAATAATAAGTGTTACTTACTAATATAAAAAATTGTGTTGTACTTATCCTTCTAAAAAAACATTATTAGAGATCTTTAAAAAAAAAAATCTCTTACAAATGTCACATATAAGATAAAAATAAAAATAAAAATAAAATTTTAGATGAATTAGCTTAACCACCTTACAGTTTGAAAAAACAACACTGCTTCAGACCCCCACTGGGGCTCCGACCCCCAGTGACGCAGCGCGCTGCCATTGGCCAGTTTTTTTTTTTTTTTCTTTTTCTTTCCTTCCAATCTCGCAGTGCCACGTGGCACTAGGGGTCACTGGGGGTGGCATTTACTGGGGTCCGGCGCATTTTTGTTGAAAAAATATACATTAAGTCACACTTATTTAATATAATTATATTAAGTTTCATAAAAGTTGCAATTGACAAAATACCTAATCTCTTGTTTATCAATAACTCACTAGTTTCGTGTAGATGGATAACGAAATTACCATCTTTTTCGCACTAAATTTATATTTTATCATTATTTATCTCTGTATGGACAAATTATTTACATAAACTTAGGTTGATTTAACTTGGGCAAAACACCAATAAATCTCAAATTTTAATTTGTTAAATCATTTGGTCCTGCCTTTTATTTTGTAGACTAATAAGTCTTATTTGAATGTTAAAAGCTCACTATAGGCCTTTTTTAAATTTCCCTCCTTTCCGAATATCAGCAACATTAACTACACCAACAACATCATCAACATCAACTGCATCATCAAACATCAACTACATCATCAAACATCATCAACATCACCAACATCATAAAACATCATCAAACATCAGCTACATCATCAAATATCATCAAACATCAACTACATCATCAAACATCATCAACATCACTAACATCATAAAACATCATCAACATCATCAACGTCATCAAACATCAACTACAACATCACCAACATTGTGAACATCATCAAACATCAACTACATCTTCAACCTCATCAAACATCATCATACACCAATATGAGATACAATATATTGATGTTTATACAATATAACAAACAAAGGTACCATACCAAATATAAAATATAACAAACAAAAATACCATACCAAATATAAAAAGGACTAAATGGTTTACAAAAAATCACTCAGGACTAGATAGAGTAACATTTCCCAATATGGAATTTATAAGTAATTTTTCCATTTAACTTTACTAAAAAAAAGATAAGTATAATTATATCCAATTTATAGAGCACATTGTATATTTTGTAATTCCAAGGATGATTAGTGTATTTTATTCTACAATAATTTTCTTAAGATAAATTTCAGTAAACTAATTTACATTAAGCAAAAAGCAAAATTGCAATCAAAGTTGTTTTTCCGCTCCAGTGGCCATTCCTGCGCTCGAGCGGAGATTACAACCTTTCAGAAGTTTCACTCGCCTATAAAAGTACTGGGAGTTGTTTTTTTCCGCTCGAGCGACCATTCTTGTACTTGAGCGGAGATCATTGATCTGTTTGTTATAAAAGATGCAGCTCAGCCAGGTTTTAGGGTACGGCTTCCAGATCTTCTTTTTGGTATTAGAGTTTTCTTCTGGAGTTTCTTTGCTTGTTTCCTTTGATATTTGTGAGAGTTTAAATCATGAATTGAGTGGATTATATCAAAGGGTTTGTTTGTTTTTTTTATTCAAAAAAGAGAGTTGTTCTTTGGTGGATTCCGTAGAATTTGGGCCTGAAACTTTGGTGGATTTCAGAATGGCTCATCGTCGTGGATTCGACATCGACGTTGTGAATTCAACGTTGGGCAAGACAATTCCGAAGTGAAGACGGGGCTAGAAGAGGCACATAGGGGTCGGTTTGATTCAAGCGTGGATTCACTAGGTAATTGAGAGTACACTTGTATATAAGTGCGAAATAATCTCCTCATATAATCCTGTTGATCAAGTTTGCACCCCTCCAAACGTCGTTGCTTTACTTCCTAAAAACACAAACGTGAGCTGGCCGGCGGGTGTGTGCCGGATACCTCTCCGATGCTTAAGTCAACAAAATAGACAATAGACAAAAACTCTGTGTATTTGAGAGTCAAAGTTGTGATACCTGTAGATAGGTCCTATTACGAGCTTTTATAGATTCTGCTTGGCACAATTCTAGTAAGACTCTTTATTCCTCAATATTGAGTCCTCCTAGGAATCACATCTTTAAGAGATAATGCTTATCCCTTAACACCCTTCTCACTGCTTTAACCAAGTGAAATGGTTTTACCTCGGTAGTATGACAAAACGACCGAGCTAACACTGGCATGCTTAAGCTCAGCAAATTTAGCCGAGCTTCACCTAGCTCGGTCCCACCTTGCTTTTCCAATTCAGTGTTTCTGTACCTCGGTTTAGCTTACTCCAACCGGGTTATCTCAGTCATTTATGACCAAGCTAACTAGGCCCAATGGCGAAACCCATTCTACTCAGCCCACAACTCAGCTCACTTCTACCCGGTCTTAGTTCGGCCCAGATTTACACATTTTACCCTCTCAATTGCCCCTTAATGCCATCTGCAACACATGATTTGGGATTATTCTTCTCAAGCCAACCGTGCTCACATTCCACCGAGCTACCGATGAGTCCAATCCATAAACATTTTTTTAATTGCTCTGCACGTCTGAATCATTTTCAATTCTCTTGGACACGTGGCAAGCTCTCACTGGTCTAGTGTAACTGTCACTGCCGTCTTCGTACTCCGAGATTTTGAACAATCCAGCCCTTTTTAGTGCATTATACAAAAACTCTATTTTTTCCAAATCAAACACTCCATTGTTCATCTTCTCTCATTTGCCTTCTGAACCTTCATTTTCATGTCCATAGTGCCTGAAAAGCTTGTGCTCTAGCTTGGCATCTTCACTGTTTTGATCTTCATCCTCTTAGCTCAAAACTGTAAGTGACTCACTCCTTCATTTTTTCTGTTTATTTCATGAGTATGTATAGCATAGATATGTATACATACATATATTTTCCAAAATACACTTCTGTAGTTTTGCACAAATGCGTAAGAACCACGAAAACTTGAAAACCATATCCCCAGACCATAATCACTATAGCTGAATCCTCAATCAATCTGGAATGCGATCCTTTTGATCGAAAATAACACCATAACTAAACTAGGAGCCAGTTTGTGATAGGTGCATCCCGGCCGAACTAGAAAACCTTACCCAATAACCGAGCTAAAAACCCGTGCTTTGACCAAGCTAAGATCCTTATTGCTCAGTAACCGGGCTAAAAACTGGCGCTATGACCGAGCTAAGGGTTGCAACCCACTTAGCCGATCTAGAGTTTATATTTATTTATCCTTCTTTCTTTACCCCGGTTCAGTTGTCTGGGCATAACACTTTTTATCTCCCCTTTGCAGACTTTGACTAGGTTGGCCAGGCACACCTTTGTACGCTCAACCGAGACACTCAACATCATCTCACCACCGAGATAGGCTACCGCGCTAACTTATAAACAAATTAAGTTAAATGGGCAAATACTGATTCTTAGTAAACTCCCCAGGGGCCATCGCCGAATTCCGCAGGGACTACAACATTCCTGACGATGTCTATCTCTCACTAGCCGAACTAGATACCACGCCCTAGAGAAAACCGGGCTTTGTTCCCTTTACCGTAATATCCATTGTAGAAGCCGGTCTTCGATTTCCCGTTCAACCACTCCTCTATGAATTCCTTAGGCAGACAAGGCTCTACCCCACTCAACTCTCCACAAAATTCATATGGAATAATAAATGGCATCGCCGAGCTAAACCCCCGGCTTGTCCTCAACCTCGGTTTAGCCGAGCTACTCCATCAGTACTCACTCGGCCAAAATGAAGATGACTGGGTGTATTATTTAAGAATAAGAAGACGCCGAGAGAAAATAATTAAAAATACACCAGACAAAGACGTGAATGACGACGACTTCTTCTGGGTTTTTGGCAATTTTTGAAGACCAGGAAGCCCAGATACCGGGCTACAGTATTAACTGGAATAAAGGAACAACCAGTATGAATACCTCGGCTTAGTTTGTTTGTTTCTTATTCTTACTGTTTATAACTTTTACACCACGCTAATCGTTGCCTTTGTCCTTATGCAGACTTGAACCAGCTAAAGTCACAATACTAGCACCCCAACCTAGACGCTCTCCACGCCGCGCTTCGATACCGCCACCGAGGTTGGGCCAAGCCTTTGAACTTTGAACCAACACATAGATACAGTGGCAGGAGGAAGACCAGGGTAACTGACTTCCTCCTTGAACCATCACCAGAACCGGATCTAACTCTTTCCCAAATTAACCTCATTCCCTTAACCGAGGAACAAGAGATGGCCAAGTGCCGAGCTGCACGAGCACTGATCACCGAAACAACATCAGCTCCAGATGGCGGGATCCAGACCGAGACAACACAAGGCGGTCAAACTGTCGAGGCAGTGGTGGCCCTCCAACCTTCCCGAGCCTTATCATCTCGATCAAACAAGCGTGCGCGCTCTGCTTCGATCGAGCTGCAACGACTGATTGATGAAGACGACCGCGTGCTTCCGGAAACAACGCGGCCAAGTCCTGAGCCAAGGAAATCAAACCGAGCTAGCCTTTCAGAGTGGGCTCCAAAAATAACCTATAATAACCGAGCCATAACGAACACAGACTCAGTGGTGGCAGACAAAGACCACACACTAGTCTTCAACCTTACTAAAAGCGTGTGTCTGCCACCAGACATGGAACACCATGATCATTTGATCGAGCTGAAGGCCATCCGTTCGGCCACCAAATCAATGGTTCTGGTAAGCGCTCTCTTTGTTTGATTTCCAATTTACTTCTGTTCTCTCGATTTTTGTCATCATCGCTATCTCTCTTTTTGCAGGCCATGTAGAAGAACCACGTTGCTCACAAGCGCGTGTTGGAGCTACGTAAGACAACACGGCTGGCCGTAGCAGAAGCCAACACCAAGACGGCTGAGCTGAACGAGGCCAAACAAAAAATGACCGAGCTCGAATCTAAAGTCGTCCGGCTTACCCAACTGGTTAACTCGGCAGAAGCGAACAAGCAAAAGGCATTGGCCAAAAAGAAAGAACGCTATCTGCGCGAGTTGGCCAAGCTTGAGAAGAAAAAAAGATGCCGAGATCGCCGAGTTGAAAAAGAGCGCAGATGACGCTGAGGACTGCGGCTACAAAGAGGGTGAGGCCACATATGTCTTGCAGTGAAAGGCTGCAAAAGACATTTTTTCAAATGTGGCTGGAAGGTTGCTATTTCGAAGCTCGGTCTTGGCCCAGAAATCGAGGTCTTTCAGAACCCTCCCCCTCACTTCATCCCAAGTTATATGGCGGATTATGCCAACGCCATCGAACAGAAGCTTCTCCAAGAGGGAGAGGAGGAAAGATCACCTGATTCAAGCAACGACTCAAATGCTAACAATGATCGCAGTCTTCCAACCGTTCAAATAGCTTGGGTGGAGCCACTGGTGCCAAGCACGGTTGATGATGCGCCTTTGACCGACGTACTTGTTGAAACCGGGCTACCAAGTGGCGAAGCTCGGGTTGATTTGGATGCAGATTTGGACGACCTCTTGGCTTGATCTTGTTTTTCTTCTTTTGAACTTTTAGAAGAATTTGTAACTGGGCTTCCACCCCTCCAATGTAATGATCACTTGAAATGGAATGAAATGTGCTTTTTCTTCGATTGTTTGTTCGGTTCACAACCTGTTTGTATTTGTCTTTCACCTTTAATTGGCATGTCTTGAACTTTTTGCTCGGTTGCTAAGTTTTTAATTTTTCATGGCCAATATATATATTTCGGTCCATGAGCACTGTGATCTGTTTACTACGTGTTATACCAGCCAACTTTCTCCAGCCGAGATCTTTATCTTGGCTGAAGAGAGCTCAATGTTGGTTATTCCTACCAACCTTCTTCAGCCTATATCCTCATCTCGGCTGAAGAAGAGCTAAAATCGTTGGTTATTCCTGCCAACTTTCTTCAGCCTAGATCCTTATCTCGGCTGAAGAGAGATAAATGTTGATTATTTCTGCCAACCTTCTTCAGCCTAGATCCTTATCTCGGGTGAAGGAAAGCTACATGTTGGTTATTCCTGCCAAACTTCTTCAGCCTAGATCCTTATCTCGGCTGAAGAAGAGCTAAAATCGTTGGTTATTCCTGCCAACCTTCTTCAGCATAGATCCTTATCTCAGCTGAAGGAAAGCTACATGTTGATCATTTCTGCCAACCTTCTTCAGCCTAGATCCTTATCTCAGCTGAAGAAGAGCTAAAATCGTTGGTTATTCCTGCCAACCTTTCTTTAGCCTAGATCCTTATCTCGGCTGAAGAGAATTCAATGTTTGGTTATTCCAGCCAATTTTGTTTCCATTGCCCCTAGTTGGTACTGACTAAGAACAACTTTTACAATAGAAAGACTTATACTGAAAAAACTATTTGTTTTATTTGAAAAGAAAAATCACAAGTACTTTCATGGAAAACTAAAAATAAAATGATTTGAGATTGGCAGTGTTCCATCGTTTGGGAATAGCCTTGTTGTCTCCATCTTCCAAATGATATGCCCATTTTCCTGCTAAACCAACCACTTTGTATGGCCCTTCCCAGTTAGGTCCTAACTTGCCGTCTCCAGGTACCAAAGTGTTGCCCATTACTTTGCGTAATACCCAATACCCAATCCCCAATCTTGAATTGCCTCGGATGCACTGTTTTGTTATATTTTCTGGATAACTCCTGCTGGTATGAGGCAATGTGAACTAGAGCTTTTTCTCTTCTCTCTTCTGCAAGGTCGAGTTCCAAGGCTATGGCTTCTCCATTCAAGTCTAGGTCAAAATTTTCACTTCTAATTGTGGGGAGGCCGACTTCCAGTGGGATTACTGCCTCCATGCCATAGGCCAAGGAAAAAGGCGTTTCTCCAGTTGACCGCCGAGATGCAGTACGGTAAGCCAATAAAACATGAGGAAGTTCCTCAACCCACTTTCCTTTTGCTCTCTCCAACCTTTTCTTTAAACCATCTAAGACGACTTTGTTTGAAGCTTCTGCCTAGCCATTCGCTTGAGGGTATACTGGTGTGGAATTGTAGAATTCTATCTTGTATTCCTCGCAAAAGCCCCTGAAGATTTTACCATCGAATTGAGTGCCATTGTCAGATATTAGAGCTTTGGGTATGCCGAATCGAGTGATGATATTCTTCTAGACGAACTTCTTCACATTTTTCTCCTTTATTGATGTGAGTGCTTCAACCTCCACCCACTTTGTGAAGTAGTCTATTGCTGCGAGAAAAAACTTTTTGTTGCCGGGTGCTGTTGGAAGTGGTCCCACTATGTCCAAGCCCCACATTGCGAAGGGCCATGGGCTAGTTAACGGCAGAAGCTCTTTGGGTTGTTGGTGTATCTAGTGTGCGAACTTCTGACATTTCTCGCACCTCTTGACATACTTCTCAGAATCTACTTGCATGTATGGCCACCAATATCCTTGTGAGATTGCTCTGTAGGCCAATGATTTTCCCCCTTTGTGGCTTCCTCATACGCCTTCATGTATCTCGAACAGAAATGCCTTGACTTTGCTAGGATGGACACATTTCAAGTAAAGTCCTGTGAAGGATTTTTTGTATAACGCCAATGATGAAAAGAGCCAAAATCGCTGTGACTTTGCTCTTATTTTATTGGCCTCTTTCTTCTGTTCAGGTAAGATGCTGTCTTTTAAGAATACTATAATGGGATCCATCCATGAAGGGCCTAGTTCGGCACAACATACCTCAGCTACTTCGGGTTCTTCAATGCTCGGTCTGGGTAAAAGTCGATCAGTAATGGATGTGGGATAGATGTATCTGCCATTGAAGCAAAACCTGTCGGCTCGTCTGCTCTACAGTTTTCTTCTTGGCCGATTTGCTCTATCCGAACTACTTCGAATTTCATGATCTCCTTTCTGACTAACTCTTGGTACTTGGCCATCCTCTCATCTTTCGTCTCGTAGTCGCTTGAAATCTGGTTTACTACCAGCTGAGAGTCGCTGTAAATCATTAGCTCGGTGGCCTTCATGAAAAGTGCTGATTTTAGGCCTGCTAAAAGTGCTTCATACTCTGCCCAATTGTTTGATGCTGGGAAGCCAAGGTTGACTACTTGTTCAATTGTCAGGCCGTCCGGTGAGATGAGGACTACGCCAAGTCCTGCACCATATCTATTGAATGCTCCATCCACGAAGCGCTTCCACATCTCTCCTACGAGTAGCTTCCAGCAAGTAGAGGGATTGGATGATGTCTTGGGATCAAAAGTGTTGCTAATGTTTTCTTCCAAGTCCAAGCCTGCTGTTGGGGTTTGATCTTCATTATCTGACTGCCCCAAGTCTTTACTTTTTGATGAGTCTTCACTGGGAACAACATGGTTTGCCCCCTCTCTCCTTTCCTCAATCCTGTGTGGCTTGCAATGTGGTTGGGCATCCTGTATTAGGGGCTGCGCAGTTCCAGTGGCACTTTCCCCCCTTACTTCGGTTGCGTCGGTTAAATCGACTGGGCAGATGTGATGACTTCTTGGTGTGAATTCAACCACAAAGTTTGCTAAAGCTTGGGCTGTTATTGCTGTTCTGGGTTTAATTTGATATCGAACTGCCCCAATTCCACTGCCCATTTCAAGATTCGTCCCGAAAAGTCGGTTCTTTCAAACAGGGCCTTTAATGGAAAAACCGTTAGGACAATTATGGTGTGGGCATGGAAATAGTGTGACAGCTTTCTTGAGGCCATCATCAAAACTAAGGCCAGCTTTTCCAATGGTAGGTACCTAGTTTCTGCGTCCAATAAGGTTTTGCTAACATAGAAGATAGGCAGGTGTTGGATTCCTTCCGCTCTGACCAACACTGCGCTGACTGCATGCTGTGAAACCGCTAAGTACAAAAAGAGCTCTTCTCTAGGTACTGGGGTTACTAGCAACGGAGGAGAGGTCATGTAGTCTTTCAAGCTCTCTAGGGCGCAGTCACATTATTCATCCCACTCAAATTTGGCCTTCAATGCTTGGAAGAATGGTCGACATCTGTCTGATGACCGACTTATGAACCGGTTGAGTGCGACTGTTAGGCCAGTGAGATGCTGCACCTCTTTGACTGTGTTGGGCCTCTCAAGATCCTAGATTGCTTTGATTTGAGAGGGGTCTGCTTCTATCCCTCGGTTGGTCACCAAAAAGCCTAGAAATTTGCCTGATCCTACGCCGAATGCACACTTGGATGTGTTTAGACGCAACTTGTTCTTCTTCAGAATTTGGAACATTTCATCCAGGTCCCTGAGATAGTCTTTCTCATCCTTGCTTTTAACCATCATGTCATCTATGTAAGCCTCCATTGTTCTGCCTAACAACGGTTTGAACATTTTGGTGACCATCCGTTGGAATGTAGCTCCTGCGTTCTTTAGGCTAAAGGGCATGACCTTGTAATAATACAATCCTCTAGGTGTTGTAAATGATGTGACATCCTGGTCTGGTTCAAACATAGCGATCTGATGGTAACCTCTATACGCATCAAGGAAGTTAAGTCGATTGTGTCCTGCCGTCAGGTCTACCAGTTGGTCTATCCATGGTAAGGGAAAACTGTCCTTTGGGTATGCCTTGTTGACTATTTTGTAGTCCACGCAGACACGCCATTTTCCGTTCTGCTTTGGCACTACTACGGTATTGGAGATCCACCTAGGATAATGTACTTCTCTAATGGCTCCTGCCTTTAGCAAGTTTCCCACTTCTTCCGCCACTATATCTGCATGGTGAAGTGCCAATCTTTGAGTGCACTGTATAATTGGTCTGGCAGTTGACAGATGAAGTTTGGGTCAATGCCAGGCATGTCGTATGGTGTTCAGGCAAACACATCGATGTTAATGGTTAAGAATTCCATGATCTCTATTCTCTCAGTGCTGGATAAAGACGAGCCAAGCAAAAAGAACTTTTCTGGGTTCTTTTCGTCTATCCTTACCTCTACCAAGTCTTCCACTGCCTTCTGTTTAGCTGCTTTGCCAACATCTGCAAACAGTTCATTGCTCTCTGCCTCTTCCACCATCTGTACAAACCTTTTTGCAGCACGGTTTCCATTTACTATGACGAAACATTGCTTCGACATAATTTGGTCTCCTAAGACTTCTTCAATCATGCCGATCTCGTTGGGGAATCGTAATGCCTGATGGTAGGTTGACACCACTGAGCGCATGGCATGCAACCATGTTCTCTCTAAGATTATGTTGTAAGTGGAAGGGACTTTCAATACCCAGAATTCCACCTGTTTTGTCATGGTTCCTGCCTTGACCGAGAGGATTATCTTGCCTACTGGCCACTCTAGCATTGAGTTGAATCCGACAAGGGGAGATGTCGCAGGTGCCAAGTCTTTATCCTCCAATTTCAGCTATTTGAAGGTCTCGTAGTACATTATCTCGCATGAGCTTCTTGGTCAATCAGAATTCGCTTGATGTCAAAATTTTTGACGCGCAAAGCACCACCAGTGCATCATTGTGAGGGCAATGTTGCCTTGCTAGATCCTTGTCTGAGAAAGATATGACATTCGTAGCCTCGATTCTACCATTTTTGATGGTAGGCTGTGCACTTAATACCTCTCTCAAGTGCTCAGCCTTTTTGATCATCCCCTTGAGTTCACATACCCGCTCAGGTTCGATGATCCCATGTGTGACGTTGATTATGCCTTGGGGTGGACCGTCAACTGGCATCCCGTTTGGTTTGTTGAGGTCCTGGGGGACTGGTTGTGTTCCTCCTTCTATGTACTGGTCCAGGTGCCCAGCTGCCACTAACTCCTCCAAATGTTTGCCTCAATGGCGTGCAATTTTTAGTGCGGTGCCCCTTCTCATCATGGAAGGTGCATCGGGACCTCTCGTCATAGCCTTTTTGTGCTTCTCCCAACTTGGCTGGCCGCCGAATGAAGGGTTCATTACGTATCTTACTGAGAATCTAGTAGATAGGCTTATTTAATACTGTGGTAATGGTAGTGCGGATTCTTAAGTTCCTTTTTTCTTGGGTCCTCTCTGTTGGCTCGCCTGCCGCGCCCATTCCTACTTGGTTATTCCACCGTGTTGACTTTCGCTGTAGTCTTTTTATCTGGCACCACTGTTGCGCCAGATTTTGCTTTAGCACGAGCGCTATCCTCCTCTATTCGGATATGTTGGTGACCTCTCTCCATTAGGGCCTCCATCGTGAGGGGTGGCATCATTGTTATTGAGTCCCTTAGTTTGTTACCAACTGGTAAACCTCGTTTATATTGTGCAATGGCGACACTGGAAGGGCAATCCCCAATCTGGTTGAAGGTCTCCCAATAGTGACTGTTGTAAGACCTCAATATTTCCTTTTCGCCCACGTCAATGGAGAGTAGCTGGTCGATCTCCACTGGTGTCTTTGTATTCGTTCTGAACCTAGTCACGAACGCTTCTGCCAACTGTGCCCATGAGCTTATGCTTCCTTCTAGCAGTCTTTCGAACTAGGTTAGACCTTGGTCGCCAAGGCTAGATGGAAACAGGATACACATTAGGGCCTCGTTTCGCCGGTATACTGCCATAACCTGGCAAAAGTGGCTTAAGTGCATGTAGGGGTCTGTCTTCCCTTCATAGGTGGTGAATTTGGACTAGTGGAAGCCTGAAGGTAGTGGTGCGCTCTCGATTGCCAGAACGAACGGCGAGCTTTGTGACCTTGCTAATACTTTGTCTACTAGTTCGTAAGCAGGGCGCAGCATTGGCATCCCTACCTCAACACTCCCATGTGTCATAGGGGCCAACCGCTGTAAGGCTGAGACTCTGCGAGGGTCACGAGCCCTGGTGTCCTCATTCCAACGGGCCCTTTCCTCGAGCACTGTCCGTAAGTCCGCTGATCCAGGCAACTCCGTGTGCCTAGATGTCGTATGGTGCGTGTGCGAGGAGCGATAGCTGTTTCCCTCAGTATATGACCTTTCAGTCCTCGTTCTCTCAGACCTGGAGTGATGAGTCCTGGAAGTCCTTGACTGAGTATCGCCTGTTCTAAAGCTCCTGCTTTCTACTTGTGAAGGTGTGGTATGTCTGTCACGATCTTCCGAGTGGCGAGGGTGCGTGTTGCCTTTGCGCCCCTCTCCTGTCGCCACCCATTTTTCTTTTTATCTTGCGCTTCATTGTCTCCATGTCTGTTGCCATCATGTTAATTAACTCGTCTTACTCCCTCACGCAATCCTCCAGAACTTGAGGATCAAGCCTCTGCCTCTGCCTTTCAGGACTTTGAGAGCGACGGGGACTAGCACCTCGTCTCTCCCTTATGTCCCTTCGAGAGTTTTGTCACTGAGGTTCTAATTCTGTCATTGGTGGGACAGAAGGTAGACCTTCGCACCTCTCACCCCCCTCCGAGGTTTGCCCATCAATAGCAGATTGCAGCAAATCTTCATTGTGCGCCATTGATTTCAACTAGAGAGGAAAACTTGATCAAAATGTATTTTTCTTTGTGTACTTCCCACAGACGGCGCGAAATAATCTCCTCGTATAATCATGTTGATCAAGTTTGCGCTCCTCCAAACGTCGTAGCTTTACTTCTTAAAAACACAAACGTGAGCTAGTCGACGGGTGTGTGCCGGATACCTCTCCGATGCCTAAGTCAGCAAAATAGACAATAGGCAAAAACTCTGTGTATTTGAGAGTCAAAGTTGTGATAGTTGTACATAGGTCCTATTACGAGCTTTTATAGATTCTGCGTGGCACAATCCTAGTAGAACTCTTTATTTCTCAATGTAGAGTTCTTCTAGGAATCACATCTCTAAGAGATAATGCTTATCCCTTAACACCCTTCTCACTGCTTTTAACCAAGTGAAATAGTTTTACCTCGGTAGTATGACAAAACAACCGAGCTAACACTGCCATGCTTAAGCTCGGCAAATTTAGCCAAGCTTCACCTAGCTCGGTCCCACCTTGCTCTTCCAATTCAGTCTTCCTGTACCTCGGTTTAGCTTACTCCAACCGGGCTATCTCAGTCATTTATGACCGAGCTAACTAGGCCCAATGGCGAAGCCCATTCTACGAAGCCCACAGCTCGGCTCACTTCTGCCCGGTCTTAGCTTGGCCCAGATTTACACATTTTACCCTCTCAACTTGTGTAATTCCTTTGTGTCTTCTTAGTAGATTGTTTTGTGGCTGCTTTGGCCCGTGGTTTTTCCACATTAAAATCGTTATGTCGATTTGTTTTGATTATTTGATTGAGATTGTTATCTACTGCTTAAAATTGATACATAATCACAAATCAATATCTCCGAAATTTTTAGATTTCTCAAAAACTTCATATAAATTTGATATTAACTTAACCCATTTAGGCTTTGTTTGACACTGGTTTTTTGGACTAAAAATCATGAAAGATAAAATAGGCTAAGTAAGTCAATAAAATAAAATGTCATATTCAAATTATAATTATTTTATCTTTTCTTTCACAAAAATTTTAAAAAAAAAAACTCAAAAAAAATCAACCCAAACGAAAAGGTTTTTTTGGACTAAAAACCCACAAAAGACAAACAAAATTTTTTTTTAAAAAAAAAAGGATAAATAAGCCAATAAAACAAAGGCCCTGTTTGGCAAGATGTTTTTTGGTTTTTTTTTTTTTTTTTTGGCTAAAATCTACAAAAACATAGAATAGGCTAAAATAATCAATAAGACAAAATGTTACATTAAATTCATAATCATTTTACTTTTTCTTTCACAAACTTCATATCTAAGTACAAAAAAAATCCAACCATCTTCCCAAATACAAAAATTTTAACCTACTAAAATAACCAAAAACTAAAATAACCTACAAAAATAGCCAACTTTTCAAACGAGACCAAAATGTCACATTCAAATAATAACAATTTCACTTTTTTTTCTTACAAAAGTTTAAAAAGTTAAAAAAATAACCCAAACGAATATTTTAATCTCAAATTAAAAAAATCTCAACTCAAAAAATCAACTAACAAACCGTAGTCAAGCGACAACTTAGACTTCATTTGGGAACAAACTATTTAATAATATTGTAATTTTTTATTTAAAATTGTGCAATAAAATTAAAAAATGATATAATAATTTATAATAATTTTTTTTTATTTTTAAATAAAAATAATTCCTTTCCAAATGTCTTAATATTTAAATTATGTTGTCAAATTGTATCGCTGTGCCGTGTCAAATATTTCTACCATTACCTTGTCCCTTTGTAGGTAACATGTCAGTTATACCAATAAAAAACGATATAGACCCCACAAATATCTCACCCTCATGACCCATGCACAACTGTCAAAGGGCTGAATGAAAAAAAAAAAATTTTAAAGAAAATAAAAAAAAAATTTCATCAATAACAATAATTTGGAGGTTATGGGGATTTCTAAAATAGGAGTCCCAAATATTTTTCTTATATCAATACAAACAGAAGTGATACATATCTTTACAAAGACCCTGTTCGGTAGAGTTGTGGAAAAGTACTTATAACCTATCCCTAAACAGTTTATAACTTATAACAATGAACATAAGCTGATTTCTGACTTATAAATTAAGCATCTCCTGCCCCACTTAAAGAATAAGCTGATTTCTGACTTTCAAAAAATTATAAGCTATAAGGTATAAGCTAAACCAAATATATCAAAATAGCTTAAATTAAATTAAAAAACTAAAATAAGCAGCTTTTAAGCTATACCAAACAGGCACAAACACCCTACTCTCAAGACAAAAACAAAAATAAAAAATAAAATAAAAACATAAATCACACATGACCAATCACAATCGTTTAAAAGAACATGGGGTCTCCCAAAATAGGTCCCCAGTATTTTCCCAATACAAACTCCAAACTCCAATCACAATCATTTAAAGAACATAGCGTCTCCCAAAATGGGTCCCCAGTATTTTCCCAATACAAACTCCAAACTTGGCGTCTGCAGTTATTCTTAGAAAAATACTAGAAAGAAACGACAATCAGTCAATCACAACAAAAATATACATATATGCATATATACAACAACAACAACAACAACAACAACAATAATAATAATAATAATAATAATAATAATAATAAAATTCTTCACATCATAATTCATTTACATTTTGTGTACTTAAATTTCAAAATTAAATAATTACTCACCTCAAAATATCATTTTGTTACAATTAACTCCTTTCATTAAATTTTAATAGAAATTTACAAAAAATCAAGTTATGCAAGAATCATGAAATTCTTGTTAGTAATTTTTTAGAATAATAATACTCTATCAGGTGATCTTATTTACATTTTGTCTCATTTATCTTAGTGGTAAAATACAAACAAATTCACAAAGTAAACAGTATTATTATCTTAAAAAATTAATAATTTTCACTTGCTTAATTTTATGTAAATATCTAACAAATTCCTAATAGAAAGAGGTGACTATATAACATAACATATTTTACGGTGGTTAACGATTGAGTTTTGAAGTTGAAGTACAAAACATAAATGAGTCATTGATTATTTATTGTAATTTACCTTTAAAAAAATAATAAAAATAATAAAATGTAAATATAGAGAGAAGATAGATAGATAGATTGAGAGATAAAGAGGGAGAGAGTAGGGAAAAAAATGTTTTTTAGTTAAAAAACATAAAAAAAGTTACTAGTATAAGTTATCATATATTTTCTTTATTATTATTATTATTATTATTATTATTATCTTTTTGTAAAAAATTAAAAAATTAACTAAAACAGCTAATTTTCATATGTTTGAGTCCAAACCCTCTAGAGTGAATTTTGGTAAAATAATCTTATAGTGGTTTTTTGTATGATTGAAATTTTCTTAAATAATTATCAATACTATTGTACCATCAACTTAATACTATTATACTCTCAATTTTTATAAAATTAAATCTTAATCAGCCAAAAAATCAATCTAAGATCACTTCAAAAAAAAAAAAAAAATCAACTATACAAGATCCGGATTCTATCGCCTTGGCTCCACTTGTAGCCAGAAATACCAGCCTGAAAAAAGATTGAGAGCTCTAAATTAAGAGCCTATAGCTCTAATTGGTGTGCAAGTCCCATATGATATGATGTTTTGACCGTGATTTTTTTTTCTTTTTTTTTAAAAAATTATTTTCCACATCATTAGTACTCTCTTAGAACTCTCAAATTAGAGGAGTAATACTAGGAATACCAAATTTTCTACTAAACAAATAGCTAAATATCTCATATAAATGTGGGGTCCATAATTTTATAAACCCTATAACCTATATAAAATATTTGATCATTTATTTGATAAAAAATTTAAGGCCTATTATATTTTTCAAATTCAGGGAAGGTAATGCCAGCCATCACCTCTTGACTATGGTGTTTCACTCTCGCATTATCAGTTTCCGTACAACACATCCTATTTATATTCGATGATAAGAAAATGGAGTCACAATGTGGGGTCCTTTTGGGTACTTTTCTTGATTAAGTATTTTTATTTGTTTTTATTTGTTTGTTTAATATGCGTGTTTTGTTCTCAAAATTATTATTTTTTTTAAATATAAATTTTGGTTTGGGAATTTTTTTTTTGTGAAAAACAATTTAAGAAAATGATTTTAAGTAGTATTTTAAATTTTTGAAATTTATTTTCCCAAAAAAAAGGGTAAAAATAACATGAAATTTTGTAAAGCTATAACATATACATAATTTTTATTTATTTTTTTATGTGCAGATAATTTTTGAAAAACTAAAAATGATTTTAAAATGTTCTCTATAAAATGGAATGTTTTTATAATTTTTTTCCAAAATAATTTTTTTAAAACAATTTGTCACACAAGTTTCCTTGTTAATTTTTTTTCATCTTTGAAAGCCAAAAAAAAATACTAAACTTTTATTATTTATGTTTCAAAACACGAGAAACAAAAATATTAAAAGTCAAAACAATACTTTAAAAAAAAACACTTAAACCTTAAACCTTTATATTTTTCCTCCTTAAAAATAAAAAAATAAAAAAATCTTAAAAGTAGACCATTTTGAGAAAAACAATTCTAAATTTATAACAAATTTGATATTAATAAGAAAAAAAAATGTTTCAAAGATTGTAGTACTTCGAAACTTGCATCACTTCACTTTCTAAAAACTAAAGAGTATAAAAATTACAAATAAATAATAATAATATCAACAGAGCACTCAATTTTTATTTTTTTCAAAATACATTTAAATTAAAATAATTATACATTTTAGAACTGTAAAAAAGAAGACATGATACAGCTTTCACTTTTTCGACTTGAATTCTTATAAGAATATAATTATTTTAAATTATTTAATCTTTCTATTTTTTTTCATGATTTTATCTATTTATTAATTTTATGTTTTTGATTCTGGTAAAACTAGTATTATTGTGGTACAGAGTAGTGTGACATCTATCGTTGGGTTTGTTTCTCAATTCGAGTCCTAACAGCTGCAATATCTTACGATTAGTGATAAGTTTTTATCGTGAGTGGAGATAATCGAGATATGCATTATGCTGGTCTGGACATCCTTAAAAAATAAATAAAATTAAAAAGTATAGTGTGATGTGGTAGGGAGACTTTAGACAAATTTGAGAACTTGATTAAAAATCAATTTTAACTTTTAATTTATTTTAAGTCATATCATTTTTTTTATTTTTTTATATATTCTCTTAAACAAAATTAAAAAAATGAAAAAATTAATTTTCAACTAATTTTTCAAAACAATAATTTGAGGGCGAGCGCCAAAAGCAATCGACAGCACTTTTGCAAAATTATACTCTATTTTTAGCTTGGGGTTGCGTTGCTGACGTGTACCAAATACGGGGACCCACCACCTGAAAAAAATTTACAATCACCAATGAAATCGATGAAACGGTCACCACATCTTAAAACTATCAACAGGACTACAAATTTAAATTTATAAAAAATTAATTATTAAAATTATTTTATTTATAAATTTTATATTTTATTAATTTAATCTCTATTACACAAATATGTTTTTAACAAATTATGAATTAATAAATCTTGGTTTATAGCATTTTTCTCAAACTATTTGGCACTCTAGAAACACTTAAAGTAGGGGTGCAATTCGGATGGGTTCAACTCGAGCAACTCGTGTCCAGCCCAAGTTTTTTAGGGCTTGGGCAATAATATCTTGTAAGTTGGACGGGCCTGGATAGGTTTTTGATGCCCGAATTGTAATTCAGGCCAGGCTTGAACAGAGTCAGTAGTTAACCTGAGTAACTTGAACCCGAATTGCATTTAATATATTAAATAAATTATATAATATATGTATAAAATAAATTAAATAGCTGGCCCTTAATTTATTATTTTTTGGCTGGTCTTTGACTCTTGGATTAGCATTTTTTATTTGGACCATTAGATTAAAACTAAAAACAAAACTCTACCTTATCTATTCTTTCTTCCCTCTCTCTGAGACTCTTATGACTGGGATGATGTTTAAATTTGTTATATGGATTAATGGACTTATGTATATAATGAAACACTGTTTGTTGTATGAAAAAATTCAGAAACTATTTGTTGCCTTGTGAAATTCGGACAATTCGGGCTAACCCGAGTTCAAATTATGAAGCTTGGTTTGGGCTTGGGCAGCCATGCTCGTGTTGATGGTCGGGCTTAGGCACTGCCAAACACAATTCGTGCTGGGCTTGGGCAAACCTCCAGCTCCGACCGAACTCGCCTGAGTTGCACCCCTAACTTAAAGTGCCTCAACTTAAACTTTCTCTGCATCAAAATATTAGTTCCTTATTTTATTTACGTTTCAAGTTTTTTCCAATTTACTCTAAAAAGTAAACTTATATTATATCCAAAATTAGACCAAAAATAATAATTTAAGAGGCAAAATGATAAAATTGCCAAACATATAGAGGCAAAATCTAATTTACTCTAAAATTTAATAAATTCATTATTTTTAACAATGGTACTATATGTATCAATTGATATATCAATTAGCATACCAACATATGTATGGCATTATCATTTTAAAACTGTAAACATCATCCATAATACAAACTATAAAGACCTCCTCTAAAATCATATTATACAAATTATAAAGATCTAAAACCTTTAAATTATGTTACCTCTCTGTTAGTACACTAATTGATATATCAATTGATACGTATAATTTTATTCTTATTTTAATCAATAAAAATAAATTTGGGCGTATATATTACCTCAAAACCAATGAATAATTGCTCACACTAATGACTTACCTTAGCTGCGATACAACAGAGTATAGACTAACATCATCGTGCGACTGCGAAAAGTAGGAATGGCAACGGGTCGGGGCGGGGCCGGGGATCACACTCCCCGTCCCCGATCCCCGATGGTAGAAATTTCCCCATCCCCGGCCCCGATCCCCGACGGGGAGCCTATTACCACCCCCGCCTCCGCCCCCTAACGGGAATCGGGGATCCCCGACCCCGAAGATTTCCCGGTCAAAAAAAAAAAAACATAGATTTTCAACAACATCATATCTGAGCATATTTCTTCTTCATCATCAACAACAACACACCCATACATCAAATTTAACATATATATTCAACAAATCGCACAGATTGGAAATCAGATGTAAAAAATAAAAAATCAGAAACATTCACAGAGAGAGAGAGAGAGGTCAAGAACAAGGTCAAGAGTTGTCAACAATGGCAGCCGAATCATCATCTTCCTCATTAGCCCCAGTTCTAAAAAATTAATACCCAACAGACATACCCAAAAGCATGAGATCGACGGGAGAGAGAGAGGAGGAGGAAGATCGGCGGGGAGCCCGAACAGAGCCGCCGTGGCCAGCCTCTTAGAGCTGTGGTTGCGGCAGAGTTTGGAAAGAATGGGGTTTCTTGTTTGCCAGTTGAACTGAGGAAGAAGATGAGGGAGATCGGCGGGAAGAGAGAGAGGATGACGGAGATCAGCGAGAGATCGGCAGAGAGAGGAGGGAGCTCGGTGGGAAAAGAGAGAGAAAGAGGCGGTGTGACTCACACCGTGTGAGAGTTGTGTGTGTTTTAGGGTTTGATTTATATATATATATATATAGGGGTATAATAGTAATTTTATATCGGGGAAACGGGGACAGGGCCGGGGAACGGGGACGGGACCGGGTCGGGTACGGGGCTGAGACAGTTATCCCCCGTCCCCAGCCCGAAACTGATCAGGGATTAATTTTTGAATACCATCCCCGCCCCGTTGGGGATATTTTTCGGGAAAAAAGCGCTCAAATCAGGGTCAGGGGGTCAGGTCCCCGTCATACCAGGTTTAAATTGTCATCCCTAGCGAAAAGGGATCTCAAAAATTATGCGACAACGCACGTGTGCCCCTTACCATTTTGGTTCAATAGAATATTAAAATATATATATGTATATATATTTTTTTTAACAAACAATAAAATTCCAATTATAAATTTATAATGCATATTAATTGACATGGGATATAATTAGGGTTGTTAGTAATTATACGAGTATGAAATAATCATTTTCGTATAATTTTGTTAATTAAATTTGTACTCCTCCAAAGGTTATCGTTTTATCACCTAAAAACACAACCATGAGCTAGTCGGCGAGTGTGTATCGAAAACTCTTCCAATGCCTAAGTCAACAAGTTGACAAACGACACTAAAACCCTGTGAATTCGGGAATATGAATTGCCATACCTGAGAATAGGTTCTGTCATGAGCTTTTATAAATTCTACGTGACAGAATCCTAGTAGGACTATGGCATGGTTTGGGAAGTGAGTTGTCTTTTTGGCTTTTTGATTTTTTTGGGTATTTTAGCCTGGGGCTAAAAAGACTGGTTTGGGAAGAATTTTTGATTTTTTTTTACTATTTTGACTTTTTTGTGAGAGAAAGAAGGTGATGATTATGGGTTTGATGTTGTATTTTGTTTTATTGGGACTAAAAAACTTATTTTGTTTTTTGTGTCTATTTTAGCCTCAAACCCACTTCCCAAACCTAACCTATAACTCTTCTTAGCAGAATCCTCCTAGGAATCTCATTCCTAAAGGATAATGTTTATCCCTAGAACACCCTCCTCATTATCAACCAAGTGAGATGGCCAGAACTCTTTGTTCAACTATCGCTACGCTCAATCGAGCTATCTTACTTTGTTCTACTTCTAGCCGAGTCATGCTAAACCTGACCAAAGAGTGGCGCCCTGCCGAGCTACAACTAGTTCGGCCTTCTCCATTGAAGTCACCTTGGTCCACTTACTGACCATGCATAAATAGCTAGGTCCATGCCCTAACAATCATCTCTGATCGGCCTTTAACAGATTTAGTCCAAGATCGGGCTATTTGAGCCACTATTATGGTTTGTTATTCGGCCCAACTCCTGAAAACCCTTTCACCTAGCTCGGTTCAATTTGTCTACACAAATTACCCTCTCAATTGTCCCTTAATTCTATTTGCAAAGCATGATTGAGATTACTTTACCCAGCCGAGGTATAACACAAGTTAACTGAGCTAAAGAAGTTGCTCGGTCTCATCGATTTGCTCGGCGCCAAGGAGTCTTATTAGTAGCCCAACACGTTCACTTGTCACTCTTGCACAACATCAATCATGGGAAACGTGGCATGCACTTATTGGCCTCGTACCCCTAGTACAGCCGTTACACACCACCAAAATTTGAAATGACCGTGCCCTTTTACATTTCTCATATATATAATGCCCATATGCTTGAACGGCTTCCACTATTCATCTTCTTCAAGCAAATACTCTCGCACTTTGAGCTTCATACCTCATTTTTCCTACGTTCGAGCTCCTCCGAGCAAGTTCATCACCACCTCATGCTCACTGCTTTTGTTGGAGTGCTTTTTGCATATTGGAATTAGTTTTCCTACTCAAACTCGTAAGTTTCTTGCTCTTTCTAGCACTTTTTATGAATATTCATGGTGTTCTTCGTGTTCTTGATGTTTTAGTGCTACAAACCCACCATATAGATATTGAAATAGCATTTTAGTGTTTTTATCCACTAAAACGTGCATTTTAGTGCTTTTAAATTTGATTTAAATTTTTTAAAAAGTTTTTAAAATGTAGTCAAACATTTAGTTATATAGCGATTCCGGTTTTAACCTATCACTTGTTGTATTCCGAACTCGGGTTTGTATAGTTTTGAATGGCGATTCATATCTTGTTTCTCTTGTCTCCCCTCTATTTTTGGTTATCAGGTTGGGGTTGTGTGTTTGGAACAGATTGGTCGCTCGTTTTTCCAAACCTTTGTTGCTTAGATTTTTGGTCCTCCGCTCGAGCAGCCTTTACAAACTCTCAGTACTTTTCAGGTCTACAAAACTACTGGGAGAATGATTTCTACGCTCGAATGGCGTTTCCTACGCTCGAGCGGATAGGCACTCGAGCGGCTTTTCCTGCGCTCGAGCGTTACTCTGTTGTCTGCAAAATTTCTAAATGTGTATTTTTTATGCTCGAGTGGTGAGTGTTAGTTGTGTCTTGGCGTTCGAGCAGCCTTTATTGCGTTTGAGTGGAACAA
The DNA here is from genome assembly GCA_036172215.1 of Camellia granthamiana. Classification (NCBI taxonomy): domain Eukaryota; kingdom Viridiplantae; phylum Streptophyta; class Magnoliopsida; order Ericales; family Theaceae; genus Camellia; species Camellia granthamiana. The sequence continues at coordinate 73,673,169 of CM069916.1, read as the reverse complement.
CTTTTTGTATTTGACGCTCGAGCGTCAGCTCTTCCGCTCGAGCAGACTGTGCATATAACAGATCGCGAAAGTGACATTTTATATCACTTTTTCATTCTTTTCTCTCTCTAAAACTTTCCAAAAACCTAGATCTTGACTCTCTCTCTCTCTCTAAAACACACACACACTCTCTCTCTCTCTCTCTCTCTCTCTACATTTTGGCCTAGATCCTTTGGGTTTTCTACCCTAGTGTCTTTGAGAAAAAGTTAGAGCATTCCAAAAGCTTCATTTTGATCCGATTGGAACGTGGTATCGGCGTTGTTAAGGATTCTACTTTGCTTTGCTTGGTTTTCTTTTCTTGAGATAGGGATTTTCTACAATTTAATATGGTTTTTAACTTAATTATTTGTCGTTGTGTAACAATGGTGGGATTTGGGGGTAATGTGAGCAAACTTAGGGTTATGGAAAGAGAGATTTTTGGTACATGAGAAGAAAATGATTGTGGGGTTTGAAAATGATGTTGTATAAATAAATGAAAGAGGGAGTTTGTCCTAAAATGAGGGAGTTTGTGGGAAAAGATGGAGTTTGTCCTAAAATGATTATGATATTCATTTTGTAATAATAAATGAAATTGGTGTTGTAAACATAAAATTGAACGAGTATTGACATACATGGTGGAATTAAGTAGATGATACACCTCATCTTTGGGAATTTTAAATAATATATATATATATATATCTTGAGATTGGTTATCTGTTTAGAAATAACTGTATTGGGCTATCAGTGGAGGATAGTTATGATTATTGTAGAAACTGCATGAGGATTGGGTGAATTAAAACTAATCCATGGTTGGTTATCATTGAATATGATCATGTTATAAATACATTGTATATGTATAATTCTTTGGGAGGAGAAAGGGGATGTACTCCATGTATGATTATGTGTTTAAATACATTGCATATGTATGATTGTTTGGGAGGAGAAATGGGATGTACTCCACTGTTTGGGAGGAGAAAGGGGATGGACTCCATTATAATTAAGTTGGCCGGAATGTGCTGGGTGAAAATCTCAAAATTTATACATGAGTACTGATCCCGCAGACGAAATTTCCGTAAAATAGTAGATTGAAGTGTATGTGTGTTTGTGATATGATTGTAGAACTATTTAGTTGTTGTCTCATTTGAGCTATTGAGAAATAATGAAATTGGTTCGTGTATTGAAATGAATTGAATGAAAATGGATTAAGATTTGGATTTGGTACCTTATGACTATACAAAATGTAAATGTTTTATCACAGGTATTGTTTATGCATGTTGTACTTATACCTCTGTTAAATCTCATATATTGTGTTAGATTATTCCTATTGGGCTGTAACTCACCCTATTTGGGAAAAACAATTTTAGGTAATGATGGCATGCCTCCACCAAGGTAATAGCATTGGAGAGACTTTTGGGAAGCAAGAGTTTCTTTGTCTTGTTTCACTTTTTGAATAGCCTAGGGCTTAAATTGTATGAGTTAGTGTTACTTTTATTGTAACCAAGCCAAGACTTGGAAAGGTGTAAACCTATAGGGCATTTATTTATGCTGAACTCTTTTGTACCATTAACATTATGAAATGAAAGAACTTTACATTCTGATTCATGCAGTTATTCATATATATTTGAGTTGAACTTATGGTTATTTTTTTGGGGGGCGTTACAAATTATTTACCTAATCAAAAGAAAAATATTTTTTATTTTTCAAGATGAAATCCAATAAGTTTTAGTTGTGTTAATTTCGATTCAAGCTCAAGTTAATTTATTTATGTAGTTTTATAATGCATATAAATTTATTGTGTCGAGTTTACAAGATTAATAAGTTTTAAAATATATTTAAACATGATTTTCTTACATACAAATTGATCTTAAATAAATTTTTAATAAATTGAACACCTGTCAAGTTCAAATAATTGTGTTGTTTTACAATTCTAATTAGAGCTTTATAATTTAATTGTATAAATCATCGTTCTAACTCTTATTTTTTGATAAAAATGGCTAAAAGCCTCGTCACATTGTACATTCGATCATAAATTGATTAATTAAATATAACATAATATCCAAATATATATATATATATATATATTAGCAAATATTTTGTTTAGGAATGTATATTGCTCGTAAGTGGGGTAAATTGAACTGTAAAAATTACTAAAGACTAGGAATGTCCATTGTCCATTGAGCATAAGCTCCCCTCCATACCTCTCTTCTTGGCCCTAATTTGGACTTGCAACTGGTGATTCAAACCGTCTATTACGTAAGTTTCGTAATAAAGGCTATTCATACCAAGAATGAGTTTCATCGAAAAATTATAAATATAAGAACCAAAACATGTTATTTTACAATAAAACTTATTTTTTGCATGGATGACTTTTATTACAAAATTTACGAAATAAACGGTTTGGATCATCACTGTGTGTTCGCATTAGGGCTTATAAGAGGATTATGGAGAGGTATAAAGAAATAAAGGTGTGGTGGAGAATTTATCCCTATTCATTGTAACTAAAAACAATACAAAAAATATTAGCAAATACTTTGTTTAGGAATGTCCATTGTCCATACGTGGGGTAAATTGGTCCATTGCTCATTCTTCTAAGCTGCAGCCATTCTGCCAACCAACTAAAAATTACTATAGGTCAATTTTTTATTTTATTTTTGTGCAAATTACACTTTTAGTCCTTTAACTTTATTTCTTTTGTCATTTTGATCCCTACAATTTTAATTAGATTAATTTTGATCTTGAATTTTTTATTTTGTCTCAAATTGGTCCAATTGTTAGCATTTTTTTTTAATTTTTTTTTTATGACAAATGCACACATGAACATCATGCGTCACGTTTTTAAGAATAAAATTGTAAATTTGATCAATTTAGTAAGTTTTTTTTTGGGCAAAAAACGCTAACGACATTTTCAATTGGACTAAATTGATCGAAAATCTAAAATTAAGTGTAGGGATTAAAATGACACAAGCAACAAAATATAGAGACTACTGATATAATTTGCCCTTTATTTTTATGAATTACACTGTTAGTTCTTGTAATTGAAGCGAAATGTCAATTTAATGCCTATAATTTTAAGTTAAATAATATGAACCTTACACTTCAATTTTATTGCAATGTGATCCTTTTGTCACTTACCTTGAAAATTTGGATCGAAAAAAAGGCTATGTGTAGAACTACATGGACCAAAATAAAATTTGAAATAAGCAACAAGGACCACCGATGTAATATATTCATTATACCAGCGCTTCTTATAGTTTGTTTTGAATTATACTTTGGTCACTCTAATTTTGCATATGATTTTTTTTTTTCTATTCAAAATATTAACAACGCATGATAAACAAATCACATTGTAACAAATTGAAAGTGTAGAAATCAAATTGTTCAAATTAAAGCTATGAAAATCAAAGTGAAATTTCGCTCAAATTAGAGGGATCAATAGTGTAATTTATTTAATTTTTGGGTCAATTTTGTGCAATTTACAAATTAGTGGACAATGAAAAATAATTACATAAAATCTTTTTTAGTTCAATTCGAACACATAGAAAAGATTTGCACCACGCACACAGAAAATTTTCACTATGAAAATGTAATCATTTTTGTTTGTACCATTGATTTGTAATTTTCTCGTAATTATTCAACAGCAAAGTTAACCGATCAAGGAAAGAGGAAGAAGAGAAGGAGGAGGAGAGTAAAAATGAAGGGAAAATTACAAGTTAGTGCACCTTTTAAAAAATAATTATACATTTATAAATAATAAAAAAAAATTATGATTTTTAATTATTAATATGTATAAAATTTATTATTGATTTGTATTTTTTTTTATTTATAAAAATCACTGATTTTATATTTTTGCAAAAATGAAAGCAAGTTGACTTATTGTTTTATTCACCATTTAGTTAATTGGCACGAAAAATCGGACCTTTCGTGTGGAAATATGAGCCGACTATTGAGTGCTTGCGTAGTTTTTGATAACTTGATTTTCCGGGTAAAATTGAATGCATTAAGTGATAATAAATTAAGTTCATTTGATAATCATAGTTTATATGATTTAAAAATTTAAGTATTTATTAAAATATATGCTAAAACTTAAAAAACATTTAAATCATATGCAATTTACTTAATTTTAACTAAATTTATAAATACAAAACATAATTATCGATACACACTATTATGAACTCACTATCACTATTATCATCACTACCACTATCATTATCACTGCCATCATACTACTGCCACCACTATCACCATGGCCACCACAATCGCTACAGTTACCACCACCACAACCATGCCACCACCATTGCCACACCACTACTATCACCACTACCATCATCAGGCCACCGCTACTACTACCACTACAACCACCGCTATCCCTACCACCACAACCATCGCTATTGTTACTACCATCACCATCACCATCACCCTCACCATCACCAATATCACTACCGCTATCACCACCACCTTCGTCACCATTACCAGTATTGCCATAAGTACCACCATTATTTTATTAGCACTACGACTACCACTACCACCACCACCACCACCACCATCAACGCTACTGCTAGTGGCGACTCCATAAATTTATTTTAGAGTGTTCGTAGTGGGTACTCTAGGAATTTTTTTAAAGGTAGACATTCAAAAAATTATTTTTTTTAGACTTTTAAAATCACACAAATAAATAAATAAATAAAATAATAATATATTGATATCATTGTTTGAAAAAATAAAATGTAGATACAAAAATTTACATAAATATATTTTATTTTTATCACTAGCATGATAAAAAAAATGAAAAAAAAAAAAAAAAACTCCTTTAATTCAAATTGACATAAACTATAAAACTGTTAATCAACATTAACATAAGTGGTTCACTTGTTGATAATTGCAAAATCACACAACTGTGTCAAAGAAGTACTTTTCATAGGCTAAGGAAGCGAAGCTTCTAAAACATGTTGTGTATGCACTTCACAAAGCATATATATTGATTAAATGGTTATGTGTTGGGTTGAGTTGGGTGTGCAAGAAAGTGGGCTGGCTCGAGCGTTCAAGAAAGTGGGTTAGGTGCTCAACATAAAATTTTGGATTGAATTACACACATCTACTATCTATTACTTTTATATAAGTGTAAAAAGCCTACCATATTTTCTACTTTATTTAAATTTTTTTTTACCCTCTCAAATCTACTATATTTTCTAAAAGTTATGAAGAGTCTTATATAAACCAATTATTTCTTATTTTATTTAATTTTATTTTTTTGGAGTTGAACACTAAAAAAATGATATATCTAGTTCCAAGAGTCTTATATAAATATAAACAAACCATCTCATTTCTTATCAAAAAATAAAAAAATAAAAATAAAAAACTGTCTCTCTACTATTTATATTGATGCCGATTAAAGAACAAAAAACAATAACTCTTTCTTATTTTCTATGCCTATCATATATATATATATATATTATTAACAGTAATATCTTTTTTCATGCTTAGGTGACACATCATGTGACCTTCCTTTTTTCTAAGAAAGCCACGTTAGCATATATTTCCTTAATTACATATACAATTTTACACAAACTCAAACTGTAAGGCCCCAACTTTTATTACTCGGATAATGTTACATTTTTCCTTTAAATCAGTCTATTTCAATAATAATAAACATTAATGATATTTAGGGAGAAATAAATTACAATGTTCTCTCTCATGTACATGTAATGAAATACAATCAATTACAAAATAACGAAATATACAAAAGGGATTAACCCTTTTTACAACACATTGGCATTCCGCTTGCATTTAAAAGGCCTCATGGCCAATGATTAACAAACTTCAAGTCTCAAGCAACTCTTCGCTCCATATCTGAAAAATGATTAACAACGTGGGATGAAAACAAATGTCAAGTAGGAATCCCAATAATCCTAAACAATAGTAACATATAGATAGTTATGATCATGAATGCTCCACATATATATATATATATGATATGTGACATTTCATACATCAAAATATACTTACATAAATATAATTTTTCAAAAGATCCTTTTTAACATAACAAAAAACAAAGAGCAGTTCTTACCTTTCAAAAATTTTCATTTCATTTAAAGAAATCTCAACCATTCATCACATTATCACGATCTTCTAAGATCGATCTAAACAATATACTCGTCATACGTTCCAACTCATTATGGCTACAAGGACAATTACTATATATTATGACCTTAAGCACAAGTGTAAAATGAACGTTCACAAATACATATATATATATATATATAAGTAACAATAGACGTGTTAACACACATTACCATATTTTACTGGTCAGAAGCACAGAAAGCCAATAATGCATCCCTTCTCATCACAACACGAATATGAAGATACACTATGCGTAATTAACACATAATGGACCTTAGCTTCGTGAAGCCTTAACCACCAATACCTGCTTTACCAGGCGCGAGCCGGAGGGGAGAGGAACCCATTTCAAAGTGCCAAACTTTATCGGACCTCGAACTAGTGGAGAGAGGAACCCGTTCACACTTTATTGGCTGCGAACTGGAGGGGAGATGAATCCATGTCAAAGCACCAAACTTTACCAGGACGCAAATCCGGAGGAGAGAGCAACCCATATCAATGCGCACTTTCATTCAACTCAACAATTGGCACATTATTCCAAGTTTCACAAATTATTCAACAACAGCAATACCATTATCTACCAGTGGCCAAGGACACAACCTCATAAACAACAAGTACCAAGTCCATGAATTCAATTTCATCCTCGTGATTTAGATTTTATCAACATTTATACGTTACATAACTTTCATCTTTCAACTCCAATTAATTCAACTTCCAATTCACGCTGTTTTCAAGACTCATAATTAATGTCTCTTCCATCACTACCATCCCATCTTTATGATTCAATTCAAAATATTCAAATTTGGTTCAATAAGTAGTAATTTGTCATGAATACAATTATTCACTTGTTTTAAAGAACAAAAAATAGTCAGCTCCTCTTACTTCTCATTTCACAAAATTATATAAATGTTTATTGATTTCCAAAATTTATTTTCTCTTCTTTTCAAACTCCTAATACGCACAACAAATGGTCACATCTTTCTCATTAATTATCAAAACTCTACTAGTAATTTATTTTCGTAATCCAACATATATGCAACACAAATTAATCTCATCTCTCAAACAAATAAATAACCAAAGGATTTGGGGCTTTTTATCACAATCCTCATAAATGAGGTTAACCAATCCAAAAATCTTTCATACACACAACATTTACCAACACCCTTTTCATTTCTCCAAAATTTTGATTTTTCGACAATTATTACAATTTAACAATTATAAAACCATAAATAACAATTAACACAAATTAAATTTGATGATGACTTTCTTTATTTTCCTACATACCTACTTTCACATTTGTAATACACAATATCCCATATGGTTCAAATAAAATCAAATAATCAAATTTTCCCTCTTTCTCATAACCATAAACAATTAATTAGGGTTTTTTACTCTAATCCTTTTAAACATTTTCCTCAAACATACAATCTCATATATTGACAATAAAACACAATATTTAACTCTAGATCATAAAATCTTAACCCTTATCACATACTTTTCAAAAATACCCAACAAATCAAGTTTTTAATGCAATAAAAACTACCACATGTCTATCCATAATGAGGTAATGAAAAGGATTAAGGAAATCCCTACCTCAAAGAGAAAAGAGAAGAAAACTCTGAAAATCAACTTCGTTGAAATTTGATCCCTACCGATCAAAATGTAGCCCTCGAGACAATCGCCATTTTTGTATAAGGAATTAGTATCAAAATCTTGCTTGATCTTTGTAGATAGAAAAAAATATAAAATTTGGTGAGAGTTTAGAGAGATGGGAGAGAAAAAAGAAGTTAGAGAGAGAGAGAGAGAGAGAGTGATGAGAAATGGTCAAAGAGAGAGAGGGATTTGATTTGAGTGAAAAAGGGCACAGAAATCGATGTTTGGATGCGCAAAATCTACTCGTGTAGATTTTAAAACCGTTTATGCGAATCAACTTAGGAAAAAATGGCTTTCTCATGAAATCTGCTTGTGCATAATTCAAATTTCTGCTCGTGCGGATTTGACCAGACAGATTGGGCTGGGTGACTTTAAACAGGCATATCTCCCTCATCTGGAAACAGAATATGGTCAATTTTGTGTCTAAATTGAAGCCCCGAAAATAAGTTTTCCAACGGTTCTAGCCTCACATCAAGATTCAAAATCTGGAGAAATAAAAAGGTAAAAGAGTGAACACTACTCAAAATAAAAAAATTCAAATTTGGCATTATTGGTCTAATCTTTGCCCAACCAACATGTTAACTCATCAATCAAAACTCCAAACAATGAGGAGAAGGTCCCAATTATAATAACTAAAAGGTTAAATGCAACCCACAACTTTTCAAAAGTCCAAAAAAAATAAATTTTAAGTATAAGGTAACGGTTACCACTTAACATAAACAAGTCGAGTCTAAGACACGAGACACTACAACCACCCTTTAGGAAATTTCATCCTCAAAATTGAAGTTACTTGAAGATTCAAACAAAAATCAAAAATCGAAGACAAAGGATGAGAAGTGCCAACTCAAGTTTTAAACCAATATACGAAATAGCCTCCCAAATCCCAATTTCCCATCTCGATTTTTCCCACCTCGGTGCCCCAAGGACACTTGACTACCAAGGGTAACACAAACAAGATATGATAAGTCGTCATCGACTCCTCCACTACGATCCAGGGGAGTTTGGTTAAACAAAATGAAAAGGCTTATTCACGAAATTCTCGACAATCCACAAGACTTGCCAGGTTTTTATGAGACAAAATTCAAACACAGGTTTCTACTTGCACACCATAGTTACAATTTTTCCTTTGTTACACACATCGTCAACAAATTTAACACAACACCTCCTCATATCTATACTTATAACCATTTTCAATACCTTCATTTGAAAACCCCCCTTTTAATTTTAAACCAAAACCTTAGGTTTGTCTAAAATCCTCCAAATCCCAACCTTATTTACATAACAATAAATAACTAAGTTAAAAATCATAGGAGAGTGTAGAAAGTCCCTACCTCAAGCTTAGAAGACCAAGGAAGAAGTGGAGGAACTTCAAAGATGTCGAAATCAAGATCTATTCAGATCAAAACGGAGCTATTGAGATGCTTTACCTTTTTTTCCAAGACACTAGGGTAGAGAAACCAACGGGTCTAGGTGAAAATGCAGAGAAAGAGTGAGTTTTAGAGAGAGAGGACCCCGATCTAGGGTTTAGAGTGAAAAAATGATGTAAAAAGGTGTTGCTGTGAACTGATATACGCACAGTCTGCTCGAGCGTAAAAGTTGACGCTCGAGCATCAGACACAATAAATTGTTCCGCTCGAGCACAGAATGCACACTCCCAATAGTTTTGTAAAAAACAGACCAACGCTCGAGCACAAGAAGTGCCGCTTGAGCGTAGAATACATTCTCCAAGTAGTTTTGCAAACCTGCAAAAGTACTAAGAGTTCACAAAGCCCGCTTGAGCGCAAGAAGTGCCGCTCGAGCGGAGGTGCAAAATCCTGGGCAACAAAAGGTTTGAAAACTAAGCAACCAACCTGTTCCAAACATGTTCAATACAACCCAATAGCGAAACTCAAGTAAGAATAAGGGGAGAAAGACATGACAACATTCACCACAAAACCCGAGTCCATAAAATCAAATGGGTCGGGTCAAAATCAGAATTGCTATATCATCTCTCTCATTGTGAGTTAGGGCCTCTCTCACTGCCCTTATAATCTCACGTGTGAACTTTTTGCCCACAATCGATGTTGCTGGTGCAGTTACTACTAGAATTGTTATACCTCTACCGGTACCCCTACTCCCAACATATCTTCTATTCCCTCGTCCAGACATGCTATCAAAGGCAAAACCCAATTAGTAAACAACTATAGCCTCCTCTAAGGCGCTCACTCACTACCGTTAAGCTACAAGACACACTTAACACATAAGCTATAAACACATAAACAAGTTAAACACTCAATCACATAATCGTGCCAAGTCCACAGGGTTAACTACTTGTCCTAGAACTCTCAGAGATTTCTCACCAAAAGCCACGTTGATCAGGCGTGTTTCTAATGAGACCTCAAATTAAGTTAACCGGGTGCAAGCACTATCCATGAGACTTAACTCCACGCTCACATAAATGCATCATATAAAGTCCTAACACTTAAATCTTTCTACATAAAAACGCCTTCACCAAGCATAAGAAAAACCCATTGCGGTAAAAACCACTTCCCATGAGCCCAAGTATTCAAACCCGGCTCGCTTTGTTATCAAGTTGTAATGCCCCAACTTTTATTACTCGGATAATGTTACATTTTTCCTTCAAATCAGTCTATTTCAATAATAATAAACATCAACGATATTAGGGAAGAAATAAATTACAATGTTCTCTGTCATGTACATGTAATGAAATACAATACATGCCCATAGGCATTATGTCATCAATTATAAAATAACGAAATATATAAAAGGGATTAACCCTTTTTACAACACATTGGCATTCCACCTGCATTTCAAAAAGCCCCAGGGCCAACGATTGACAGACTTCAAGTCTCGAGCAACTCTTCACTCCAAACCTGAAAAATGATTAGCAACGTAGGATGAACATAAAGGTCGAGTAGGAATCCCAATAATCCTAAACAATAGCAACATATAGATAGCTATGATCATAAATGCTCCATGTATATATATATATATGAGACATTTCATACATCAAAATATACTTACATAAATATAATTTTCCAAAAGATTCTCTTTAACATAACAAAAACCAAAGACCAGTTCTTACCTTTCGAAACTTTTCATTTGCATTTAAAGAAATCTCAACTATTCATCAAATTATCACGATCTTCTAAGATCGATCTAAACAATATACTCGTCCTACATTCCAGCTCATTACGGCTATAAGAAAGTGTAAAATGAACGTTCACAAATACATACATATATATATAAGCAATAATAAACGTGTCAATACGTATTACTATATTTTACCGGTCACAAGCACGGAAAACTAATAATGCATCCCTTCTCATCATAAGTATGAAGATACACTACGCGTAATTAACACATAACGGACCTTAGCTTCGTCAGGCCATAACCACCAATACCCACTTTACCAGGTGCGAGCTGGAGGGGAGAGGAACCCACTTCAAAGCGCCAAACTTTACTGGACCTCGAGCCAATGGAGAGAGGAACCCGTTCACACTTTACTAGGTGCGAACTGGAGGGAAGAGGAACCTATGTCAAAGCACCAAACTTTACCGAGCGCAAATTTGGAGGGGAGAGGAACCCATATCAATACGCACTTTCATTCAACTCAACAATTGGCATATTATTCTAAGTTTCACAAGTTATTCAACAACATTAATACCATCATCTACCGATGGCCAAGGACATAACCTCATAAACAACAGGTACCAAGTCCATGAATTCAATTTCATCCTTGTGATTTAGATTTTATCAACATTTATACGTTACATAACTTCCATCTTTAACTCCAATTAATTCAACTTCCAATTCACGCCGTTTTCAAAACTCATAATTGAAGTCTCTTCCATCACTACCATCCCATCTTAATGATTCAATTCAAAATATTCAAATTTGGTTCAACAAGTAGTAATTCGTCACGAATACAATTATTCACTTGTTTTAAAGAAAAAAAAAATAGTCAACTCCTCTTACTTATCATTTCACAAAAGTATATAAATGTTTTATTGATGTCCAAAATTTATTTTCTATTCTCTCCAAACTACCAATACCCATAACAAATCGTCACATCTTTCTTAATAATTATCAAAACTCAATTAGTAATTTATTTTCATAATCCAACACATTTGTAACACAAATTAATCTCATCTCTCAAACAAATAAATAACCAAAGGATTGGGGGCTTTTCATCACAATCCTCATAAACGAGGTTAACCAATCTAAAAATCTTTCATACACACAACATTTACCAACATTCTTTTTATTTGTCCAAAATTTTGATTTTTCGACAATTGTTACAACTTAACAATTATAAAACCACAGTTAACAATTAACACAAATTAAATTTCATGATGACTTTCTTTATTTTCTTACATACCTATTTTCACATTTGTAATACACAATGCCCCATATATGGTTCAGATAAAATAAAATCATCAATTTCCCCTCTTTCTCATAACCCATAAAAAATTAATTAGGGCTTTTTGCTTTAATCCTTTTAAACATTTTCCTCAGATATACAATCTCATATATTGACAATAAAACACAAGATTTAACTCTAGACTATAAAATCCTAACCATCATCACATGTTTTTAAAAAATACCCAACAGATCAAGTTTTTAATACAATAAATGTTACCACATGTCTATCTATAACGAGGCATTGAAAAAGAGCAAGGAAATCCTTACCTCAAAGAGAGAAGAAGAGAAAACTCTAAAAATCAACTTTGCCAGAATTTGATCTCCACTGGTCAAAACGTAGATGCTCACCATTTTTGTATAAGGAACTAGTATCAAAATCTTACTTGATTGTTATAGATCGAAGAAAATGTAAAATTTGGTGAGAGTTTAGAGAGAAGTGAGAGAAAAGAGAAGTTTGAGTGAGTGAGTGAGTGAGAGAGTAAGGGGATCTGATTTGAGTGAAAAAGGGCACCAAAATCGATGTTTGGATGCGCAAAATATACTCATGCAAATTTTAAAAGCACTCGTGCTGATCAACTTAAGAAAAAATGGCTTTCTCGCGAAAAATGCTCGTGCGGAATTCAAATTTCAGCTCGTTCAAATTTGACTAGAAAGCTTGTGTTGGGTGACTTCAAACAGGTATATCTCCGTCGTCCAGAAACGGCATACAGTAAATTTTGTGTCTAAATTGAAGCCCCCAGAAATAAGTTTTCCAACAGTTCTAGCCTCACATCAAGATTCAAAATGTGGAGAAAAAAAATGGTAAAATAGTGAACACTACTCAAATAAAAAATTGGAATTTGGCATTCTTGGTCTAATTTTGCCCAACCAACAGGTTAACTCATCAATCAAGATTCCAAACAATGGGGAGGAGGTCCCAATTATAATAACTAAAAGGTTAAAGGCAACCCACAACTTTTCAAAAGTCTAAAAAAAAAAAAAATTGTAAGTATAAGGTAACGGTTACCACTTAACATAAACAAGTCCGGTCTAAGACCTCAAACACTACACAAACCTAATTTAAATTATACTAACTTTACCTAATTTATATGTGTAGACATCCCATTTTTTACCGTCCTCAAGACTTGGATGTTCTTGTAGGTTCATCCAACAACAAGCTTGATTGCTCGCTCAGCGCTCGACTTTCGCGACGGAATGCTCCAGGTTTGATCCTTCCTGACCTTATTTCCATTCTGTCTCATTTTTGGACCATGCTTTGGTCCCTCCATATTGATGTTCATGATGGCCTGCCGGCCACCACTGATCCCTGGCCAGCTACAATTATTTCAATAGATATATTTTAGATATTTTTGAGCCAGCTGTTTGCAGGATAGACCATCTGCTTGCACGTGGAGGGCTGGATTTGTTTGAAGGCTTCTTGTATCTCCTATATAGAGAGGTCTTCTATATGCATGCAAAGGGTTAGAAAATTTTGGCTGAGCTAAATCTCTCTCTCTCTCTCTCTCTCTCTCTCTCTCTCTCTCTCTCTAGAATCCCCTCTCTCCTTATTTTAGGCTTGAAAGTGTTTTTTCTCTTCACTTTTGCACTAAAACACCTAGCCAAACACCTTAGCCTTAGACTTGAGGTTCTTAGAGACCTTGTTGGAGCTCCTTGGAGTTGCTTTTAGCTCAGAAGTTGGCTGTTTGCTGGCTGTTTTGAAGTTGTGCTTCAAAGGTTAGAATTTACTTCTTTAAGCTTTGTTTTTGTACATTGGTTTGGCCACCCTTGCATGTTGTTTTTGGCCTAGCTTTCAACTGGAAAAACCTCTATTTTTGAGTGTTGAAAATGATTGTTTGAGGCCCTTTTGGGATTAGGGGTGGTCCTCTCTCTTTTGTGGCTTATTGGCCAAGCTTTGTGCCATGTTTAAAAGCCTTTAAAACAATCTCTTTTTGGCCTTTTAACCACTGAAATCCAAGGGATTTTCAGTGGCAAAAACTTGGTTTTGAGGACCAAAATAGGAGGAGGTGATCCCCTCTCCTTGTTTCTCCTTTGTATGTCTTGTTGGCCTACTTGTTGAGCATGTTTTTCTATCATCTTTAGACCTGATCTAAGCATGTTTTTGTGACTTTTTTAACATGTTTTAACTCTGTTTTGGGCTGGCTTGGCCACTTCTTGCATGCTTCTTACACTTGTAGTGTAATCTTGCTCACTAGCCTTGCATGCTTGATGTTTTAGTCCATAATTCTAGTGTGTGTTGACTCCACTCCAGCATGTTTTTGGACTTTATTTAGCATGCTCTAGCTCTGTTTTGAATATCTTTGGTCATGCATGCCTTGCTTTGTATAGCCATAGTGTAAATGCTCTTGACTAGCTTTGAGTTTTAAGGCCATTAGCATGTTGTACTTGTGTTGATTTCATGTTTTGGCATCATTTTGTATGTAATTTTAGAACATATGTCATTGTCATACTCTCACATATTTCACTCTTTAAGTGCTTTTGAGTGTCGAGCCTTATGCCTTGCTTGCAAGCTATCATTTGAGCATGCTTTTTCTTGCTTTTCATGTTGTCATTTCAGCTCATTTTGGCCACTGTTTTGGCATGCTCAAGGTCTATCCATGGTTGGTTTGGCCATTTGAGTATGGTATTGCATGGTCCTAGTGTTGTGTCCTTCACCAGTTTCAATGCTTAAGTCTCTTAACATGTTGTGCATACGTTGTTTGCATGTTAGAGTCTTGCGTTTCATGCCATATCATGCATTGCATGGCTGCCACCTTCCCCATTTCTTCATTCTTCAATTTACTTTGAGGGTTGTTTGGTCCTAAGGTTATGTTTAAACATAAGGTAGGGTTCGTGCTCAAATGGCTTTAACCCTCTTTTGAGGGTTCCTCCTAGTCAAAGGCATCATCGCTCTCATGCCTTAAACTCCCATTTTGGTTGACCCCTTGTAACGCCCTCAAAATTAAACCCATAATATATAATATTACCATGCGTCATTATAAGAAAACAAAGAGTATTATTCCATTCATCAGAGTAAACTTATTAAAAGACATTACATGTAATAAAGAGAGTAAATGCCCTATGGGCTTACATCTTCCAAGCCAATACTTGGACACAAAAAAATATGAGTACTAACTCATTTACAAGTTAAGCCCTTGGCTTGAGTCCTTACATGTAATAACGAATAAAGCAAATAACAACTAATCTAAATGAGTCTTCAACTCTAAATCCTTCCAAGCTAATTCCTTGGAGGTAGCACGTCACCTGAACCTGAAAATGATGTTCCCGTATAGGGTGAGCCACAGCCCAGTAGAAATATACTAAACCAAATATAAGCATTGAATAAAGTAATAGCATTCAATAGATGGTTAACTCAAATATCAATTTTTACTTCCCATTATTTATTCAACTTTTCATTTTTAACAATATGGCTCAGAACCTGGCCAAATTATAACAGTGAACTACACATCACATTAACATTACTTCCAATATCAACAAAACAAATGAGACTAAGGCTCATATCAAAACACTTCATCCTTCTCATTTGATACACATTTTAGTGCTGTATCAACAACATATAGAAACACTTCTATAAATCAATAAGCACACTTAATAGTGATGCTAATGGAGTCCATCCCCTATCTCCTCCCAAACAAAAGTCCGGTTTAGAGGTCCATTCCCTATCTTCCCCTAAACCGTGAAGTACATCCCCTACACGTATTTTCTGTATTAATTCAATAGTCAAAATTAATGACTTAACCAAATTGATTAGTTTCAATTTTCCCTAATCCACATGCAATGTCTACAACAATCACGACTATCCTCCACTGATAACCCAAAACAGTTATTTCTAAACAAGAAATAAACATATCAACAATTATAATCTCAATAATTCAGTAGGCGAGTGATTAAATTATTCAACTACACCATTTAGACTTATAATTGCCCAATTTCATGAATTCAATTAAATTCCCCAATTTTCTTTAAATTAACTATACAGATTAATTTAATAAAACATTTAGGGTTTTTCCCAAAATTACCAAATAACCCCCAACATAACAAAATACCAAAACTTAGAACAAAGCCTATAATATGGAGTAGGAAATCCCTACCTCGAAGAAAATAACCCGAATAGAGAAGACGGAGATGATGACCCGAAATCCAAAGTGCTCCAAATCCAAGATTGTTCAGATTAAACAGAAGCCCTCGACCCACACTCTCTTTTTAATAAAGAATCTAGGATAGAAACGCACTCTAAGTAGATCAAACCTAAAGGAGAAGGTGTGTAGAGGGAGAGAGAAGACGGACCTAGGGTTTTGGAATAAAAAAGAATGTGAAAAAGTGATTTAAAACCCGCTGCTGCCTATTTAAATCTGACAGGCTCGCTCGAGCGAAGACATGGTCGCTCAAGCGACCAGACACAAGAAAGCCTCGCTCGAGCGAAGAAAAGCTCGCTCGAGCCAAAAACTCGATGCTTTAGGTCTGCAATCCAGAACCACGCTCGAGCGACAGAATGCTCGCTCGAGCGAAGAACTCGAAAACATACACCTCGCTCGCTCGAGCGAAGAAAAGCTCGCTCAAGCGAAGAAACACTGCTCTCAGGTCTATACTAGATGCAATCGCTCGCTCGAGCGAAGAAAAGCTGGCTCGAGCCACCAGACACAAAATACAACTCTCGCTCGAGCAACCAAGTCCTCGCTCGAGTGACCAACCCAAAACTGGACAGCAACACTAAGTTTCCGAACCCAACCAACCTGAAACAAGCCTGCCCAACACATCCTACAACTCCAAGAGAAAATAAAGGATGACAACAACAATTATACAATGACAGAATCTACGGAACCTAAGTCCGGATACAATAATCAAATGGGAAAAGACCGGGGTCGCTATACCCCTTATCATTAGAGGACTTTCATATTTGGACAAATCAATTAAGGAATGGTTGGTAATGTTAAAATGTGTAAACAAAATCAATCAAGTAAAATGTGCCAAGATTAGCATGTTGTTTGCATAGCATGTTGTTTGCATCGCATCATGTTCAATCGAACGTTATGTTGAACACAAGGTGGATTGGTCCACTTCATACTCAAAGTGATGAAAGTGAGCCAACCCCTCCTTTGTCTCCATTACCTTTGATCTTCCATGATAAGGTAATGGTCTTAGAGTTTTGTTTGTCTTGCATTTATTGAAATGTATGCAAGATTAGATCTTTGGCCATCATGCATTGCATGCTTGATTGGTGGTTTTGGATACAATGGTGCCTCTCCCTTGATGTTTTGAGATGAGAAGGAGTGGCACAGTACACACATGCCCTAGGGAGACCCTCCATTTCCTCTATTTTGTGCTCTGTTGCAGTTTGGAGTCACAGCACACCAGTGGCCGGCAGTGCTTCACAGATGGCCGGCACCCTTTCATTGTTGGCTGGCAGAGGCCCATCCTTGGCCGGCAGATGGCCGGCAGCAACTCCTCATGGCCGGCAGGCCACTAGTGCACTCCCCAGCTTTGTTTTGGTAAGATTCAGCAGCAAGTCCTTGAAGACACCCTACAAACAGAGCCTCTAAAGAGCATTTGGAGAGCTTTTCGGGATAGGAGCCGAGGCATGCATGTTCAACATCTTCAAACAGAGCTGGGGCAACTTAGTTTAAAGCTTTATTTATTAATTAGCTTGAATTTGTAATTTAATTAATTAATTTGTTAATTAGTTAATTGTTGTAATAATTAGTAAGTAGTTTGCTAGTTATTTGTTTGGTTGTCTAATAATTAGTCTAATTAGATTAATTAGATTAGTTAGATTAGCTTAGCTTTCATTCGGACCCTCCTTCGAGAGGGCGTATTGTTGTAATAAGCGTGCATGTGTGCGTGCATGTCTTCCAACCTCACTTCTTTCTCCCTTTTACTTATCAGCTTTTGATGGTTAGTTTAGGGCATATTTCGATTAGCATACCTTATGCTTTGCATGCGTACATCATTCATTTGTATTGCATGCACCGGGCTCGGCGCATCATTCAAACTGCATTATATTTCAATACTTACTTGAATACGTGTTTCAAAGCATGTTATCAAGTGTTGCATTCATATGCCATCTTAGATTGCCGAGCCTATTTAGTTGCATTTTGCATGTGTTGCATTATGCATTTTCAACATAGTTAGGATCATGCATGATTTCTAACTAGTTTTCTGTTTTGGCTCGGAGTACACTGTAAGTGTTTACGCTTTAGCATCCTTGCATGAGTGTGAGTGTTGCCATGATAGCATGCTTGCCATGAAACTATTTGCTTAATTGCTATAACTGCTTGAAATGCCTGTGGATGAAGGCTTTATTACTTGAATTGGAACAATTCATCAAAATGTGAGTTTTAAGCCCACTTGGAGTGGCAAATCATCATGTTTTAAGCCCACCTTGATTGGTGGCAAATCCGCATTTCTAAGCCCACTTGAGGGTGGCAAATTCAAACCATTTTCGAAAACAAATATTGAATTGTTTTGTTCCAATTCAGGTGATCTAATCTATACTTGTATGCTGTGCGCATCACGTAGTGAGTTAGTTAAATAACCGAATAAGAATACATGTGTTTTCAAAACAACATATCATGATTAGTAGAGGCCGATCCTTTGATCGGGCTAGTGGGGGTGCTCATTTCATGACCTTCCCCCCTCGTACCCAAGTTCCCGAGCCGAGGCAACTTTGGTGATGACGGACACGTGGCCTTAGACACGAGTCAGGAGTTGCACACGGGTCAGGAGTTGCACATGAGTCAGGTGATGACGGACACGTGGCCTTAGACACAAGGATGTAATGAATTTCCTCCTTCCACACGGGAGGAGTTGAAGAAGCAAATTCTGGAGTTGCACCAAGGTACTACACCTTTGGCACAATTTGAGGCGTGGTTTACCACTCTGTCTAGGTTTGCTCTCGAGTTGGTGGAAATCGAGTAGCTCTGTTGTGCGGAGTTTGAGAGTAAGTTATGTGATGATGTTCAGAGAAGGATTGCTGGGTCTTGGCATAGGAATTATCGTACGCTTGTGGAAGCAACGGCTCATGTGGAGGCTACAGTATTAGTCATGGAGCAGAGTGTGGAGGAGGTCACTTTGACAACTCCTGCAGTTTAGGGTCATGATAGGCCTAGTAAAAGCCAAAGGAGAAGGACAAGGCTGTTGCCTTGACCAATAGTTGTACCAACGGGATTATCTAGCCAATCGGGACTTGGGGCGATTAAGTGCTTATAGAAGGAGCAGTTATTGGAATCTTTACCAGTTCAGGCTTTGAACCAGTCACATCTTTGGGGGCCACCTATTTGTCATGCATGTAACCAACCGGGTCATATGAGGCCTTTTTGTATGCAAATGGAAACTTCTTTGGGTAATCCACAATCTAGTCAGGTTCAGCCTTATCCGTCTGGGCAAAGACGATACCAATACCAGAACCGAGTAGACCAGACGTCGAGGGCTATTGGAGGGTTGAACTTTTACCCTCAGAGTGGGGAAATGCGTGTTTGTTACAAGTGTGGCCAGCTAGGTCACATCTATAGTTCTTGTCCTTGGTGTCATAGTTTTGGAAGTGTTTCAGGGATTAAGAATAACCCATCTTAGCAATTTGGTTAGAGATGTGATGGTGGTGTAGGTGGCGGAATAACTGTTTTGGGTAATTCGTTTTGGTTATCTTGTTTTGTGATCAGAGGATTAATGGTGGTAATAATTATATAGTCGTTTTGTTTTGTAACCGGTACGGTGTGCACCATTAAAATATTATGACTTTGTTTATATATGTATGTATGTATGTATGGTGGGTTGTTTATTTTATGAGTTGTCATGGAATTTGGAAATCTTCGTATTGACGTGTATGAACTATTGCATTTTGACTTGGGAATGTGATAGCCGAAGAGCCTTATTTTGATTAAGGATGGTATGTTATGCTAAATAAATTGTGGTTGATGAAATTGATTTAGAATGGGTGCACGGTAGAGTCGGTTGTGGTAGGTGAGCGTTTTGAGGGTCATTGTGACTTGTTGGGTTATTGTGAGAGTGGAATTATACCAGTCAGTATGATCAGTTTGGTTGAGGTTGGTTATTGGTTTGTGTTGGAGGTATAACGAATTCTGATTTAGACTAGACCCGTTTGATGTTTTGGATTCAAGTTTCCTTGTCTTTAATGGTTTATGGTATTCTTGTTTGTCTTATTCTTTGTTCATATTGGGTTGTTTGAGTATTGTGGTTGCGTTTGGAACAGGTCAGGGGTTTGTTTTTCAATAGAAATTTTACCCAGATTTTAGCCTCTTCGCATGAGCAGTCTTTGAGAACTCCCAGTACTTTTGCAGGTCTACAGAGATGCTAGGAGGGTAGCATTCTTTGCTCGAGCGGTATTTCTTGCGCTCGAGCGATATTGGCTCGAGCGGTTAGTTTCTTTTGTAAAAATTTTGGGAGTGTGGTGTTTTGGTCACTCGAGCGGTCTACACATATACAGGACCCATTATAGGGGTGTTTGGTGTTGGAGTATTATTGTTTTGGTGCTAGGTGAGAAAAGTAGTTGGGCAAATAAAGTGTGAGTCTCATATATCAATGTAGGATAAAGCGTTGTTGTTCATACCAAGAAGTGGGTTAGATGAATCGTTGTCCTTAAAACATCTTTAAAATTCTTTACCAGGTCCTTAGGAGTTAACAGTGTTGGTGTTTGAATTGGTTAAGAGTGGCTGGCGTGAGAGTGACTTAAGTTTCTTTATGGGGCAAGTATTTCTAGTCTACTGAGGGAGTTAGTTTTATTTCACAGTGATTGCTTTTAATTATAGATTCTCTTTTGTTTTAGATCTGCGGTTTGTAGAAGTATACTTTCAGGAGGTATCTAGAAGGGGATTGGTCATGGGACTATTCCAAGAGGTTGCCTTGGTATGGTAGTATTGTGCTTAGTGTATTGTTGGGTGGTTAAATATGTGCTTAAGATAAATTACTTTTGTTGTAAGTGGAGTTGTTTATAAAACTCATGTAGGATCCCTAGTGTTGGGATGATTTTCTGCTGCGGTTTTGGTTTGAGAGTGGAACTTCTGGTGGTATAGTAAGGTTGTGTGGAGCTGGTAGTGAATTGTGTGAGTTTGTTATTGACCTTATCAATTTTTAGGTTGAGTAGTATTTTAATCTTTAGGAGTTCAACTCGAACTCAAGTGTGGTGCGAGGAAGTGTTGTCATATAGGCATAAGTGTAGGGGATGGGCAAAGATTTGAGGTAGCATGGATTAACTTGCAGGATCCAGTGTGATTCAATGAGAATGCAAGATTGTGTGAGGAACTCTATCTCGGAGTTGGTTTGGTTAGATAGCATCTTGGTATAGTGTTGGATAGAAGGAGTTATGTGGTAAGTCGGTGTTTGGAGACAGATACGAGATAGGAGTGTTAGATAATTGATTGGTTAGTATTTGGGGTTGGTTGACATATAGTCACTTCAAAAATAGATTGGAATTGAGGGTGGTGTGTTGAAAAGTGTCATTGTGTGGCATGTAAGTCCCGTATGGACAGTTAGAAGGTCGTTTTGGGTTTGTGGTAATCGATTTGGGATTACGGTTGGGAACCTTGGTCTTATAGGCGCTTTTGTGCTATTATGTGATTAGTGGTTGTGAAATTTCTTCTCCTGTGTTATTGTGCTGTTGGTTTTTGGAAAAACAGTTTGGAAATCTCAAAGTTTTGTTGTGGACAATTGAATACGTATTTGGATTGTGACAGTGCGGTCTGAGCACCATTTGGGAAAGCAAAGTGTTTTGAAACAAATGGGAAAATAAGGAACTTTCTTTAACTTGAATGAGGCATCTTGTACCTTGTATCGGGAAATCGTGTTTTGATCTAGCCTGAATTGCTAATTACATGCTGTATGTTTATTTTACAAGTTGCTGGTTGGTTGTGGTGAAGAGGCATTCATGCTTGTTCCATGGTGTTTTGTCGTTCAGGGGTCTTTAGGACTGGAGTGTTGGACTGAGATCCGAGAACTTATTATTTATTTATTTATTAATTAAAAAATTGTGTTTACATTGGAGTGTTACGTTTGAGAAAAGTACATTAAGGAGTTTTTTTTAGTATTACGTTTGAGAAAAATACACCAAAGAGTTTTTTAGTGTGTTACATTGAAGTGTTACATTATTAGAGTATTACATTAGAGTGTTAAGTTTTTGTAAGTAATGTGAGATTTGTTCCAGAATGAGTGAAAATCCAAAGCTTCTATAGTGCAAATTGCCCAATTGTGTAATTTTACATTTGGAGGAACCTACTTTTATCCCTAAAAAATTAAACTCAAACATGTAAGTGACTACCCTTTTGCGTAATTTCCACTTTAATGGAACCTTTGGGTTCATAAGAAAAAAGATAGGACAAAATAGTTCACAAGATCACATTTTGAGATTTATTAGTGCTTCACCCCAAATTATATTAGGGGCTCTTGTATTTTCTCCTTTGTATCATTTAGATGCATGTAATTTGAATTAGTTCAATTTTGGCCTTCATTTTAAACTTTTTTTGGTCAATTTGGTCTAATTGATATGTCAATTAGGATTTTTGAAATATGTTGGTTGAGGTTAACTCGCTAAATTAAATAAATTTATAATTTTCCCTAAAAACACAACACATACCACTTATATGCTTTAATTATTAAAAAAAAAAAAAAAACACTACAATTGTAATGCCCTGAAATTTCTTGCAACAATCTACCACAACCATGCACAACATAATACAATAAAGTCCTCTTTCTCATTGAACTAAGGTTCAATATTTATAATCCCATGCTTACACATTAATCTCTGTCCATGTCTTTGGGTAAGTTCAATAAGCTAAAAGACCATACAAAAGAAATTTTCCATTAAGGCATACAAAAGTTTTTAAGCTTTCATCTAATACAACAAAACAGATTTAGAGTGCTTGACACACAACTCTGTACTTCTACAATTAAATCTCTTGGACCCAACTTCCCGGCAAAATATAAGTGCAAGCTTCAAGTCACTGCGGTGGTGTCTCACCAATTCCTAAAAAATCAAATAGGGTTGAGCTATATGCCCAGTAAGAATACATTTAATCAAGTATCTAATCATTTAAACAAGCACATGGCATTATTATAACTAAAACAACATAAGATAATATTGATAAAGAAACCAATTAGGTAAATACGTTGATAAATAAAATAATAGCATTTTAGTGCACTATTGTCCCACACAAAACCGTTCTCAACCATTCTCAACGTTGGAAAGAGAATTGCACCAGGAGTCCCTTACAAGAGTCTAAATCATTTACACAAGTCGCTTCCATTTGACACCATTCCCACATTTACCGACTATTATACGGTAGGACGTGAGCACCAAAAAACATCCGTTTTTCCATTTTTGCCGACTACAATACGGCAGGACCAGTGGACACCCAAAAACATTTTCCCACATTCGTCCAGCGATAAGCGCAGATAGGGCAATTGGGCACCTTAACTCCCTACGCGGGTACCAACACAACACCACATTCTCAAACCTACTCTTAACCCGGACTCTTGTTCACTTTACCACCTTACTTAGCTTTATTCCAAGTATACAAGCATTTAGCATTATACGAGATAATAGAAAATATAACATTCTAAAAGCATCAATTCCCAAGTCACAATTTCAACACCACAACAATATCCATATGTTCCACACCGTGATTATTCACAAAATTTCAAGAAATTGAGGAAATTCTTATCCAAGTATCATTCTCTATTCAAATTCAAAATTAGCATTTTAATAATTTTGGGACTTTCTTCCCATTTTCATGTATATCTCTATTCTCAACGTTAATACTCATGTTACATGGAAAATTAGATGAAACTTTAATAAAAGTTGAGTAAAATTTCCTTTTTTTGTGAAATACTAAGTTTAATCTAACTCAATCATTAAATTAAGTCATAAAGTCGCAACAATGCCATATAATCCTCTTCAAAACAAAGAGATACTAAGTTAAAAGTAATCCTACCTTAATCAAAGAGCAAGAAAGCTAGACTTTTATGAGAATCCTTTGCAAAGACGAAATTTAATCGGTAGAAAGGAAGATCTTCACTTATACTTCTCTTCTTACAAGTGATTTGGACTTAGATCTTAGTGAAATGAAAAGTATTTGAGTGAGGATCTTAGGGTTTTTTGGAAGGAGAGGGAAGGGAAAGAAGATAGAAAAGAAAAGATGGAGAAATGATCTAAAAAGTAACTTTTAAAATTGCTGAATTTGCGTAGACCGCTAGAGCGGTGGACAACACCTATTAGTACTTTTGTCTGCAAAACGAGATACTGGTAGCCCTGAATCTTCGCTCAAGCGATCCACCCTGACATGCAAAACTACTGGATGTTCACAATCTTCGCTCACGCGGTACATTCACCGCTCAAGTGGTCACCTAGAACAAAATGTCACAACAATTGTAATCAATTAGACCAAATTGAGATAAAATCAAAAATTTATAGTTAAAATCGATCCAATAAAAATTATAAGGATCAAAATGACACAAGAGACAAAATATAGGGACTACTAATGTAAAAGTTACCTAAAATATTGTTTGTCCTTTTTTATTTTTATTTTTTTATAACTCATAATAAATAATGTTTTGATTTGAAATGGAATAACCATAAATAATTTCAAAATCTAGACACAACCTATTACTATACAAATAAAAAAAAAATTAAATTTTTTATAGAAAAAAAATATAAAGAGAAAACATACAAAAATTTAATTTCTAGTGCATTCACTTTTCTTAGTTTACCAATTATTTCTTAAATATAAGATCCAAACCTTAGCCCATTGTTAATAATCTTTGTTTGGTAATTTATAGAGGCTGCTTATATTTTTTGATATTTTGAGATTTTGTATCAAAATGTTTTGGTATAGTTTATTACATATTTGTAACGGAAATGTTCCATTATATCATTTAACCATGAGTGTATTAATTTTTTTTTACTTTAAAATAATTATAAATTTTGTGAAAAATCTAGAAACCCTAAATATTGATTTGTGATTATGTACCAATTTTAAGCAGAATATAACAATCCCAATCAAACAATCAAAGACAAATCGACACAACGATTTTACGTGAAAAAAGCACAATTGGACACCTCCAACTGTGATTAAAAAACCACGGGTAACAGTCACAAAATAATCTACTAAGAAGATTTAAAGGAATTACACAGGTATGCTCTCAATTACCTAGCGAATCCACGCCTAATTAAACCAACCTCTATGTGCCTTTTCCAACCCCGTCTTCACCTCGGAATTGTCTTTACGATGAGCCACTCCAGAATCCACCAAAGCTTCAAGCTCGAATTCTTCAGAACCCACCGAAGAACAACTCTCTCTCTCTTGTGTATAACAAACAAAACCTTTGATGCACTCTCTTTAAACCATGAGTTGAATACTCAATAAAATATCAATGCAAACTAACAAAATATCCCTAGATATAAACCTTAAGAACCAAAAAGATGATCTGGAGGAATAAAATTGTTTTGGGAGAAAACCAACTATTTATAGAAAATCCAAAAATAATCCTAGTTTTGGAAAAAATCCAATTACTTATAGAAATCCGAAAGTAATCCTAGTTTTGGAAGAAAATCAACTTCTTAAAGAAATCCTTGTCAAACGGGATTGCCAATAATAAAACCTAACAATCTCCCCCTTTGGCAATGCCGTGACAAAACACACCTAACAAATAAAATCCTAATCACCCCAACCCATTATAGCCAACAAACGTAAACTTCTTTCTCAAGGTCATGATCTGCAAAACAACTATTAGTGCCACAATCTCCAAAACAACTATTAGTCCCACAAGAGTATATAAAAAAGCAATAAACATATGACAAAATTATCTTAAAACATTTGAAGCATGAGATGGAAAACATGAATATATGCGACTTGGAGATTTTAAGCACATGCAGCATGAAAACTTGAAAACTAAAACGCATGCACCCGACACATGGCATGAATATGGCTTGAATACATGAAATCCTAAGACACAAGCACCGGACAATCTTACTCCCCCTTGTTGTCACGAATTGACAAAGGAAGCTCAATCAACTAAAGCAAGATCAAAAACCACACAAACAGGAACAAGATGATGGAAAAATTAATAACCTGCAAGATGTAAGTAATAAACAAGTAGTGGATAGCAACACACAAACCAACTAATGCCAATCTCTCTTTTACTCAAAACAACCACAAACACTATACAGAAAACAATGAACAAAAAGAATCCGACAAAAATAATATGGTGGAGCAAGTAAGGAATTTCTAATTTGTACCTTGAAACACACAAGATTATCCAAGAAGCACAATTACTTGAAAACACAATGTGCACAGCCTCTAGAAGATTCCTCATAAAAGAAAGTAATGCATTATGTGAAAAGCATAGATCCCATGATAAAAGTGTGTATGTGACTCTTGGGATTCGACAAACACTAGATTCAAATCCTAGTAGTGATATAAAAGCTGGACCTCCAACAAGAGAATCTAAGCATAACTACGGAAAGTCAAACCACTAGGAATCAAGGGGTATTTGGTGAGTAAAAGCGGAGGCTCCCCCTCAATCAATGAATCCTTTATTTTTTTCTTTTTCTTTTTTCACATCTTTTTCTTTTCTTTCTTTTACACTTTTTTTTTTTCTTTTTCACATTTTTTTTTTCTTTTGCACACTCATTGGCGGCTGACATGCTCAAGAGTATGGAAACCGAACCAGAGAAGCATGGATATAATAAGGATGGCCTGGTTGGTGACTCTGAGGTAGCCTTTTTCTCATGGCTGGACTACAAAGAATAGAGGGGAAAGCCATGGAGATGCAAAAAGATGGAAGATGGTTAAGAGACTCAACATCACCCATGATATGTTAGTATAGGTCAATTCCTCTAGAAAAGCAAAAGATACAATGCCAGAAGTCCATAGAAAAAACAAATCACCAAGGCAGAAGGCTCCGATATTTGCTAATCCAAGAGTGTGTACAGAATGAGACATACTAATCAAAAAACACACACTCCAAAATGAGTAAGGACCATAGAAAGCACACACATATCAACATGTAATGGATATTCTTATCAATTCCAATATGCACCAAGGACCACTCAAAAATTTCAAGCTTGCAAAACCATACTAAGAAAATATTTTTGGGTTTTTTTTATTTTTTATTTTTTTTCTAAACCAAGCAAGACAAAAAACGAAGAAGCACACATTTTTTTTTTCTCATTAAAAAAACACACAGAAATCCAAAAACTAAAACAAATAAACAAATTAACACAAATTAAGTTTTCTCACCCAAACCGCTTTAGTATAAACAAAGTTGTAAGCATTGCGGTTCTTAGGTGGTGTCTTGACGTTGTGGTTCCCTTTGCTTTCAATGAGAACCCGTTTCGACTTGGTTTCCAACTTTCTATTCCTAGGACTAGACAAGCAAAACCTCTACTCACGATTGGTCTCAAGCAAATCAAAATAACGAGGTCTAATATGACCCTTAACCTCATTACAACCAATGAAGTGTCTCTTACACCACGAGATGTTGGAATTTCTTTCATCTCTTTGAGACACTCTCCCATGCAACTTATAACAATAAGGGCGAATATAACCATGCATACCACAATGATGACAAATAAAAACAGGGTGTACCTTCTTTTCTTTGACCTTACCAACTTTAGGAAAATTGAGAAGTCTTTCCTCTCGTTGAACCTTGTGCTCCCCCTGCCCTTGAGTTCTTGTATCATGAGATGTGGATGCACTCTGTTTTTGCACTTTCTTACCACCAAAGCCAATGCCACTCTTGTCAGAACAAATTTGTTAAGACCCAATGATATTGTCCAAAGTCTTTGATCCTCTGTTCCAAAGACCAATGGTAGCCATAGCACACTTGAGTTCTTCCTCTTTCTTGATCATTAGTTCTTCCAAAGCAACTTGACACATCTCGAGAGTTTCAATTTTTTCTTCAGATGTTGCATAGATTTGTTGTAGCTCATTCCTCTCTGTCTCACAAGTCAAGAGTTTTGCACAAAGAGCTTGTCGATCATTAGAAATCTTAAGTGCATCATTCCTAGCCTCGAAAATCTCTTTCTTTAGTTTGACATTCTCACTTTCACATGCTTTGAGTTTCATAGTGAGTTTGTCATTCAATTTGAATAAGTTAAGAGATTCCTTATACAACTTTTCATAAGCTTGCTCAAGCTCTTCATCATCACTCTCCAAGGATTCATCATCAGTGGCATTCTCAACCAACCTCTTCAGATACTCTGTTCGTCCTTCAGTTTTGGAAGCCACCATGAAAGCAAGGAATTGTTTATGTCCCTCTTCACCTTGATCTTCATTGTCACTTTCATCTTCATCAGATTCTGATTCATCATCCCAAGTGATAGCAAGGGCTTTTTTCTTCTTCAAACGAGTGGGGCATTCTGAAGCAAAGTGGCCAAATCCTCGGCATTCATAGCATTGGACTCTTTCAGAGTTCCCTTGTATCTTTCCTTTCTCCTTCTTGGCTATAGAATTAATTTTGAGTTTATCTTTGCCTTTGGATTTATGAGTATAAGTAGATTCCAAAAGATTAGGATTCTTTTTAAAAAAAGATTTTTTAAATTGTTTAATAAAAGCATCCGTAATCTTGGAATCTATCTCACAGTCCTCATCAGAATCTTCTCCAACTCTATGAGCACTTCTATAAGCAATAGTATCTTTTTGTTTCTTTTTGAAATTTCTATGTGCCTCATAAGTTTGGCGATTTCCAACCAAGTGATCCAGCTTGAGGTTGTCAACATCTTGACCCTCCTCAATAGCCGTAACTTTTGGTTGGAACCGATCAGGCAAGGATCTCAAAATTTTTCCCACAACTTTGGATTCTGGTATTTTTTCACCTAAATTGAAGCTGGAATTTACAATGTCACTCAACTTCGCATAAAATTCATCAAAGGTCTCACTATCTTTCATTGAAAGGTTTTCGAAACTAGATGTGAGCCTTTGAAGTTTTGAGCGTTTAACAGAAGGAGTACCCTCGTGAATAGTTTGTAAGATATCCCAAGCCTCTTTTGCGACTTCACAATTACAAATACAACTAAACTCTTCAGGTGTGACAGCGCAAAAAAGAGAATTGATAGCTTTACTATTCCAGCTACTATTTTGGTAATCAATTGTGTCCCACTTATCAATTGGTTTGGGGAAAGTTACTCCATCAACGGTAATCGTTGGTTCAGTCCACCCATACATGACAGATTGCCAAACTTTTTCATCAATAGATTTTAAAAACGATCTCATCCGAGCTTTCCAAACAGAATAATTGGATCCGTCAAGTAGAGGTGGTCGAACTATAGAATTTCCCTCACGAATTGTATCCATTATCACAAATCAACCAAGATCTCGCTCTAATAGACTTGTAAAACAAAAAAAATAGAGCGACCTGCTCTGATACCAATTGAAAAATCTAGAAACCCTAGATGTTGATTTGTGATTATGTACCAATTTTAAGCAGAATATAACAATCCCAATCAAACAATCAAAGACAAATTGACACAATGATTTTATGTGAAAAAAGTATAATTGGACACCTCCAACTGTGATTAAAAAACCACGGGTAACAGCCACAAAATAATCCACTAAGAAGATTTAAAGGAATTACACAGGTATGCTCTTAATTACCTAGCGAATCCACGCCTAATTGAACCAACCTCTATGTGCCTCTTCCAACCCCGTCTTCACCTCGGAATTGTCTTTACGATGAGCCACTCCAGAATCCACCGAAGCTTCAGGCTCGAATTCTTCAGAATCCACCGAAGAACAACTCTCTCTCTCTTGTGTATAACAAACAAAACCTTTGATGTACTCTCTTTAAACCATGAGTTGAATACTCAATAAAACATCAAAGAAAACTAACAAAATATCCCCAGATATAAACCTTAAGAACCAAAAAGAAGATCTGGAGGAATAAAATTGTTTTGGGAGAAAACCAACTATTTATAGAAAATCCAAAAGTAATCCTAGTTTTGGAAGAAATCCAATTACTTATAGAAATCCGAAAGTAATCCTAGTTTTGGAAGAAAATCAATTTCTTAAAGTAATCCTTGTCAAACGGGATTGCCAATAATAAAACCTAACATTTTGTATTCATATTTTATAGTCATTGTATTTGTAATGAAAACCTCCATTACAACCAGTTAATGGAGAGGATCAAAATCCATAAAGTTTATGAAGTTAAAAATAAATTACGAGAAATTACAACAAAAAGAAAATTTCAAAATTTGGCTCTTATAACAAAATAAACTTTAAATGTTTAATTTTATTAATTTAAACTCTTATCTTTTGATTTGTTTCAATCTAATCCATCAACTTATTTTCATTAAGTAAATTCGAGGGGGAAAAAATGTATTTTAGTTAGTATTAAATTCAATATAGATATACACAAAATTATAAAATACAATTTTTTTTTTTTTTTTTTGTTAAGATTAATGAATAAAATGCTATTTTTTTTCTTCAATTTTAGATTGAAAACAAATCGAAAGTTTAAGATTTAAACTGACAAAATTAATTATTTTGTTACAAGAAACAAACATTGAGATTTTTTTTCTTTGTTGTAATTTTTTCAATAATTTATTGTTAAGAAGTTCGTGGTGAGATATTTTTAAACAACAATACTACATCTTCTTAATTTGTCACTCTTAAATGACTCTTAATGATATGATATTGAAGTTAGACCTCACACAATAAAATGTTTGACAAATCAAAATTTGACACTTAGCAGACAAATTATTAAGGGTGATTTTTAGGAGTGATAAATTAGGTGTCTCAAGTACTTTTCATTCTCAAGTATTTTTCATTTTTAAATGATGGGCTTTCCTTCGTTCAAGATTTAGACCTAAGGGTGATGTCTGGGCCCATACAACTCACCATTGGTCCTATTTCAATGGTCTGAACCAAACTATTCTTTTGTAGGCCTTTACGTGTATATCATCCACACACAAAAGGAAAAAATTGATCTGACAATCGTTGGCTATTTAATTCGCTGCATTTTCTCTCCAAAAAAATAGGTGACGAGTGTGTTTTTAAAAATAAATCATCTATTTTTTTGGTTACAAACATGAACAATTGAATAGGCTATGAAATACCTTTTAAAATGAACAATTCATATTATCGAAATAGGGCTTGTGATGAGCTCTACAAGCTCAGACAACACCCTCCAGTTCAACAAACCCCTATTGTAATTCTTTTTCTTTTTTTATAGGTCTTGCTGACAAGTGGATCTTGTACACAAGAAAATAAAATGAAAAACAAAGAAAGAAAGAAATTGAAGGGCATGAAACACTTTACACACTACAACAAATAAGAGTTTTAAAAACTAAATATTTTAGTCTCTAAAAGTGAAAATTTTGTTGCAAAAGACATTTAGAGACCAATTTTTATCATCATGAAGATAGTCGCTAAAAGGTCATCCCGAAAAGTCCAAAACAAGGCTTTTAGCGACAAAATGTTGAAAATGTCACTAATAAATAAATTTTTAGAGACAAAATAATTTGGTCTCAAAATGGTTTATTTTTTTAGTCAAAAAATTTGTTCTCAAAAGAATAATAATTCATTACTAATGTCTAATTTTTTTTGCTAAAAATATAATAACGATACTTTTTTCACAACAAAAATATTTAATCCCTAAAAAATAATTTTCCTTAAATTTTGGTCTCTAAAACAAAAAAAATTTTGTAGTGACACTTAATTCAATACACTTTTTTATTGATGTCAATACATTTTTTTTAACACATTTAGAATTTTCAAAATATCTTTTTACTTTAATTCTTTTTTCTTTTTTCTTTTTTTTTGTTAATAATTCGGTATTTAGCCCATGAGACCAACTAATTCGGAAGTTAATTCCACCAATCACTTATAAGGTTTCAATTAAAATTAAGACAAAACCTATACAGATTAATTCCAATAAATTATTTGCACTTAAAAAGTTTCAAACATAAAATTAGAGGTAGCACACCCCAAAATCTAATGACATTTACTCTTTATCAAATGCTTAACAAGTGTCACTACTCACGACACTCGTTAGCATTTACTCTTTACTCTTTGGCAACGACTCCATTACCAATAACTCATGATACTCATTAACATTTACCCTTTGGCAGATCATTAGCACTTAATCATGGGAAAATTATTGTTAAGTGTGATTTTTAAAGAATTATTACATATTAGTAAAAAAAATTATGATATTAATTGTTAACAGTTTTAATTTTTTTTTTTGTAAATTTTTTTTTCTTTTTTTTTACTAATACGATGTCAGTATAATTCCCTCTTTAGTCATTAGCATTATTGTTCAACGAGTAACAAAAGATGTCATTAAAATCAGTCAACAATATTGCAAATGACTAAAATAACTTAACTGAACTTTCTATTTAACCTAATAAAAAGAAAATAAAAGATGACTCCACCTTTAAGTTGAGTCTTTCATCTAACCTTAAAAAAGTTTTATATACTTATTAATTTTTTTTTTTTTTTTTTTTTTTTTTTTTTTTTTTTTGGGTAATGATTAGCAATTGTGCTAGTTTATTTTTTAGAAAAACAATTATTCTTTGAAATATTTATATTTTAATATCATGCATAGCATGAGTTATAATTTAAAACACATTATATATCCTTTGTTCTAAATAATAATCATCAAATATTGATTTCATTGAAGTGTAAAAGAAAAATTAATCACAGTGTAAATATATATATATATATATGTGTGTGTGTGAAACGTATTTTTTGAGTTAGGCCTCGAGACATGATCTCGGGCCAATGAGTCAAGTGGCAGGATATAACTAGTCGAGATATGACCATGACCAATACCTTGGCCGAGATATTCAGATTGGGTAGCTGAGTCTTGATGAACTATGACTCCTAGGTTCAATCAAGAGAGCGCAATCCTAGATGAGGACGAGTTTTAGATGAAAAAGATTTCTACGCGGATCTAGGGCACTATATATAAAGAGATCAACCTCATGGGTGAAGGTAGGTGAGATTTTATGCACTAAGGTCATTGTGTTTTAGCTTTGTTAAGATTGCCACTAACTTTATCATTGGAGTGTCCACTCGGTTGACACCCAACTGAGGGCATTGCTAACCTTAGTTTTTTGCAAACAAAAATCTAGGCGAATTCATCAAGATCATTTTCATTCCCAGATTTCCAAGAATGAGAAGATTTTATTGATTGTGTATAGTCAAGTCAAATTTTAGCGCACACAAAAAATTATTAATCTTTCAACAAATAGTTAGGATTGAAATAGTTATTAAAAAAAAACTATTGTAAACATCTATAATTGTGGTTAAATAATGAAAAATAATATAGAAGTCTTGTTTCTTTATCTAACTTAGGAGTGTTTGAAAAGTGGATTGGGTTAAAATAGTTCATTAAAAGACAAAATAGATTAAAATAGTCAATAAAACAAAATATTACATTCAACTCATAATCATTTTACTTTTTCTCATACAACCATCAAATTAACTATAAAAAAAACAAAAAAAAAAAAACAAACCAACTTCATAAGCACAACTATTTTATTAATCAAACTAGAATAGTTAAAAAAAACTAAATAACCAACTTTCAACAAGACCTTAAATATTTTAATAGCCTCGTTTGGGGAGTGGCTATTTAAGTCAAAAAGTCAAAAAGTCAGCTAAAACTTGTCACATCGCCTCTCTATTTTTCTGCACATCTTTTCATAAAAAATCAAAAAATTATTAAAATAATATGTTTCCAGACGAGGCCTAAATCACCATTTAATTCAAAAAGTGAACGTAGAGCAAAACTACCGCATGAGGGCGCGAAGTAATCTATTCTACACCTTTTACTGTTTTATACACACACATATAATATATATATATATATATTGGAAATTGGAGCTCTCAGTCTGAATTCTGAACCAAATAAAGTATATACATGTGTAAATTTTTTTTTTATTTTTTTATTTTTTTTTGTTGTGGGGGTGCAAGTGTAAAAATGTCTTTATCACCATAACCACACCCTCACTGTTAAAAAAAATAATAATGATATATTTACTAATTAATATATTAATAGATAATGTGATATAATTTTAAAATTTTTAAATTTTTATAATTTATATAATAAGTGAGATTATAATTTTGAATTAATAATATCATAATATATATTGATACATTAATTAATACATCAATTGATGTGTATAACACCATTAAAAAAATATATTTAAAATATCTCCCCATTTGAATTAAATTAATGCAAAAACACCCTCCACTTTCTCTCTATTAATACTACTTCAAAACTCATTATCTCTACATACACAATCCATTTAAAATTTACTCTTCTAAACTAGTCTCACCATGTGTAATCCAAACACCAAACCCACCACCACCACCACCATACCTTCCCAAAATCCACCACAAAGCCACCTCTACTTGGACATCTTCGAAACCAAAAAACCAGCAGCCTACTCAAAAACCCAAACAACAACCCAATTGACCATTCGAGAGATTTTATCAGAAACCAAACAACTCTTCAAACTCTCTCTCCCGATAGTCCTAACCTCTCTCATCCTCTACTCCCGCTCCATCCTCTCCATGCTCTTCCTCGGCCGCCTCGGCGACACCGAGCTCGCCGCAGGCTCTCTCGCCATCGCTTTCGCCAACATCACAGGGTATTCGGTTCTATCTGGGTTGGCCCTTGGAATGGAACCTCTCTGTTCCCAAGCATTCGGAGCTCATCGTCCCAAGCTTCTCTCTTTAACTCTCCATCGCTCTGTGATCTTTCTCTCAATCTCTGCAATACCCATTTCGTTTATCTGGATCAATATCGACAAACTTCTTCTTTATCTTCATCAGGATCCGATTATAACCCGCTTCGCTCACACCTATCTCATCTTCTCTCTCCCTGACCTCTTCACTAATTGCTTCATTCATCCAATCCGCATTTACCTTCGCGCCCAAGGCATCACCCACCCGCTCACGTTAGCATCGCTCTTCGGCACAATCCTCCACCTTCCCATCAACCTCTTCTTCGTCTCGCACCTCCGGCTCGGCGTCGCCGGCGTGGCGGCGGCTGCTGCAGCCTCCAACTTCGCCGTCCTGGTGGCGCTGGTTTCGTACGTGTGGGTTTCTGGCCTGCACGTGCCGACTTGGTGCGCGCCAAGCCGCGAGTGTTTGACTGGCTGGAAGCCGCTCGTCATGCTAGCCGCGCCGAGCTGTGTTACGGTTTGCCTCGAGTGGTGGTGGTACGAGATCATGATCTTGCTGTGTGGGCTCCTTGTGGACCCCAAAGCCACTGTAGCTTCGATGGGTGTTTTGATCCAAACAACGTCGTTGATTTACGTGTTCCCGTCCTCACTCGGGTTCGCGGTTTCTACACGGGTTGGGAACGAACTCGGGGCAAACCGGCCCGACAAGGCTGGGGTATCCGCGGTGGTGTCCATACTTTTAGCGGCTGTCATGGGCTTCCTGGCTATGATTTTTGCCACCGGGATGAGATTTAAGTGGGCCCGGATGTTCACCACCGATGCCGAGATCCTACGGTTGACATCAGCCGCTTTGCCGATACTAGGGCTGTGTGAGCTCGGGAACTGTCCGCAAACTGTCGGATGCGGGGTGGTTCGGGGGACCGCCCGCCTGACCACTGCAGCCAACGTCAACCTCGGGGCATTCTATCTAGTGGGCATGCCGATGGCTATCGGGCTTGGGTTTTGGGTCCGGATTGGATTTTGTGGGCTTTGGATGGGCCTTCTCTCGGCCCAAGTCTGTTGTGCTGGGCTTATGTTGTATGTGGTAGGGACCACAGACTGGCACTATCAAGCTATCAAAGCTCAGAAGCTAACGAGCACAGGGTGTGTACACAATGCAACATTGCCTTGTGATTGTGACAAAGAAGAGGAGTCCTTGATTTGCACAAGTGTGACTTCATCATGATGATCTGACCATAATAGAGAGCCATTATAATTTTATTTTATTATTTTTTTTGAAATTTTTGTTTTTATGTGTCTTTGTCAAGTGATTGTGAATTACTTATATTTGGGGGGGGGGGGGGGGGGGGGGGGGTTGGAGCGTTTTAAGTTCTCAAGTAAAAATGACAGATGAGAAAATTTTGTTTCATATTCTCATTTGGTGGATTTTTTCGTCTCCCTCTTATATTTGCCAAGTGGGGGTTAATTTTTTTTATTTTTTTTTATATGGTCAGTGGTTGTTAATTTTTGTACTTTGAATTTGTTGAATTCGGAATTTCAACTTCATCATTAAAATTGGATAAATTTCAATTACATATGTAAATTAAAAAGTCTTTATCTTATCCACATTAAAAACAGTTACTTTTTTCAATGACTATATACACAATCATCTTTCTATTTTTTGGTGAAAATAACCATCTCTCTCTCTCTCTCTCTCTCTCTCTCTCTCTCTCTCTTCATTTTCAATAAACTATTAAGACTGCTTTTGAGAATTAGTTAAGAAGGTTTTTTTTTTTTTTTTTTATCAACAAAAGAAAATTTTATTGATGAAGAACCTAATACATAAGAAACTTATATCAATAAAATAAGATAGTGCAAACAAGCATCATAGTTAAACTCTACAATCTCAACTAGGTTGACACTGGAGAGATAGCGTATTCATATGCTAGCCCAAACCCGAGAATTAGTTAAGAAGTTAGTTTATTGTCAAAACATAAACTTTAAAATAAAAAAAAAAATTTAAAAAAAAAAATCAATGTTTAATAATCAATTTGTTTGGTGCATTTATAATTTTTTTTTAAAATTTCTTAATAAATTTTTTAAGTAATTAAAATTGACTTTTTGACGAGAAATGAATATACTGAATGATATAATGCATTTTAGTAAAATAAAATTTTATAACCAATAAATTAAGGGATTGTTTGGAATATCCTAAATAAGTGCACTTTTTTATTTTTTGGACTAAAAAGTAGAAGAAAAAAATATAGTAGTTTGGGATAACTTTTTATTTTTTTACGAAAAAATGTGTATTAAAATATTGTATAAAATTATAAAATTACGAAATTACCCTCAATGACACAAGCAGCAATATTGCGCTGCACAGTTTCTATCTCTTTTCAATTTTTTTTTTTTTTTATTAGAATGTGTGGCTACAAGTGTGCCACATTTTCTTTTTGACTTGGGAAGTTGTGGCTGCACAGTTTTGTGTAGCACTTTTTTTTTTTTTTTTTTTCAATTGATAGATTTCCCGTCAAAAAAGAGATAAATAGTATGAACTTTTTTATTTTTTTAATAATTTTTTGATTTTTTAAATTTTTTAGATAATGCCAAACCAACCCTAAGTTTTTAGCAGCCGCTAACAAAGCCCAAAATGTGTGGCAACTCAAAATTTAGTGATTTCGAATTTTATGTTACCAAAACTATTGAAATAGTCAATACCAAACAATGTTTGAAATGAATCTAAACTTAGAAAGTACACATTGTGTGCACTTCATCTTCTTGATTGGTTAAGATTAGGATAATGCAATTGGTTTGTTTTAAAAAACGTTTAAAACATGTGAAGTAATTTGTTCCGTCTGGACATGTCTGTCTGATTGAGGAGATCATGGGTACAATTACTAGTCATATCCAAATCAGAATTGACAGTTTTTGGAACGATATATGTCTCAATATTCAAGACATGCTTTGTCTCTCTATTCTCTCCTTTTTCACATACCTGTGTACACACACTACACACAAATGAGAAGTTTATTTATTTATTTTTGTAACAATACTTCACGTTATTTATATTATTGGTTTGAATTTTCTTAAGTTGGTATTTTAATTTGAGAAAGTATTTGGAATTATTAGTAGGTATTTTAATATAATAATGTGTCATAGGTTGATTTTCTTTACTTTTCTACCAAGTTTACTTATCATTCAAGTCTTTACTAAGTCTTGGTCCAGTCTCCCCATTCTTATCCACATCCAGTCTTCCTAATCTTCCAAGATAGGTCTTCGCCAAGTCTTATCTTTTCAAGTCTTCCAAGTCTTCCTTTTCTTATCCACCAAGGAAGACCCTCCTAGTTTTTTCTTCTATATATATTGAGCTATGTCCTATCTTGAGATATACGAAAAGAAGTTTTGGTTGCTTTTATTATGTCTTGTGTGAGATTATCAGGCAAATAAAAAGGCAAATAAAAAATGGTGTATGTGATAAAGCTTTGGATTCAACCAATTGTGCAGTATTGGTGAACCATACGACTTAGTCGGGCTGTTATATCTTGGGGGGGACAAGTCAAGGTTTTTTCTACTGCACCGGTCTGAGGTTTTGCCTAACCGCAGAGGGCTTGAATCTCCTTAAAGAGAGCGAATTTCCCGCGCCTCAGCCCTTACAATAGTTATTGTAATTTTTATTATTCTTATTTTTTGGTGTTTTATTTGTAATTATCACCAACAATTTTAAGGAGATTCAAATAGCAAAAATCTATGGAGCCAGTACTGGAGAAACCCAACGAGAATACCGGCGATCTCAACAAGCCTTTCCAATTCAAGGGAGCTCATTTCAAGAGATAGAAAGGCAAGGTGCTTTTCTACCTCAGTCTCCTCAAGATGGCCTATATTCTGACCGAGAAAAATCCGAACAAAGTCCCCACTGAAGAGATGACCGACAAGGAGTATGCTGCTCATCTTGAAAAAATTGAAAAATACAACACAGATGAGTATAAATACAAGGGCTGTGTGTTCACTTCAAATCTGGGCTGCGTGTTCAGTAAATCCGTGTTTTGGGCTGCGTGTTCAATTCCTAATCAGTGGGCTGTGTGTTCACTTCAAATCTGGGCTGCGTGTTCAGTAAATCCGTGTTTTGGGCTGCGTGTTCAATTCCTAATTAGTGGGCTGTGCGTTCACCTCAAATCTGGGCTGCGTGTTCAGTAAATTTGGTATTTGGGCTGCGTGTTCAATTCCTAATCAGTGTGGGCTGTGTGTTCACTTTCAAATCTGGGCTGTGTGTTCAGTAAATCTGAGTTAGGGTTGTGTGTTCTATTCTCAATCAGTGTGGGCTGTGTGTTCACTTTCTATCTGGGCTGTGTGTTCAGTAAATCTGAGTTAGGGCTGTGTGTTCTATTCTCAATCAGTGTGGGCTGTGTGTTCACTTTCAACTTGGACTGTGTGTTCAGAAAACCGGGGTTAGGGCTGTGTGTTCTACTCTTAATCAGTGTGGGCTGTGTGTTCACTTTCAAATCTGGGCTGTGTGTTCAGTAAATCTGAGTTTGGGCTGCGTGTTCAATTCCTAATCAGTGTGGGCTGTGTGTTCACTTTCAAATCTGGGCTGTGTGTTCAGTAAATCTGAGTTAGGGCTGTGTGTTCTATTCTCAATCAGTGTGGGCTGTGTGTTCACTTTCAACTTGGACTGTGTGTTCAGAAAACCAGGGTTAGGGCTGTGTGTTCTACTCTTAATCAGTGTGGGCTGTGTGTTCACTTTCAACTTGGACTGTGTGTTCAGAAAACCGGGGTTAGGACTATGTGTTCTACTCTTAGTCATGTGTGTGCTGTGTACTCGTTTTCAACTTTGGGCTGTGTGTTCGACAAATCAGTCTTTGAGCTGTGTGTTCAATTCCTAACTAATGTGTGCCGTGTGTTCACGATCAATCAATGAGCCTAGTGTTCAAGAAATTCAAGTGTTTAAGTCACATGTTCAAGTTGCAAGCAAAGTTCTATGTCATAAGCTAAAATTGTGTGTCTAAGCATGGCAAAGGAATGAAATGCACGGAAAATACAAAAGATGAAGTAAAATACCCCTTGTGCATCGTGAGAAAGGTGCTGCTCCGGCTCCCGCAGAAGAAGATCCCCGGGTACCCGATCATTGAACTCAGTGAAATGACGGAAAATGGCCCGTGGAAGTCTATGTGCCGGTGGGGCGTATCGATCGGGGATAAAAGGGCGAGCCCTCGGGGGCAATGTCATGATGTCAAAATCATCTCCGGCACCCGGAAAACCTCCACCGTGAGGAAAATGACCCGCCATTTCGAGAAATCTGCAAAAAGAGCAAAAATGAGCAAAAATGAGCCAAAATTGGAAAAAGTCAACAAAAGTCAACTCTCGGGAAATGAAAAAGTCAACAAAAGTCAACTCCCGAGAAAATCTTCCAAATATTGAGACAAAATTACCTCAAGTGGTGAAAATGAGAAGAGAAGCCCCGAAATCAAAATTTAGTCGGCTCAAAGTGCTTAAAACTGGAAGATTTCACGAAAACAACTTGTGTGGAAGGCCGGAGGGCGCGTATAAAATGCAGATCTGAAGGAGAAAATGGCTTAGGAAGCAAGAGGAGAGAATTTCACACTTGGGGGAGTGATTTCGGAGGCATTGGATGAGCCTATATATAGAAATAACCAAAATGACCAAAATGCCCCTGCTTTTGGGCAGGTGGCCGGCCGGCCACCTTTTCTGGCTGGCCGGCCATTTACTTTTTTGCCCCTGGCCGGTGGCTTCTCCAAGGGTAACCACCTGGCCGGTGGTGATCCCCACACCATCCCCTACCTCTCTGCAAATTTTGAGGAAAATCGGAGTTCCCGGGACCCGAAAAAGTTCAAGAAAAGTGCGCTTTCTGACACCGAATTGCTCCACCGGAACTTCAACTGCAGTTTCTGACATGTGTCTCATCATCATTCGTCAAAATCAGAGTGTATCCTTTTTAAACACATTATAATCTCTCCAGGAGGTGAATCAAAGACTGCGATCAAGTTGCCTTCGCCGAAATGCGCGTTTCCCAGCTCGTTGTTGCGCAACAAACGGGCACCCCGATTTGTGCTCGTTTTGCATTATTATGCACCTAACTCGCATTCTCATGAACATTTTGCATTGTCATGCATTATTTCTTGGTGTACCATACTTCTGTGCTTAAACATGCGTTGTCACGCATTATCTTTTCTTACATTGCGATGCATTCACTCACCGACACTGTGTGTGTCAAACTTTTCGAATCATAGG
Source organism: Camellia granthamiana (assembly GCA_036172215.1). Taxonomy (NCBI): domain Eukaryota; kingdom Viridiplantae; phylum Streptophyta; class Magnoliopsida; order Ericales; family Theaceae; genus Camellia; species Camellia granthamiana. The sequence continues at coordinate 73,632,098 of CM069916.1, read as the reverse complement.
AATCGCATTGAATATATGTTGTTAGCATATTGTTCTTGTTGAATTTCTCTCTTTTGCAGGCACGATATTGTATGTACGGTTCATTTGAGGCTGGTGCGACCAGACGAATCGCACAGGTATCGTATCTTCTCCGTATGAGACGCGACGAGAATAGAATGATTCTCCGCATTCCTAACTGCATGAAATGTAGTTGTTGCTTTGCATTCCTGCTTAAAACGGTTGCATCTATTTGCCAATACTTGCTTCATTACAGCTTGCTGCATTTACATGGTTACCTGGCTCTGCGCATGTCATTTTGCATTTTTGCCCCTTTGCCTGCGGGCGCGCCTGCGGGCACATATCTGTTCATCTTGTATGATTGTCTAAGTCTTCGGCCTTGTCAAAAATGGATCGTCTCTAGGCTTTGACATTCACTCCCGTCACTTCTTGACTTCCGAGTTCTATCAAAGAGGGGCAACTGTAGACACCCCATTTTTGACCGACCTTAAGATTCAGACGTCACCGATTGAGCGCTCGGTGATGTTGCATATCGTGCTCGTTCAGAAGTCTCAGAGTCGCGGCCGTGCGCCCTGCCTCCGGACTCCCGAACTCTCTTCTGTGCCTTGTCTCGGTTTGCGAACCAGACTCGGTTTTCTCTGTTTCTTTTCCTGAGGGGAGGGAGAGGTCCCGTAGACCATCTCTCAGTGGCCGTGGGCTACATTTCGTGGCCGTAGGCCATTTTGCCCATTTCGGAGCCCGGTTCCCAGTTTTCGGAGCCGTCAGGCCGTGTGCCTCGGTTCGGGACTGCCCAACCATCTCCGATTTCTCCGGTTTTTGGTATGCATCTCATTTACTCCCCTCCGAGGGACACTGGGGTCTCAGATACCCACTTCGTGGCCGAACGCCACTTTCGGTGCTTACTGCCTATTTTCGGGACCCCAAACTGCGTGATTTGGGCCCCGAGCATTCATTTTGCATCGGTTTTTGTTCATTTTCGGCGAGTACCTCTGTTTTATCATACTGAGGGACACTGGGGTCTCAGATACCCACTTCGTGGCTGAACGCCACTTTCGGTGCTTACCGCCTATTTTCGGGACCCCGAACTGCGTGATTTGGGCCCCGAGCATTCATTTTGCATTAGTTTTTGTTCAATTTTGGCAGGTACCTCTGTTTTAGCACCAGGAAGATCACTGGAGGGTGGGAGGACAACAATTGTCTCAGAAAACCAGTTTCGCTCCTCCGGCGTCCGTTTTGCTCACTTCCGGGCTAATGTTGAACACCCTAGGGATATTTCCTTCGAGCCGAGACTACATATTTGTGATGAGGGGACATGGGAGGACCCTAAAAGGTGGTGGTCGGCCAGTAATTGTTATTTTCATTTTTGAGCCTCTCTTTCAAATTGAATGTTGTGCCTCCTGTTTCAGAGTTGACAAATTCCAACCATGGGGTCTTGTTCTACACACCTGGGAGGACACCAAAATATGGTGGCTGGCCATTAATTGTTCACTTCATTTTTGGCCATGGCCGACCGGCCATGGGGAGTGGCTGGCCGACCAGTGGAGTGGCCGGCCGGCCATCTTCAAGAAAAGCACCTGGCCGGCCTGCTTCCTGCTTTTGACCACTTTACAGCTGTCTAGCTGTTTTTCCAAATATCTTTTGCCTCCGAGGGATATTTTGGGAGGGAAAGCTTGGATGCATTTCCCTCCCTTTTACACCCCTTTCTTGCCCATTTAAGGGCTGACCTCCTTCTTTGTTAGGGTTAGCAACTTTCTTCTCAAGAGCATATCTCACATTGCCTCCATTTCCCTCTCCAAAAGCTCCAAAAACCTTCAAGTTTCTAGCCCACTTGTTCATCAACCCTAAGCTTCACCATCACCACCTCCATTCCAGCAGCAAAGGAGGATTTTTCAGAGGCTAAGAAGCAACAAATTGAAGCCAAGAAGCAACAAAAGCTTGATCTTCAAGGGTAAGTCACTATTTCCCCCTTTTGAGCACATTTTTGCATCAATTCTTTACCCTACTTGCTCTCTGTTTTGGGCTCCGAACCCTACTGATTTTAGGCTTATTTTGAGCCCCTCTACAACATTTTAGAAGGGCTCAACCTTGTTTGGCACCTCTATGATGCACCTCTTTCAATATCACTCTTTGTGCCAATATTTTGCATGCTTTGTTTGGATTATGAGTGATTCATTTTAGAGCCTGATATAAACTGTGAGTGGGCCTCTTTTGAGCCCTCTTCAACATTAAAGAAGGGCTCAACCATGTTTGGTGGTTCTATCATGCACTTGTTTTGTAATTCATCCAATTTACCGTAAAATTGCATGGTTTCTTCAGCCTATTTGAAGTCTGATTTTGAGCATGCCATTAACTGAGTTTGAGCTTATTTTAGGTCCCTCTACAACATTGTAGAAGGGATCAATCTTGTTTGAGGCCTCCATGCATGGCCTCTCTTTGTACCTCTCTTTGGCCCCATTTTGCATGTCTTTTTTAAGCTTATTTGGCTTCTGATTTCAGCCTTCATCAGGCCTGAAAAGAGCCTTATTTTTTCCTTCTTGTCATGTTTTGTTAAGGGTCTTATGCTATTTGGTGAATACTTTTGGTACTTCATGTTATACCCTCTTATACCCCCTTATTTTTGCATGCCTTGCTAGCTCATCATGCTTCTGTTTTTGAGCCTTCATCAGGCTTTGAAAGAGTCTTAAAATAACTCATTCTTCATTTTTTGTTAAGGGTCTTAGGCTGTTTGGTGCATCCTTTTGATACCTCATGTTATAGCCTTTGTTGGCTCATATTTTGCATGCTATTTTGAGCATATCTACATACTGAATTGGGGAATGTCATCTCTTGTAAATGTGCATATTTTTAGTCCCTCTTTAATGTTGTAGAACTTTTTTTTTCAGTTTGGGCATTGTACATATCACTTGTTTCATTGTTCCCCTCTTTTCCCCCATTTTTGCATGCTACTTTGCCATACTTGTGGCTGTTGTTTGGCCCTGCTTTGTACTGGAAAAATGCTAGTTTAGGGACTGCCTAGCATCTGTCTTTACACTTCATATCCATATTGTGCATGTTAGGCATAGCTGCAAGTCATTTCGGGTGCTTAGCATAGCATTTCGGGCATCGGGTGTAATTTTGCTATATTCGGGGGCTGTTTTTGCATCATTTTGGCTGCTGAAATTTGCATTTTCCATATGCCATATGCCACATCTCATTTGTATACCATTTTCATGATTTATGCCATCGTCTCGGTTTGCGTGCCCGTGTGCACGCATTTCGAGGCACTTCATTTTCATCTCTCGGCCTCTTATGTGAGTGTGGCTAAGGCCCTCTCATGTTAGTGTAAGCCCAATTTGCATTATGTATGTCATTTCATTTCGTATGACATTGCCTCGGTTCGCGTGCCCGCGTGCACGCATTTCGAGGCATCTCATTTTCATCTCTAGGCCTCTTATGTGAGTGTGGCTGAGGCCCTCTCATGTTAGTGTAAGCCCAATTTGCATTTTCCATGTCATTTGCATTGCGTATGCCACCGCCTCGGTTTGCGTGCCCGTGTGCACGCACTTCGAGGCACTTCTTTTTTATCCAACGGCATCTTATGTGAGTGCGGCTGAGGTCCTCTCATATTAGTGTAAGCCCGATTTTGCATTTTCATGCCTTTATATCATTGCCTCGGTTCGCGTGCCGGTGTGCACGCATTTCGAGGCGCATCTTTTTCATCTCACGGCCTCTTATGTGAGTGCGGCTGAGGCCCTCTCATGTTAGTGTAAGCCCAATTTGCATTTGGAGTGCCATTTCATGCTTTAGTACCACCGCCTCGGTTTGCGTGCCGGTGTGCACGCATTTCGAGGCACTTCATTTTTATCCGACGGCTTCTTATGTGAGTATAGCTGAGGCTCATTCATGTTAGTGTAAGTCCATTTTGCATTTTGTATGTCATTGTAGCATCATTGCATTCCGAATGCTATTGCCTCGGTTTGCGTGCCCGTGTGCACGCATTTCGAGGCACTTCACTTTTCATCTATTGGCCTCCTGTGTGAGTGTGGCTGAGGCTCACTCATGTTGGTATAAGCCCATATTACATTGTCATGCCATTTTTAGTCTCATTATATCGCGTGTGTCATTACCTCGGTTTGCGTGCCTGTGTGCACGCATTTCGAGGCATCTCGTTTTCACCAGCATAGTGCATACTAGGTTGTATCTTAGATTGCATTAATGCATTACCTCGGTTCGCGTGCCCGTGTGCACGCGTTTCGAGGCATCTCATTTTCATCTGCATTGTGCATACTAGGTTGTATCTTAGGTTGCATTCATGCATATCATGCATATTGCATCGTGTTCGGGATAGGAGTCAGTCCGGGCACGAGAAACGAGGCACGTTTCGTACTCCGAGTGACGGAACGGGTCTCAATTCCCAAGTCACCGACACTCCGAATTACCCATGATGGAGTTAGGTTTTGTTGTAGCATTCATGTGCATTCATCCTATATTGAGTTGTGCAATTCGGCTCCTCGGCTATCATGCATCGGTATGCGTGATTGGTGGCACGAGGATCGAGGCATGCATATATTTGTGAAATACATTGCTATGCCCCTTTCCTGCTCTCCATTGCAGCAAAATGAAGAATCAGCAACTTTTCGGAGTCTGGCACGCATTTCGAGAAACATTGCAAACAGAGGCTAATTGGGGCATCCCAATGGATTTCCGCACAAAGCAGCCCAAACATGCATCATTCATCAGAATCGAGGCAGTCCCTGGCTTGCATGCCAGTTTACAGTTTTTCTTAGTTAATTTGTCAATTAATTAGGAATCTATAATATTTTGGACTGTATTATTCTTTTATTCGGACTGTATTATTTATTCGGACCCTCTGCGCGAGGGCAATGCTGTAATAAGTGTGGGTGTGTGTGATGCATGTCTTCTAACCCCCATTTCTTTCTCCCTTTTATTTATCTGCTTATGATGATAGATTAGGGCATATTTCAATTAGCATACAGTATGACAGCATGTTTGCATCATTCATCTGTTTTGCATGCACCGGGCTCGGCGCATCATACAAACTGCATTTGTATTTCAATTCCAAATTGAATACGTGTTAGTTGTAGCATTCCATATGCCATGTTTAGAATAGCCGAGCCTGCTATAGTTGCATCTTTGCATGTGTTGCATTAGGCATTTCAGCATATCTAGGATCATGCATGATTTCTAATCAGCTTTTGTTTTGGCTTGGAGTACTCGGTAAGTTTTATGCTTTAGCATCCTTGCATGCGTGTGGGTGTTGCCATGAATAGCATGCTTGCCATGAGGCTATTTGCTTATGTGATATAACTGCCTGAATGCCTGTGGGTGGAGGTTGTGTTGTTTGGATTGGGACAATTCATCAAATGTTTGTTTTAAGCCCACTAGATAGTGGCAACACCATGTTTTCTAAGCCCACCTGAGGGTGGCAAAATCTGCATTTTAAGCCTACCTGCGGGTAGCAAACCGTCTTTCAAACAAACATGAAATGTTTTGTTCCAATTCAGGCGACTCGGTCTATACTTGTATGCTGTGCGCATCACGTAGTAACCTAGGCTAATAACCGGAATAAGAACTCACAATGTTTTCAAAATAAGATATCATGGTTAGTAGAGGCCGGTCTTTGACCGGGCGAGCGGGGGTGCTCACGATGTGACCTTCCTCAATCGTACCCAAGTTCCCGAGCCAACTTTGGTGATGACGGACACGTGGCCTTTGGCACCGAGTTAGGGTTTCCTAAATTTCCCATTTAAAAAATATTTAGGTGGCGACTCTGTTATCTGGCAAAGCAGTCCATGTTTGGCACTTCTTTCAAAAATCTGTTTTTTTTTCTCAAAACGATTTGCCGGATTTGGACTCTTTGGTTGAAGATTAAGAACCGTGACATTTGAGTCCTTCGAACTGTAGTGACCCAATATCGAACCAGAACGGGGGGGGGACTCGCACTCCTTTTCCCCGGGATGCGTTCGGGGACGTCTACACACACGAATTTGGGTGGAGGAGGAAGCACGAGGACAAGATGTGCTTATGACACAAGAGCATTCCACTGCAAAGGTAAATTTAACTTCTGGAAATACTTTACCTAAAGGTCGATTTCATAAAAATAGTCACTTTAAGCTAGTTAAGAAAATTTGGAAAAATACTGGAAGGCCACAAAATAAAAATTACCTGAGACAAAAGAAATTGAACCAAGAACCCCCTTCACAAGATCTGACAAATGTGACATGTTTTGTGTGTGGCAGAAGTGGGCATATTGCTCGAACTTGCAAATTTCGGAAACAACAGTCTCGACCACAGGCTAATGTTACTGAGGAACCATTTGTGGCTATGATTACAGATATTTTATGGTTCAATCTGTGGAAGGGTGGTGGGCAGACTCTGGTGCCAATAGACATGTCCTACTATGATAAAGATTGGTTCAAAGATTTCACTCCTTTTAATGAGGAGATGACTGTTATGCTTGGTGACTCAAGTCTAACCAAGGTGCTCGGGTGTGGGGATGTTGAGCTAAATTTTACCTCTGGACGTGTGCTTGTTTTAAAAGATATGTTGTACACACCGTCCATGAGAAAAAATTTGATGTCAAGTTATTTGCTCAACAAAGCTGGTTTCAAACAGACTATTGAATCTGACCAATATGTAATTACTAAAAAAGGCATATTTGTGGGGAAATGGTATACTTGTGATGGAATGTTTAAATTAAATGTTAAGAATAAGAAAGCACATGTTTCTATTTACATGCTGTCTTCTATGAATTTTTGGCATGCTCGTCTGTGTCATATTAATTGCCGATATGTGGGAGTCAGGAGTAGTTTAGGATTAATTCCCAGACTAATAAATAAGTTTGAAAAATATGAAGTTTGCAGTCAAGCAAAAATAACTAAAAGGCCTCATACAAGTGTGGTGAGAAATACTGAATTGTTAGAATTAATTCACACTGATATATGTGAATTTGAAAGAATTTTAACACGTGGTGGAAATATATATTTTATCATTTTTATTGATGATTTTTCAAAATACACTTATGTATACTTGTTGAAAAATAAAAGTGATGCTTTTGAAAAATTTAAAGAATTCCTTCTTGAAGTTGAAAATCAATTCGGTAAAAAGATTAAAAGATATAGAAGTGATAGAGGCCGGGAGTATGAATCTTTTGGATTTAACTCGTTTGCTCAGTCCTTGGGAATAATCCATGAAACTACTCCACCATATTCACCTGCATCGAATGGTGCAGCAGAAAGGAAAAATAGAACTTTAACTGATTTAACAAATGCTATGCTAATTGAAGTAGTTGCTTCTTCAAATTTGTGGGGAGAATCAATTTTAACTGCATGTTATGTCATGAATAGAGTGCCACATAAAAAAGCAAAAGTTACACCTTTGGAGTTGTGGAAAGGGCATAAGCCAAATTTGAGATATTTGAGGGTTTGGGGTTGTCTAGCTTTTGTTAGACTGGTGGACCCTAAAAGACCTAAATTAGATGTGAAAGCTGCTACTTGTGCTTTTCTTGGATATGCAACAAATAGTACAGCTTATAGATTTTTTGATATTGAAAACAAAATAATTTTTGAATCAGGTGATGCAACTTTTCATGAAGAAAAATTTCCTTTTAAATTTAAAAATGGTGGGGGTCAAAATTATCAGGAAAATATTTTATCTGAAACCGGTTCCTCTACTCCTCTTTTACAAAACCAAGATACTGTAGTTTTTGAACCTAGAATGAGTAAAAGAGTCAGATTATAAAAAGATTTTTGCCCTGATTATCATGTTTTTAATGTGGAGGAAACTCTATTAACTTTATAAGAAGCTTTGGCATCTCCTGACTCTGTTTTTTAGAACGAGATTGTAAATGATGAAATGGAATCATTATTATCCAATAAAACTTGGGTATTAGTAGATTTACCACCAGGTTGTAAAACTATTGGCTGTAAATGGGTTTTGAGAAAAAACTTAAACCGGATGGAACTATTGATAAATATAAAGCAAGACTTGTTGCAAAAGTTTTTAAACAACAAACAGATCTTGACTTTTTTGATACATTTTCTCCGGTTACTAGAGTTACATCCATTAGATTATTAATTGCAGTGGCTGCAATTCATGATCTAAAGATTCATCAAATGGATGTTAAAACAGCCTTTTTAAATGGAGACCTGAGTGAAAAAATCTATATGGATCAACCTGAGGGTTTTGTGGAACCCGGTCAAGAAAGCAAAGTGTGCAAGCTAGTTAAATCCCTATATGGCTTAAAACAGGCCCCTAAGCAGTGGCATGAGAAATTTGATTCCTACATGATTGAGAATGGCTATAAAACGAATGAATGTGATAAATGCATTTACTATAAATCTGAAGAGAATTCACATGTCATTATTAGCTTCTATGTGGATGATTTACTTATATTTGGCTCTAATTTGCATATCATCGTGGAAACGAAAAATATACTTAGTAGCCATTTTGATATGAAAGATCTTGGTGAGGCTAATTATATTTTGGGAATGAAAATTACCAAAACCTGTGATGGTATATTTCTTGATCAGTCGCATTATGTTGAGAAAATTTTGAGAAAATATAATTTTTATAATTGTAAGCATGTTCTTACTCCGTTTGATCCTCATGTGCGTTTATTTCCTGTTGAAAATGATGAGGATGTAATTAATCAAAAGGAATATGCTAGTATGATTGGTAGCTTGCGTCATGCGACTGACTGTACTAGACCTGACATTGCATATGCAGTTGGAGTACTTAGCAGGTTTATGAGCAAGCCTGGCAATGATCACTGGCTAGCCATTAAGCGGATTATGAAATATTTATCTGGTACCATAAAATATGGCTTGTTTTATAATAAGTATCCTGCAGTACTTGAAGGTTACAGTGATGCCGATTGAAATATCTTGTCAGGTGATTCATTATCAACCACTGGTTACTTATTTACATTGGGAGGTGGTGCTATAAGTTAGAAATCGAAAAAACAAACCATTATTGCTAATTCAACAATAGAGGCTGAGCTTATTGCTTTAGCTACAGCTAGTGAAGAAGCAAATTAGTTGAGAGATTTGTTAAATGAAATCTCTTGTTGGGAAAAACCGATTCCACCTATATTGATTCATTGTGATAGCACCGCAGTAATTGGTCGAGATAATAATCGTTATTATAACAGTAAATCCAGACCTATCAGAAGAAAACACAGTACTGTGAGATCTTATATGAATAATGGCATCATAAATGTGGATTATATTAAATCTGATGATAATCTTGCAGATCCATTAACTAAGGCCTTAGCAAGAGATAGAGTCTGGAATACATCGAGGGGGATGGGGTTGAAGCCCATTGAATATAGCAGGAGCCCTGTATGAGGATACTTAACCCAAGGACCAGAGATCCTGTAACTAGGTTCAATGAGAAAAACGATCATATGATGGCCGTGAGAAATGCACTAAATTACTTTTTACCCATCCTTATGATGTAAGTCCATTTATCCTGTAACGTTGTAGAGGTTGAGTTATTCAAAAAACTCTTAATGAATTTCTGTAGCTCTTATTGAGTGAGGTGTCATAGTTACAGGAGCACCCTTAACAGAATTCACCTATGTGAGTGTGGTAGTAGGGTTGCTACCTATGAGATTTGGGCTAATTCTCAAACACACTCATGAATCTTGGGATCGCACAAGGTCGTAATGTACTAGCTTTTAAAGCTTTTGTGAACACTTGGAATATTATGTGTGTGCAATAATCATTTATTTCCCTTAAGTAGTCATAGTTCAATGCTGAGCATACTATTGGCTCTGGAGTAGATACTATTGTTTCATTAATGGTGGTTCAATGCCGAGCACACCTACCATGATGCATAATATCCTTATTTGCCTAATAATCTCAGTTTTTGTTACCTATAATATTAAAATAGGTGGGGGAATGTTAGCAGATATTTTAATATTATAATGTGTCATAGGTTGGTTTTCTTTTCTTTTCTACCAAGTTTACTTACCATTCAAGTCTTTGCCAAGTCTTGGTTCAATCTCCCCATTCTTATCTACATCTAGTCTTCCTAGTCTTCCAAGATAAGCCTTCGCCAAGTCTTATCCTTTCAAGTCTTCCAAGTCTTCCTTTTCTTATCCACCAAGGAAGACCCTCCTACCTTTTTCTCCTATATATATTGAGCTATGTCCTATCTTGAGATATACGAGAAGAAGTTTTGGTTGCTTTTATTATGTCTTGTGTGAGATTATCAGGCAAATAAAAAAAAGTATATGTGATAAAGTTTTGGGTTCAACCAATTGTGCAGTATTAGTGAACCATACGACTTAGTCGGGCTGTTGTATCTTGGGGGGGACAAGTCAAGGTTTTTTCTACTACACCGGTCTGAGGCTTTGTCTAACCGCAGAGGGCTTGAATCTCCTTAAAGAGAGCGAATTTCCTGCGCCTCAGCCCTTACAATAGTTATTGTAATTTTTATTATTCTTCTTTTCTGGTATTTTATTTGTAATTATCACCAACAGGAATTAATAAACTTATTTTGAGACTAATTTCGGTAATATGAATAGTTCACTTTTTAATACTTATTGAGTAGGATAATCATGTAAAAAATTAAAATGATCGAATATCGATAACTATATTTTTAATCAGTTTTTGCATCACAAAAAATAAATGGCTACTATTCAAAGTATAATTATCCTCCATTGTTTCAAAACAAATGTGATTCAAATATATATAATTACCAATGTCTAAATCTTAATATTTTACATGAATATTATATCAACGAGTCATAAAAAATGAATAATTTGGATCACCAGATCGGCCCAAAATGAGCCCACCAAACCTAAATACTCTCTCCAGTTGGGTGTGTTTGATTGGGGGATAAGGGAGGACTATCCACCGTTGAGATTGTAATCCGGATGAAACTTTTTATCTGGAGTTTTTTTTTTTTGGCCACCGAACATGGAGATTGGCCGAACTCCTTATCCCCCATATGGGGGATTATGCTACCGTGTGGGGAGGGGGGGGTATGAGACAATTTTCATTGGACTATTTACTGTTAGGATTAGAATGTGAAATGACCATTGTAACCCTCTACTATTTAATTATGTATTATATTTTGTAAAATTCAATAAAATTTAAATGTCTCAATATAAAAATAAAATAATTTTGTTTAACTTTTTATTGATGTTTTATTTATTTAATTTTTTAAAATATTTTTTTATAGATATTTTATTGATATTTTATTTTAAATTTTTTTTATATTTTATTTAATTTCATTTTTTGAATTTTAATAGATGTTTTATTTAATTTCATTGTTTAATTATTATTATTTTAAAAAATAAATTTATTTAATTGTGTAAAAAATAAAATAAAATAAAATTTTATTTGATCTAGCTAAAAATAATTAAAATATTAAAGATATGTTTAATATTGCTATTACTTGGTAAACAATTGAAAAATTGTAAAATAGTCTTTTGCTCATTTATCTTATTCAGTCCCTCCAACCAAATATTGGATTCATTAAAAATAGTCATTTCCAAACATCTAATCCCATGACAAAACAAACACGGGATACACATCCAATCCAACCAAATAGTCTGAGGGATTCACAGTCCCAAGATTCAAGTTTGATGGATTCTAATCCCCTTTATCCAGTCCGTCCAATCAAACATACCCTTATATTATACTATTTATTAAAAGTCAACATAAAACTAATAGATCTTACTATTTCAACTAATAAAAAATTAGTTGGAACAAACACATAGGCCTCTTTTGGGAAGTGAGTTAAAAGTCATTTCCCAACTTTTAATATATTTTTAATCAAATCATCTCTCACATTTTTTACACATTTTTTCAAAAAAAAAAGTCAAAAAAATTTTAAAAATCAATTTTTAACCATCTTCCCAAAACACTCCATATTCCAACATAAGACCATGGATGACAAAAAAAATTAAATTAAATTTGAGACTCCGAAAAAAATTTCACAATTTGACACACAATAATGTGGTAGGATAGTTGACAAATTTGATTTGTTAAACACCAAATGATATAAAGGCCAACTATCTTATCATTTCAATATATGAGCAAATTGGATAAGGGGTCACCGCAGTGGTAGTCTCCTCTATGTTGTGTAAGGGTGTAATAATGGCCCGGCCCGGTCCATTCAAGCTTTGTGGGCTCGCGATTTTTTAGCGAGTCAGGCTGGCCCATGGGCTAAAATGTGGGCCCAGGCCCCAGGCCCAAGCCCAAGGCCAAGTCCACTCATAATAGGGCCTAGGGCCGGGCCTAGTCGGGCTTTTTTTTTTAATAATAGAAATAAAAAAAATTTAAAAAAAATTATACTAAAGTATTTTACTTACGATTAATGAGATATTTTGTTTGGTTATGTAATGCTTTATAGTGATATTTAAATTTAATTATATATGACTTATATTTTTTTAATTGTGAACTTATAACTAAAAAAGTATGCAATTATGTAATTTTTTTTTCTTTCGAAATGAATAATTTTATATATATGAAATTGAAACTTTCAATATTACAATATTAAATTATTTATATAACATTTATTGAATGAATAATTTTTATTTCAAAATGAAATAAAATATTACAAAAATTGATATTATTAAATAAATTAGGTGTAGATTATTGATGATGGCATAGCAATTACATTACTATAGGTCAAGTACATCCCAATTAGGTTGGCACCTACTACCCTACAAATCATTTGCATTATACTCCACCTCAATAATCTAATACAAAAAAAAAAAACAAAGACAAAAACAAAAATAAAAAAAAAAACGAAATGAAATGAAATAGTAAAAAATAAATTGTTAATCAATCATCGGAGGAGACAGACATTTCAGTTGCATTGCCCGATGATATGTCATCCAAATCATATTGAATTCGCTCATTTTCACTAAAATTTTGTCTTCTTGTAAGCGCGTGCATATGATCCCTGGATATCATCAATGTCTCAACCATTTCGAGTGAAAGCATGCTCTTGTAGTCACTCAGCACCCGTCTACCTGCACTAAAAGCTGTTTCTGAAGTAATTGTAGAAATAGGAACAGTTAGTATATCAGGGGCCATCTGTGAAAGTACAGGCCACATAGATTCATTTTGTTTCTATCATTCCAAAATGTCAAAATTATCAGAATAATCCACTGACGGGCTTTCCAAATAATGTTACAGTTCAGAACTACTTACACTTGTATGTTGAGATATTCTTCTACTTTTTATTGCTGTGAAAATACTTAATCTCCTGCCTCGAGATTGTTGGACTGCTAGTGTAGTGTGTGAAGGTGTATTTATAGATGCAGACACAGATGCAGCTGCAGCTGCCTTGTATTCTTGAAATAATCTGTTGCATGTTTGCATAATAGGGGCAAACTGTACTTGATCATCGAAAATACGCTCTAAAAATTCTTGTAAACCAACTTCTTTACACCTAGGATCAATTATTATAGTTAAACCTAATAGATGAGGCAAATGATGGAAATATTTATCAAATTTTTCTTTTATTGAAGTAATAATGGTTACATAAAGTTCATTACCCATATATTTTATGAAAACTTTAACTATTTCTGCTAGCATATGTAAAACAAATGGTGAAGTAGGAATATATATATAAGAAAATAATTTTGTTGAAGTATCGAAAACTTTTAAAAAATCTTTATACAAATTTACTTGGCGCCAATTAAGTTCAGTAGGTATCAGTACTCCTCCTATTAATGTTGTTGCAAAAAATAAATCTATTGCTCTTCTTTGTCTACAAGCTATTTTTACCATATTATATGTTGAATTCCACCTACTATCTACATCTAAAATTAATTTTTTAAATGACATATTTTCTCGTTGACAAATTTTTCTATATTCTGAAATTCGATTACCAGAAGACATAATAGTAACAACTGCATTTTTTATTACAAGTACAGAAGTTTCGTATACATGCATAGCTTCTTTAACAATCAAATTTAAAATATGGACACAACAACGAACATGAAATAAATCACTATCAACAAGTAATTGTAAAGTTGATTTTAAATGGGCTACAGTTTGATTATAATATGATGCATTATCTAAACTAATTGTAAATATTTTATTTTGTAAAGCCCACTCATATAATACATTTCTTATTTTTACACCAAGCGAATGACCAGTGTATGGAAGTTCAATTAATTTAAATGAAATAATTCTTTTATTTAATTTTCAATCATTATCAATAAAATGTACAGTGATACATTGATATTCAAAATCATTATTTGACCACAGATCAGATGTTAAACAAACTCTTCCATTCAAATTTTTAAAGATTTCAAATAATTCACTTTTAATATCCTCAAATTTCTTTAAAATCCTGTTTCTAGTAGTATTTCTTGAAAAACTTTGATATTGCGGTGCAAAACTTTCGTGAATCATTTCGGTAAAATTAGGACATTCACTAATACTAAAAGGTTGTTCTTTTTTAATAATATAATCAACTACAGAATTTTGTGCACGTATAGGATCATATGAAAATGTTTGCAAATTGTCAGTTGATGAAGCCCCTAATTGCATTTGACTTCGAATATCAGGTTGTTTACTTTGTAAATGTTTGTCAGAATGCCTTTTTAAATTACTAGTACCCCCTGCAGATGCAGCACTAAGTAAACGTGCATAATATTTACATTTTGCTTTAAATGTAATTGTACCATCAGGATTATTTATAGATATTTTTTCAAAATGTTCCCAAACACTACTACTTCTGCTCCTAGATGATGATGCAACTGTTGGAACATGGATATTAGAAGGAGAATCAATAGATTCATGTGGTGTAGTATATGTATCAACACCAACATAAACATTAGGCATATTAGGATCTATAGTAATGCAAGTAAAACAATATATAAGAATTAACAATTAATTTAAATAATGTGTAAATTCAATCAGTAAAAAATAATAATTAATATATGTGCATAAATTTAATTAAACTAATTAATGTTACCGATTGGCGAATGCGATATAGAAATTTTCTTCTTCTGCTAAAAGTTTCTTGTTGCACAATTGCAATAGTCACTTAGGGATGACACTTCAAAATTAATTGAGAGTTGAGAGAGACTGAGAGAGTTGAAAAGAGAGAGAGAATGATTTGTTGTGAAATATATTTTGAAAACTAAAATATATTTATACTACTTTAAAATCTATCCGTTTGAATTATTATGACCGTTTTATATATATCCGTTTGAGTTTGCAACGACTCAAAATTGAGTCTAGGCTAGAAAATGGTTGCCTCCTTCTCGGGCAACCATTTGGACGGTGTTCTTTGGCCAGTGGGAGCCATCACGAGTCCCGTTTTGCTAATCAGAACTGTTAATGTGTACACCTCATCGAGTATTATATGTTTGTAAAAAATCACGTTGATCGGATATCTATAACTATCTGATCGGATTAGTTTTTTTTTGTAAACCATTAACTGTAACACCATGCTTTTTTATACCTAATTGATTTAATCATGTAGTTAGCGATGTCCGATTAACGTGATTTTTTACAGGCATATAGTAATGGAAGAGTTCTACACATTGCACGGTTCGGATTATCAAAATGGGACTCGTGGTGAGCCCCCACAAGCCCAATATTACCTTCCAACGTTATATATATATATATTATTTTTTTTGTTTTCTTTCACGTGAGCTTAGGACCTTAGGTGTAGTTTCCCATATATATTATTAGGTGCACTTTCCCACTTTCTCAGCCACAAACACAGACTATGCTGCTGTGCACACAGTGATACATCATATCATCATTTTCCATTAAATAATTCATAATTTGATTTTAATTTAATAAATTATTATTAATTTTTGTTTTAATTTTAAATTATTAATGTTATTTATTTAATTATATTAATTTTTTTATTTTTTTATGTTTTTATTTTTATAAGATCAATTATTTTATTTTTTTATTTTTATAAGATCAATCTTTTTATTTATTTAATTACTTTATTTTTTTATTTTTATAAGATCAATCTTTTTATTTTTATAAGATCAATTATTTTTATTTTTTTAAGATCAATCTTTTTATTTTTTTATTTTTATAAGATCAATCTTTTTATTTATTTATCTATTGTAAGTTGTTTTTTATTTTTATTTTTTGAAATTTGCCGGGCCGGGGTGGGCAGCCTGCAGGGCCCGAAATTTGTTGGGCCGGGCCGGGCTAATGGGTCGCGCCATGCGTCGGGCTAATGGGCCAGGCCGAGCCCCAAATGAAAGGCCCAGGCCCAAGGTACTGGGCTGGGCTCAAGCCCGAGCTTAACCGGGCCGAAATGGGCCGGGCCCGCCGCAAGCTTCGGGCGGGCTTCGGGCCGCCCACGGGCCTCGAGCCATTTTTACACCCCTATTGTTGTGCCTGTCGTGCTGTTGAAACGGCACCATTTTGTTGTTGTTGTTGTTGTTGTTGAGGAATATATTAACTTCTTATTTTATTACCCCACACACACGCGCCAAAAAAAAAAAAAAGGCACAGCTTCACCTTTTCATTTCTTTTTTTTTTTTTTCATGTTCTCATTATGTTTTTTGGCATAATAAATTACACTTTGCCCCTATATTTGGTCACTTTTTTACTTTAATTCTTAAATTTTTTATTTTAGCGTTTAGGGTTTAGAGTTTAATTTTTTTAATTTATTTTTTTAATTTTAGGGTTTAGGAATAAATTTTTTTATATATATTTTTTGAGTCTAGGGTTCAAGGTTTAATTTTTTAATTTTTTTTTTTTAATTTTAGGGTTTAGGGTTTAGGGATAAAATTTATTTTTTTATTTTATTTTAGGGTTTAGGGTTAATTCTTAAAATTTATTTTTTTTATTTTAGGGTTTAGTGTTTAATTCTTAAAATTTATAGTTTTTATTTTAGGATTTAAGTTTTAGGATTTTTTTTTTTTTTTTTTTTTGTGATAATGAAATAAGAAGTTAATGTAATCCTTAAAAAAAAAAAAAAAAAAAATGGTGCCATTTCAATAGCACGGCAGGCCCATCAGGGAGGGTACCACCGTAGTGACCCCTCATCCTGTTGGTCTAAAATTGTAAGTTTCTAACATTTTGGAAATGACAAGGGCCATATTTGATTTCATTTTTATAATAATTTTGAAGATTTAAAAATATATTTTTAATGTTTATTTTTATAAAATTGGTTTATTTAAAAAAATCATAAAACAAATTTTGTGGATGGGAGATTTTGTTTTAGCCCCATATTTTTTTTACATAATTCACTGATCTCTTTTGAAATTTTAATTTACATTATAGTTAGACATTTTTTCATCAATAATTTTTGTCATTTCTTTTCTAGTGTTCACACACCATCTACTTTATGTGAGTGTAATTCACTCTAATGTTTATTATTATGTATGGTTTACTTTAAAAAAAAAATGATAAAAAATTCATTGTAAATGAAACCTTCATTTTTTTTATATATTTTTTTAATTTTTATTTTTTTAAGGATGATAATTTTATAAGAAGATTAAGGAATTGTCATTACATTCTATTTTACCATCATTCAAATAAACCAAGCACAATTTAAGATATTTTTTGTTGTTATTGTGGGGACATATTTTTTTAGTATCAACACGTGGCCAATGTGACGCCGAAATGTCAGCCGAGGTGCCACGTATCTTGGTCATGACGCCGAGATGATTTCGGCTAGGACAAGGTTATCTGCGAAGAAACCGAAATCCGAGATAAGTGGATAAAGCACAAAAGTCCTAGAATGGAAGAGGACTTCAGTTTGGATAAAGATTTAGATAGTTTATCCCAATTCTACTGGAAGTCCAAGATTAGCAGTAATCCAAAGTCCATTGAAGATAGGTTTTTATTGGGATTAGGTAAGTGTTGGCTATAAAAGAGAGGCACCTCCATGCGTCTAAGGTATGTTTTTTGTATTCTGAATAGTGAGTTAAGCACTTTTGCTATTTTTGAGAGATAACTGACTTGATCGTCTGAGTGCTCCCAGGTGGACGAACCACCGTCGGAATCTCATCTTTTTGTTACAGGTCATTCAAGTGCCATCTATTTTGCCAGTGCTCTCTAGTTGAATACTAATTTGGCAATGTGGTCAGAAATTCACTCACATTGTTATTATTATTATTATTCGAACCGGAGAGAGCAGAATGAAAAGAATGAATCGTGAAAATAATGTGTAAACGAACATAATAGTACATACGATGCAAAAATATTTGTAAATATATTAGGCAAGGCCTTTTTTTCTATGCTCTTATTTTTTGTTTTTTTCTTTTAAAAATGTCCACATTGTTATCTGTTTCAATAAATGACTGCTAACAGTTTTTAAATTCAACTCATCTTGAGCTCATGTTGTCAGATGTAATTTTTATATATAAAGCATGCATAACAGTTTGAAGTTGTCTTATATTTTTTCGTTCTAAAATTGTCCATGTTGTTAACTACTTTTGCTAATAGTTTTCAAATTCAATTCATCTCGCTCATTTATCAAATTATTAAAAATTTTAGCGATAAAATTACTAACGCATTGCATTTACGCCCTTCGCTGTCATTTTGATGGGAGAAGATGATGTTACAAGGAGAACCACAGAAATGCCATCTTTTTTCCTACAAGACCTTACAAATGCATTCCAGTTGCGCCCTTCAATTTTTTTTTGGGGGGGTCATTTGGATGGGGGCGGTCTTTTCTCCTACAAGACCTTTATTTATTTATTTATTTTGATGTGGATTGATTGACCTTAACTTGGAATGACCTTTGCTTGTGATTTTTTCAACTTAATCCCAGTCATAAAATTAGAAATAACCACCAAAGCTTGTTATCCTTTTTAAGTTGAGTTCAAGGTCACCACCAAGTAGTAAACCAAGATTTGTTAACAGTGGCGTAATTATTTTGTAGTTCTCTAGTATCATATGACATTATTTAGGTAGTGCTTCTAACCAGTTATGTGGTAAAAAAATTTACGAGTTAAGGCAATATTAACCTATTTATGTTAAGTAATTAGGAGACAAGGTTGACGTACCTAGTGTATTTTATGGTCATTTATTTGTCAAAAATATTACATAAACAATATTAAATGATAGACCAAAACTACCGAATAAATTTTCCTAACAATGAGTATCAAAATGATGAGTGGCCTCAAATACATAAACTATACCAAATATTAGATCAAGATAATGATAACCAAACAATTCCAACATTTGGAATGGCATAGCAAAGCGTGACAAAATAGAATTCCTACATGTCCAATATATACTATGTTATGATTTATTTGTGATATTATTATTCAATAATAAATTATTATATAAGTATACTGAATTTCATTATATTGAAGAGAAAATTGGTAAAAAGTATATTTTAAAAAGGATACAAGGCATTAGATCAAAGGTAAACTTTTATTTTGTAATAAGGACATGTCCAAAAAGTTGCTAGAAAAGTTGTCGAAAATTTCACTAGCTATGGCAGTGACCGGTGGCAGTAAGTAGAAGTGATGAGGTAGAGAAATGTGTGATATTTAACAAATAAGGTGTTGAATGAGTGACATGTGTCACATTTTAACATATAAGTTGTTTGGTGAATTTCAACTTATAGGAAAATAGGCTTGGTGAATTTCAATAGATAGACAAATTGGATAATTTCAAGAGAGAATGTGATTTCAAGAGATATACATAGAGTCATCATTTTGAACAAATTGTGTTATTTTGGCCCAAATATATTAGAATTTGGACCTAATGGCCCAAAAGATTTAGAAATGAACTTATAAGTTAAGTGCCCTATATGTTGGATGCTAATTATATTTAAATAATTAAATTCGTCTATTTTATTGGATAGTTTATTATCAATGACATTGTCAAGTGTCAATAATAATATGATATTATATACTGCTACAATCAATGTTCATTACTATTTATTTTTCAGGCCAAATACAATATAATAAAGAAAATTCTCATTTTCTTTCCTTAATTTGTATTTGTAGTCTTTGGGAAAGAATTGTATAGTTGACCAAAAAGGAAGAAATAAATTTTTGGAAAACGTAAATTTGAAATTTTCACTAAATACCTAGCAAGTCTAAAAGGCATTTGGGCGAGAAATTCAATTTTGAAATTTTCTTGGCCAAAGATCCAAGCACTACTTTATTATGTCCATAAGGATAAGACACTGCAAAATGACCAAAATACACCCTACATATCAAACATACAAACATTTATCTGTTCAAAACCAATCTCAAAACTCACACACACACACACACACACACACACACACACACCTACTTTGCCACTATCACCTACAACAACACCCTCATCCTGAGGTTAGCGATGCTTCTGGTGCTACCAATTCCTCTGCCGCCTTCCAGTTCCTCACCAATTGTAACTTTTGCCTCTACCTCCACCATCGCCACCTTCTCCCACTCCTTCTCTCCGTTGCGATCTTGTCTAATTCTTTCATTGCCGTTACCTCCACCATCGCTACTTCTGCCACGATGGGTATCAATCTATACGTATATTCATGAGTATCGATCTATATATATATATATATGTATATGTTCATCTTCAAGTCGTGATTTATACGTATATGTTCGTTCCTAAGTCAACAAGCGTAATATGAGTTCCATATCCTGTCGTCCCCTTTAGAACCTATATCTCTACCAGATTTGCGAAGGCACCTTCTCCACCAACCAAATCTATATCTCCACCAGCATCAATTGTAGCAGAGTTATGAAAATAGCGAGAAAACAGATACACAACAATAGATTTCCGTAATCTCCAAATGTCTCATCCTCACCACTCTCACTACTGCCCAACCTTAAATTCATCTCCTTAAACTCTCTTTTGTAGATTAAAGACTCCTCTATCTAGGGTTTTCTTTTTCTTTTTCTTTTTCTTTTTTTTAGTGAAAAAATCAAGCATAAGATAGACGATCACGTAGGATTGGGTTTATCTGTTCCTCTTTTTTGTGGGGGGTATGTCCTTCTCAATTCATGAATCTGAAATTAGTTGTTGTTGGTTGATGATGATGAAGAACCAGATTGCAACAGATATGATATATTTGTTCCAATTTTGAACAAATAATAGGATTTGAACAGATAGAAAAGCTGAATAGAAAAATGGTAGAAAATTTTTTGAACGATAAAAAAATTGCACATATAAAAATTCAACATATAGGATTTGGTTTGCTTAGTATTTTAACAGATAGAAAAAAAAATTTAAAAATTGAACAGTTTATAAAAGTTGGACATATATTTGAACAAATAAGGGTAAAAAAATTGAACAGATAGCCGAAAAATTTAAATAGATAGATATAAATTTGAATAGATAGTCATTAAAAAGTCAACGGATAAAAAAATTCAACAGATAAATTAAGAAGTAAATTTGGAAACAAATGTCCTCTAAAATCAATGAAAGGATTTCTTACCAAATTATTTCACAAAGAATGGATTTCTCACCAACAAAAAATATCTACGGAACCTAATGCCTTATACACTCCTTACCTTAGACTTTTTAACAATTAATCCCAAAATTAAAGACAATAAATTTATCAAAATAAATGAACATCATAGAAATTTTTACTGTCCCTCTTGTTATCTCCCAAAATATCATCACAGAAGTAATAAATATTATATAATTTAAATCACAATTGAATTAAGACATCTTATGACAATATTCTAAGACCACCAAGTAGAGTTAAATACATAAATCAGTTATAGAACAAGACACACACAAAAAAATGAATAAAAGTTTTTTTTTTTTTTTTTTCAGATCTCTGGATCGAGTAAGAGATTGTAAAAATTTTAAAACAACCCTAAAAAAATAAAGTCATTCAACCTGTAGCATGCTATTACCATTATAAATTTATTTAAAAACAACTTTCACTAATAAATTCTGTAAAATATTATCTACTTATTTATTTTTAATGTCTAGTTTGGTAATCAAGTTTTAGGTTAATAACAAGAAGTCAAAATGATAATTGGATAGAACCAAAAGATGATTGGACCGCCAAATACCCTCTCACAACCTTGGCCCCTATGTATGTGATGCTGTCAGCCCTCAAAAGATATTTGTGTTAACAACAAGAAGTCATATATGAATGTCCTGGAAGCTGGCATCCAAAATAGACTAAGATGTGGGAGACCACTTGATTAGCTCTCTGTTGATTCATTTACATCCTCGTGATGTGGATAGAAACAACTTGGAAAACAATAAGAGTTCTGTTATGGGCATAACAATAAATTCTAGAATTAAACATATTATATATATATATATTAATGGTAAGTTATTTATAAAATTTGTTAGAGACTATTAAAATAAAAATGTTTATTTATATATTTATATATTTAATTTTGTAATTAATTTTGAGATAAATTACACTGACCTCCCCTGAGGTTTACCTTAATTACAGGGACCTCCCTTACAGTTTCAAAAATAACACTGACCTCCCTTACTTTTAAAATTAATATACAAAGACCTCACTCTATTATCCATCTATCCAAATTCAAACAGATTATGCTGATGTCATCCATAATTATTCTACAAATTCCAATACTACCATTCAGAAGAGGTACGTGTAATTTACCTATACAATTTACCCATCTCTCTTCCCTCTCACTCTCTCTTTGTGCTCTGTCATCCATAATAATTTACCCACTCCATCTCTCTTCCCTCTCACTCTCTCTTTGTGCTCTGCCTCTCTCTCCCCGCTGCAGACCGCAACCTCTTTCTCTTTCTCTCTCTCTCTCATCTACCGTTGTATCTCTCATCCGCCATTACGTCACACACGCGCGCACGCGCGTACACACACACACCTCAAATCAATCCAAACCATCAACGACATCGCCAACAACTTCTTTCGGCTCATCGCCGCCATGTCTACAAATGCCAGGTTCTATACGAGATTGAGAATCATGGTTGGGCCGTGAATATGCCTAATCACTCTGCCTATCCTCGATCTGCCTCGTCCCCAACTGGCATACTCACATTAACAACTTGTGAATCATTCTCTGGTTACTGGCGCAACGAAAGAACCGAATAGCGCCGCAAAGGCTCGGCGGGGTGCCGAACGAACTGCTGGCTCCGAAAGATCTGGTCCGTGAAAAACGGCGTTGCATCAATGCTGTTGTTGTTGTTGTTGTCGGTCGGAGAGACAGAGAGACAGAGAGAGAAATAGAGATAGTGGAGATTGATTATCAGTTCTATGGTGTAATTGAATTTCAAAGGATAATTTTTGTTTGAAGAAAACGAAACCCTATGGTGTAATTGAGTTTCATAGGATAATTTTTGTATTTATCAGTTCTATAAAAAAAAAAAAATTAAAATTGTTGATAATGATAATGATGATGTAAATAATATAAGAATGAATGAGAGAGGTTTTTTACCTTAAGGTCAGTTGTATCTTTT
The DNA here is from genome assembly GCA_036172215.1 of Camellia granthamiana. Lineage (NCBI taxonomy): Eukaryota > Viridiplantae > Streptophyta > Magnoliopsida > Ericales > Theaceae > Camellia > Camellia granthamiana. The sequence goes on along the minus strand of CM069916.1, from coordinate 73,608,765 downwards.
CAAAATGTGGTTCAAGGGTATCACGTGGCCCATATAGGCCACAGCTTATCTCCAGTCCAAATCTAGATTGGACGGTGCTGTCCGGCCCTTGGGGGCCTACTACGGGTCGTGTTTCGATAATCTAAACCGTTCAATGTGTAGAACTTGTCGAGTATTATATGCCTGTAAAAAATCACGTTGATCGGATATCGATAGCTATATGATCAAATCAGTTTTTTATGAAAAAAATGACGGTGAAAAATAAACGGCTTACAAAAAACTGATTTGATCATATAGTTATTGATATCCGATCAACTTGATTTTTTACAGGTATATAGTACTCGACGAGTTCTACACATCGAACGATTTAGATTATCGAAACACAACCTGTAGTGGGCCCCCAAGAGCCGGACAGCACCGTCCAGTCCAGATTTGGACCGGAGAGAAGCTGTGCCCATATATATATATCACCTATATAAATGTGTGTGTGTGTGTGAAATCAACTTTGGTGATATCCAATTCACATCACAGAGCATATTCATCTACCCTTTTCTCATGTCAAATAGCAAACTGACTTTTACAAATGCAATAATAAATCAGAGAAAATGTATGATTTTAATTATTAATATTTATAATATTTATTATTTTTTTATAAATATTATTTTTTAAATTTTTTAATTTTCATGTGTAATTTTTCCTAATAAATTAAGGGACATTAGGACTGATTGGTTCAGTGATTTATTCCGTAATGCTTGAGTTAAATAATGTTTTTACTTATCCATTTCGTATATATAATTAAAATATTATTTATAATTAATTCCATGATCAATTTTGCCTTATTGTTTGTTAAAAAATTTAAGAATACCAAACTAATTGCAAAAACATACGACACTAACCTGAACAAAACTCTTTTCAATGGTGGCACTGCATTTATTATATATGATTAAAAATATTTTATGATTGATTATGTGATTGATTGTTATTTTATTTATTTTTATTTATTTATTTATATTTTTTGGGGTATATCAGATCGGTGATTGGTTGTGTTTGTTAAATCTTCGTTTAACATAAGTTAAAATAAAATTTTTTGACTAAAATAATTATAAAAAAATAAAATAGACTTTTTAATCCAATAAAAATACAATGTCACATCCAAATCGTAATTATTTCATTTTTTTCTTTTACAAAAGTCAAAAAAATCAAAAAATTTATCACAAACGAAAATTTTTAAACCCAAACTAAAATAATTGAAAAAAAAAAAAAAAAAAACAATTCACATCCCAAACTAACCTTAAATTTATTGTTTGCATGTGTCCGTATGGGACGCGGGGTCCCTGCTGTGTTGCAGCCCCTGCTGTGCCTGCCGTGATTTCAAACGGTGCCGTTTAATCATTTTTTTTTTGTTTTGCCCCTAAAACGGGCACAGTTTCATCCTTTTTTTTTTTTTTCATCTTCTCACTATATTTTTTGACATGATAAATTACACTTTACTCTAAATCTTAAAATAAAAAAATTACATTTTAAAAATTAAATCCTAAACACTAAACCCTAAACCCTAAAATTAAAAAAAATTAAAAATTAAACCTTAAACATAAACCCTAAACCCTAAACCCTCAAATAAAAAAAATAAATTTTAAGAATTAAACCCTAAACCTTAAACCTTAAACCATAAACCCTAAAATAAATAAAAAAATAATAATAATAATTAAACCCTAAACTCCAAACTCTAAAATAAAAAAATAAATTAAATTAATTTTAAGAATTAAACCCTAAACCCTAAAATAAAAAATAAAAAAAATTAAGAATTAAATCCTAAACCCTAAACCTTAAAATAAAAAAAAATAAATTTTAAGAATTAAATCCTAAAATAAAATTAAAAAAAAGTAATTTATCACACCAAAAAATATAGTGAGAACATTAAAAGAAAAAAAAATACTAAAACTGTGCCGTTATCACTGCACAGCAGTGACCCTGCTCCCGTCCGTATGACAAGCTAAAAGGTTGGAATCATCACTGCTCTCAGTACTGGGACCCAAGCAATCAAATTCAATCTGCCTTGGACCTATCCAAAACATTTTTTGTGTTTCCTTTCTTATTGGCATGTGCAATTTCAAATTTTGCAGCCAAAAGAACAGGCTAGAAGATGATTAATCCCCCTTGGAAAAGTCTCCAAGAAATTGCTGATCACATCATTTTGGAATGTCAAATTTTACAATTTTTGCCAAAGACATTTCTACTATGACCAATATATGTTGAAAAATTTTCAAATTCATAAGAGTGGATAGATATGAAGTGTGCAATTTCATGGTGCCTGGTTGTCTCTCCAATGTAGGTGAAAAATTGGACTATTTCTTCCCTGATATGGAATGACATGAATAACTTGTCAGCTAAAATAATTGAAGGGTAACGATGACCTTCTTGGGATAAAGATTCTCTACCATGGTCTATATTAAAGTTAAAATAAAATTATATTGTTTTAAAGTGTATGGTTTTAATAATATCATCTTATGTCAATTTGAATTTCAACCGTTAAATTATGTCTTTTACTAACGTGTCTTGTTATGTTAACAATTATAATAACATGATTACAAAACAAGAATTAGGCTAAAGTGTCGTTTGGTCATTGGGTTGGGTTGGATTGACTTTTTGGCTAAATTAGTCGTAAAAAAACAAAATGAGCTAAAAAATCAATAAGATTATTGTTTAGGGAAGTAGGTTGAAAGCTAACTTTTTGATTACTTTTTGATTTTTTTTGATTTTTTTTTAACTTTTTTTGAAAAAACGTGTAAAAAATAGAAAGGTAATGTACCCAAAAGAGATTAAAAGCCAAAAAAATTACTTTTAACCTCTTTTCCAAAGAAGCCAAATATCGTATCTAAATCATAATCATTTCATTTTTCAATTTAAAAAAAATAATAATAATCATTTCACTTTTTCTCTCATGAAAGTCAAAACAGCCTAAAAGCAACCTAAACGAACTTTAGCCTAAACTAAAATAGCCAAAAAAACCAATCCCAACTTCCAAACGAAGCCTAATAACAGTTCACATGATTGTCGTTAAAGGATAAGGATCATCTGCTGTAATTTTCTTATAACAGTTTTATTCACTACAACATACAAGAATTTTAGAGACTGAGGCTTTTTTTTTTTTTTTTTTTCCAAAAGTATAAATTTTGTAACAAAAAATATTTAGGGACTAATTCAGTTGTCGCGAGGACAATCACCAAAGATCGTCTCGAAAAATCAAAAAATGAGTTTTTAGGGACAATTTTGAAAAATATCGCTAATAAATGCATTTTTAGGAACAAAATAACTTTGTCCAAAAGGTTATTAATAATTCCTCACTAAATATTCAATTTTGCTGCTAAAAATAAAATAATAACACTTTTGGCAACAAAATTTTTTTATCCCTAAAAAGTGATTTTATCTCTGAAACCTTAATTTTTTTGTAGTGATAGTACTTTTTACCATAGCAAGATACGATTGTAAAGTACATAATTTAACGACTTGAGTTTAAACATTAAATTATGATATTTATTCTAATACACACCTTAAAACCACATAGTTTTGTTTGAACTTTAAACATAAATCATTAAATTATCGTACAAAAATAATTTAAAAAAAAAAAAAAAACCATGGCAAGAGATCCTAATGGGAGAAATAGTTGCACTTCTACATATTTTATTTACTTTCTACATGAATCGGATCTAATAACTATTGATTAGATGATTATTAACATTTTTCTTTAAACAATAATCACAATGCTTCCTTTTGTTTTTGGGTAATCGAGAATAGATTTTAGACAAGATTTTTTAATCCACACTATAAACGCAAATTCAAAATTATGTGCAACCACTTGTTAAGCTCACATGTTTTCAAGTCATTGGCGTGATTCGTAAGGAATTTTAATGTTGGGCTTATCAAATAGTATAGATCAATAAGTAGGGAATACATTTGAAATGGTCACCCTATAAAAAAAAAAAAACACACACACAAAAAAAAAAAATAAATAAATAAATAAAAATGAGTCTCTTTTTGACTATTATTTTGCGTATCAAATTTGGATCATGATTAACCCGAACAATCATTTTCTTTCAACCTTATTAGATATCTTATTTTAACAATTGACATAGCTAACGGATAGTGGATTATTGCAGGCGAAGTCTTCCATCTATGCTAGAGACTAATTTTTTTTTTATCAAAAAATTTATCAAATATTTATATGTAGGTAGGTCTTACATCATGTGAGTGATTTGATAGAATTTTTTGATAATTTCTTTTAATTTTATCCCTAGCATTTTTCGAAGTCTCCACATGCATTTTTTTTTTTTCTTTCTTCTATTGGCACATGCATGCTTAGAGCATTTTCAATGCTAATAAGCATTTTACTTATCTAAATATTACTATACAATATGCATTTTACTTTGGTTATTAACTATTTCATGTTTCTATTCTAATCATACTCTTTATTTTAGTTATTCATCCAAATATTATTAATTTTACGGAATACCATATCAGTAACAAAGATGAAGGGAAACTATCCTATTGATTAAATATATTTTGCTTAGTCTTTGAATGCTAACTATATGTAGTTAGTGAATGTAAGTTAAGTTAAAATATCTAATCATATGACTAATGTATTAGAGTTGATAAAAGTGAGTTATACTAGATATTTTGACTAACAAATATTATATGGCTAGTTAGTTGGAGATACTCTTATATGGCAATATATTGTACAAAGTATAAACAATTATTACAAAAACCTGAGAAAAATATTCACATAAAAGAGTAATATGGAAAAATTAAATGGGGAAATTATCTATGAAAGAAATTTGTAAAACTTAATTTAAAAAAAACATTAAAAAAAATTATAATTTTTTTTTTTGATATTTATTATTACAGTAATGATAGAGACCCCCACAAAACACAATCCCTACAACTCCCAAAATGATCTAAACCATTCATGTCACTGTCAAACATAACTTTAAAAAAAAATTCAAACACATCAATGGTCAACACATTAGTGGGGGTTATGGAGGTCCTCTTTTGTGGAGTCCCAAACATTTTTCTTATTATTAATTTAAAAATATATATTTTTTTTTAAACATCAACTGAAGTTTAATTTTCCTAATTCAACAAGTTAAAAATTAAAAATACTAAGAAAAAAAATACCAGATTCGTTGTCTAATAATTCCAATCACCACCACATAAGAAGGATAATAAAGTACTATGATGTGATAAGTTTAACGATGCATGCAGACATGTTACTTTCTGCACCAAAAAAAACAAAAAAAATTTAAAAATTAAAAAAAAAATTATGCGTATATTAAATAATTTATTAAATTTTTTATCAAAATTTCTTGTATTTGTGTGAAACTCACACATATGTAAAAGGAGTTATGCTAAGAGATTTGATTAAAAAAAAAAAAAATGATACTAGTTTTGAGGTACATAGCATTTTCTAAATAAAAATTCAGAAGATATTCCCTCATGAAATGTTGAATAATCAAAGGAAAATTTAGGAGTGCAAATTGGGTGGACTCAACCCGAGTAATCCGAACCCAGTTTGAATTTTTTTAGGGCTTATATAAGATATTTTCAAATTTGGTATGGGCTTGGGTAAAACTTTATGATGCCCGAATTAAATTTGGACGGGTTTGGGCAAAGACATCAAACAATCCGAGCAACCCAAAGCCCGAATTATACATATATAGATATATAAAAATATTAAATATATATATATATAAATTATTAGTCATTACATGATATTAAAGTAATTTAGATTATTAAATCATATTGAATATCTATTATATATACAAATAACATAAAATATTTTCTTTTTTTTTTTTCACTCATAAATTGTAAAGACTACTATAGCAACATTTGTCTTACATTATATAAATTATTTATTTTGATGGTATTAATGATTTTCTATATACAAAAAAAAAAATGTATATAGAATCAAATTTTAATAATTTAATAATGTAGTTGCTAAAAACAAAATCGGGCAACTCGGGTTTAACTCGGGTCGGGCTTGGGGCTTGGGCAGGTAACCCCGGGTTATAAATCGGGCTTGGGCGGGCCTGGGCAGATCTCAGCACAACTTGGACTGAGCTTGGACAACCTCCCAACTCGACTGAACCCGCCCAAGTTGCACCCCTAGGAAAATTGCAAGAAAGTGGCACAAGGTCTTGTTTGAAACTAAATATTTTAGTTAAAAAGTAAAAATAAAAAAAAGGATAAATTACATTTACACCCCTTGATGTTTGAGTTTAATACATATTAACCCCTGACATTTTGAAAATTATACTAACCTCCTTGTCATTGTAATTATTTAGACGGAATAAAGACATTAAACTCATACATTCTCTTTTTTCATGCTTTACTTTACTTCCTCTGTTTTTTTTTTCCGCTTTTCCTTTGCTTTACTTTTTTTTTCAATGTAATTTTCTTCATTTTTCTACTAAGAGTTGTTACCTTTTATATAAGTAGAGGGTTTGTGAAATGAGGCTATCAACCACAGGGGTGGAAACGTAATTTCCAGAACGTCAAGGGGTAGAATGTAATTAGACCAAGCCTCAGGGGGGTCAGTGTAATTTACCCAAAAAAAATTATAAAATTGTTACATCACTATCTCTATTTTTTTTTTTTTTTTTTGTAAAATATTAAAAAATTACTAAAATAGTTTAGTTTCAAATGTGGCAGTGGGTGTTTGAATTTGAAGTTTTATTTATTTTTTTTTATTTTTTTAATTTTTTTTTTCTTTGAACTAGCTTTTTAAGAGTTAAAAAAAGTTAATGTATTTAAAAAATTGTTTAAAAAATTATAGTATATTTTTAGGCCTCGTTTGGGAACAGGCTATTTTAGTAACTTTTTGACTTTTTACGAAAAGATGTGCAGAAAAGTAGAGAGGTGATGTGACAAGTTTTAGTTGGCTTTTTGGCTTTATTTTAGTAGTAAAAAAAGTTAAAGTAACATTTAACTTTTGTAACTGAGGATAGACAAACATCAAAGATCAAAAAAATACAAATAAAAATAAAAATTACACCATACACATAAGGATCTTGCATCACCAAAAAAAATATTTCCCCAATAATCAAAGCTAGAACATGTTATTCACCCACAAAAAAAAAAAAAACACCTAGCACATGCCTGATATTTATGGGGAATGGTCTCTCTCCTATCCATAAAGCGGACCGGACCATGATGCTGGGCCGTGAAACTCATCGAGGGTCTTATTTTAATGATCTGAACAGTTTAATATGTAGAACTCGTCGAATATTTCATCACTGCAACAAATCACGTTATTCAGATATTGATAGCCCCTTGATCAGATTAAATTTTTGTCAATGGTAAATTTAATTTAAAAAATAAATTATTAACAAAAATATATTTTGATCAAGGACTATCGATATTCGATCAACGTAATTTTTTGCAAGAATGAAATATTTGATGTATTCTACACATTGACAAATGCTCCATCACTGCAACAAATCACGTTATTTAGATATTGATAGCCCCTTGATTAGATTAAATTTTTGTCAATGATAAATATAATTTTAAAAATAAATTGTTAATAAAAATGTGTTTTGATCAAGGACTACCAATATTTGATCAACATGATTTTTTACAAGAATGAAATATTCGATGTATTCTACATATTGACAATTTAAATTATCAAAATAAGATCTGTAGAGAGCTCCACGAGCCCAACGTATAATCCAGTCCACTTTGTGGACCGGAAAAAAGCCTTTTCCTATTTATAAGATTGATAAATCAATTAAAAATGTAGACAGGCAATTAAGATCCTATCATAGGAGAAAGCGATTTACAACTTAGATTGCATTTGGTCTAGAGATTTTGGAAAAGATTTAGAAAGTGAAAGAAAAAAAAAATGTATAAAATCAAGTAAAATCTAAATATATTTTATTTACATTTCACTTACTATTTTTTTTTCCTTTCTAAATATCTTTTTAAATTACCTAACCAAACATAACATTACGATTTCTAACGGGCCTCCAGCAGGACTTTAAATTTGTTACTCGTACCATCTCCCGTTTACACCACTCAATCTTGGAATTTTCTCTAAGTAAATGCAGAAGTACCCAAAATATTTGGAATTTTAAAATTAAACCCAGTTAAATTGGACTATCTCCAATTCTTCGCCACTTTTTCATCTTAACCTATTTTAAATTTAAATAAAAAGTTTAATTTGATATGAACTACTCTAACTATTTCATTAAATTTTCATCAAAATCTTTTTAAAAATTCTTTTCTTATCGCAAATTTTCATTTTCGTCAAATTTGATGGGAAAAACAAAATGATCTCTAATACTTTATCTTTTAAAATTTTTATTAAATCTAAATTTGATGAATTCTCAATTTGATAAATAAATAAATAAATAAATATATATATATATATATATATTTCTCCTTGTTATAGAATCAAAGAGCCCACAAGTGCACAACACCACCATCCCAATTCATCAGGGAGAAACGTCAGAGTTCACAAATGCCACATCAAGGCCGAACATATATTATTTGGAATTCAAATCCATTTAAAACTTTAAGCCTATAAGTGGAGAGCCCATTTAATATATATTAAAACTCATCTATTTTATTCTTTATTCGATGTGAGACTCTACTTTCACATATGTTCTAACACTCCCTTAATTTGATAAATACTTGACGAAATCATTGGAGATAGTTTTTGAGAACTTTATCATCAAATTTAAATTTGATTGAGAAAAAGATTAGAGATTGAAAATACTCTTAGGTTGCATTTGGTTCATGAATTTGGAGAGAAAAGTGAAAAATGTACGTAAAATGTGAATAAAATATAATTAAATTTCACTTACATTTCATACACCTTCTTCCTTTTATTTTCCAAATCCCTCTCAAAATTTACAAACCAAACACAGCCTAGAGAAACAACAAAGAAATGTTATTCCTATTCTACCAATAACTACAATTGTGAATCATCTTTCATTGCGATGCAATTTATGAAGAACCGAATGAGTGATTTTTTTTTGCCTTAAATTCAGAGTGATAGTTGATTAAATGATTATTTGGATAAATATATTGAGAAAAGAGCACTGATAGAGGCCTCGAATTCGAGGCCTCGAATTTGCCTCGAAAGTGCTTTTTTTTTTTTTTTTTTTTTTTTTTTTGTGACTTTGTGTGTGTGTGTTTTTTTTTTTTGTTTATTTTGTTTTTTTAGGATGGTTATCTGTAGGGATGTACCAAAAAAATTAAATATTTCGTACCAGTTCATCGGATAAAAATTAATAAATTGATCAGTCAATTTTTGATCAGTTAATTTTATCACTCAACCAGTCCAACCTAATTGATTGATCACTGTAGGATAAAATTTATTAATTCCATATAATTTTGTATGATGAGTTGGTGCGGGATGTCGCGGGATGTCTAATTTTTTGGCACACCTCTAAAAAAAAAATAAAAATAAATAACACAGCCCAATAAATAAAATAAAATAAAATAAAAAAATTAATCAGTCAATTTTATCATTCAATCAGTCCAACCCAACTCACTTTGCAGAATATCTAATTTTTTAGCACATCCCTATACATAAACTATCCTTGCAAAAAGAAAAGAAAAAAAAAAAAAAAACCAAACTAACTGTCTTAAAAAAAAAAAAAAAAAAAAATTAAAATTGAGATTCGAGGCAGATTCGAGGCCTCAGGCATTTCCCTTGAGGAAAATGTGTTTGGTGGCTGAAGTAATAAGGTTATTGTATAGTGGAAAATTGTTTGAGACCACTAAAACAAGGAGCTCTAATAGCTCTAAAAACACTGTGTCCCTAATTGATTTGATGTTTTGCTCTTTATTTTATTTTATTTTTTTAATTTTCTGGACTGCCAGCTCATTAGAGCTGGCTTAGTGGTCCATTTTTAGTGGGATCTATCACCACTGTTGTATAGTGATTTCAAAATTGAAAACTTGCAGTGAACAATTCTTTTTGCTTGATTTTTGTTGAAGTAATAGTATAAACGTCTCAATTTTGTTCTTATATGTAATCACTACAACATATAAGAATTTTAGAGATCAAATTTTTTGGTCTCTAATAGTAAAAATTTTGTTGTAAAAGATATTTAGGGATCAATTTTTATCGTTGTGAAGATAGTTGATAAAAAGTCGTCTCGAAAAGTCAAAAATAAAGCTTTTAGCGACAGAATTTTGAAAATATCCCTAATAAATAGACTTCTAGAAATAAAATAATTTAGTCTCAAAGTGGTTTATTTTTTGAAACAAAAAATTTGGTTCCAAAATGATAACAATTCATCACTAATGTCTAATTTTTGTTGCTAAAAATAGAATGACGACACGGTTCGCAACAAAAATATTTGCTCCCTAAAAAATAATTTTGTTCATAAATTTTGATTTCTAAAACCTTAACCCTTTTTTTTTTTTTTTTTTCCGTAGTGAATGTAACAATTTTAAATACAAAAATGATTGAGGCCTCAAATTTTTTGGCTCGAATTTGCCTTTTTTTTTTTTTTTTTTTTGCTGGGTTGATGCTTTGCTTGTTATTATTATTATTATTTTTATTATTTTTTTTTTGCAATGTATTAGCCCAGAAAAAAAAAAAAAAAAATTTGCATTCGAGGCAATTTCGAGCCTCATTTTCGAGGCCTCAATCAAGGTCCTTTTAAATAACTTTTGCGAATGCAATTGAAAATATATAAAATTATGAAAAATGATTTGTGGCACTAAAACTGTTGGCACTAATGGCACTAATTTCCTGTTTTGATAACTTTATTTTTTTTTTCTTTACCTAATATAGAAATTAGTGCCATTAGTACCCAACAAATTAGTGCCACAAATCAAAGCCCATAAAATTATAGTGTTAATGTAAAAGTTGATTTTGATTAGATTGCATAGAACCTAAATCTAAGCTAATAATGCTAATGATACGTATTAAATTACCCTACTGAGCTGAAATCATGGCTATACGTTAGCCATGGTGGTGTCGTGGGAAGAGTGAAGAGTGACGGTTGATGGTGGTAGTTGGTGAACAATGGCAAGGGAAGGACGAATGTAAAAGGAAGATTGGTGGGGGTGGTTGGGTTTGATTTGTTAATGAAGAGGGGTATGATTGGGTAATTTTGTGTTAATATTGGTGGGTAATAAAGTAACTTCCTCACATTTGATACAGGTAATTGTAATTATCATAACCATAGCAAGAAATTGATATTTTAAACAAATCTCAAAAATAATGATAATTTGCCTAAAACAAAAAGGCTCCTGTAATTTGACATTTATTTCTAATAAAAAGAAAAAAAATCACTATGCTTGGTTGCATTTTTTTGAAATTTTTTTTGAAAAAGTGATTTGAAAACTCTTTTTTTTTTAAAAATCCTTGTTCGGTTTTCTAAAAAATACATTATTATAATTTCAAATTTTCCTTTAAGTTAATGATTGAAACAATTAAAAAAACACAAAAAATTCACATCAAAATATTCTCTCAGGTACATTATATATATATATACACATAGATATACATGCTTGGTTTTATGAAAACATAATGTGGCATGTACCCATTTATGGGTGTATATCTTACCATTATCTGTATCACTTTTTTATAAAATTGATTGTACTAAAGCCTAGGCTATTCCCATCACGTGAAGAATCAAATCTTACATATTTTTTTTGAAAACATAACTCATTTTTTAGAATAACCAAACAAGTTGTATAAAATTCTCAAAATATCGTATTCAAAGAACCACAACCAAACACAGTGAATAATTTTAATCTATATATACCATCTCTATTATTGTATAAAGCGGAGGTTGAACTTGATATTCTAAAACCTTTATTTTTTTTTTATGCCACATGACACTTGGATTTCTTTATTTTTTATTTTTAAAAAGAAAAAAAAAAAGAACCAAAACTTTAAATCAAGACCTTAGATCTAAGATATGAGACTATTATCACTTGAGCAGCATACACATTGTGATATTAATTTTTTATTTCTGTTTTTATCTTTCCTTACTTGAATTGTACATGTATCGCGTGTACCAACCACTAATAATTTGAAAAACCAATAGAAAAATAAAAAATGCTATAAATCTCCCAAACGAATTAACTTTTTTTAGCATTAATTTTTTTTTTTAATTTATTTCTAACCAATAAACCAACAATTTAGTAAACTCCCAAAAGAAGCCAAAAGACTATGCAAGAAAATTACATCCTTTTCATTGGCAATATTGAAAAATCAAAGCAAGCACATGCATGATATTTATAAGATTGATTAATCAGAAAAAAAAAAAAAGCCCATAGGCAAGAAAATTACATGCTTTTCATGAAGATTGTTTTCGGGTGCTTCTATTTACACACCATATTTTGTCTCAAGACATACCATTAATTAATTATTTTTTACTACAATAATAATCTTACCTCAAATGACTAAAATAACCCCAACAGAATATCAGTACACACCTTATTTGAATACACAACATCTAAATCCTAATCCTAGCCACCACTGCTGTAGACGGCGATCTCTTTGTCTCTTGATCTGTATTTTCGCAATCTGCGAAGTGATGGGTCGCCGGCGTCAGAGCCGCCTCTTCCCATCCCATCGCCCCCCATTTTCCTCCCCAGCTCCTCTCTTTCCCCCGTTACCCTCTTCTTTTGAGCGCCAGCCCGCCGCCGCCTCCTCTCCGTCTCCCTTCTCTGTCTCGTCCCTTCCTCTGCGGTTCCGTCCCTTCTCTTCCCAAACCCTAACACCACACACTAGTCGCCACCACGACCCAACCTTCAGAATCGTGACTGCCCTGTAGCCTTCCCCAAATAGATCTAGGGTTTGAGAGGGTCAAAGATCTAGGATTTTAGAGAAGAAAAAGAAGAAGAAGAAGAATGGCGGAGAAAAGGCGTCAGAGGGAGGAAGGGGGTATGAGAAGGTAAGCGATTAGGGGAGATACTACAATGGAAGTGTGAAGGGTGGTGGAAGGTGCTGCAAGGGTGGTTTCTAGGGATGGAGAGGGTCGTGTGAGGCTGTTGAGGCTGTGGCGCCAGCGCCGGCGCCAACGTCGACGTTGGATAAGGTTTGAGGTGTGTATTAAGTGATGTGGGACTAAGGGTAAAATAGGAACGTTGTGGTGTGCTGAAAAAAATTATATTTTTTCAAATTATTAAAGGTGTAAACTAAGGCTAAGTTTGGCATCTTCAAAAAAAGCTAACAAGTCAAAAAGTCACTATCCTATTTAAGTCACATCAGCTTATTTAAGTCATATCACCTTTCTACCACATCACTTCAAACCTAATCCATATTTCATAAAAAGTCAAAAAGTACACTTATTTAGAACATCCCAAACAACCCCTAATGGTGTACTTTCAGACAAAATATGATGCGTAAATAGAGGCACCCATTGTTTTCCTATCATGTGCATAATTCTACAACACAGATGGTGCATGCTACATAGTACATGCAAGTTATTGTTGAAATTGATATTTCTTATCTACTATTGTGATATTTATGAGCCTCCGTTTGGCAAGAACTTTTTTGGGCTTTTTTGGCTATTTTAGCCACAAAAGACAAAATAGGCTTTTTTAGCCACAAAAAACAAAACACCACATCCAACCCATAATCATTACACTCCTCTCTCACAAAAAAAGTCAAAAAAACAAAAAAGTCCTTCCCAAACCAAACTTTTAAGCCCAAGCCAAAAAAGCCAAAAAGCCAAAAAGCCAACCCACTTCCCAAACGGAGGCTGGGTAGTAATTTAGTGGATGTTTGGGAAGTGAGTTTTTATGTAGGTTTTTTTAGTTGTAAGATATTATTAGATAAAAAAAATTTAGTGTTTGGGAAGATAGTTGGATTTTTTTGTGGTTGGATGTGATGTTTGTGAGAGAAAAAGTGAAATGATTATGGAGTTGAATGTGATATTTTGTTTGGATTTGTTTTTTTTAATTTTGCAAAACTTTTGTCTTTTAGTAAAAAAAAATGAGAAAAAAATCTGGGAACTAAGTTCCCAAACACCACCTTATCATATAGTATTTTGCTTATTTGGAATTTCAAATTAGGGGTTGTTTGGGATGACCTAAATAAGTGTACTTTTTATCTTTTTATGAAAAAATATGTAAAAAAGTAGAGAAATGATATAATAAAAAAAAGATAAAAAAATAAAAAGTGCATACTTATTTAAGATAGCCAAACTTACCCTTAATGATCGTGTAAAACATTCTGTGGGTAGGCCATACTTATTCATTTTAGTTAGGTTGTCAATTCACGTGCCTCATGAGTATAGGTTCGCAGTTCAATTTCTATTAGAAAAATATTGGGGACCTCTAATTTAGAGGTACCACTAGTGATGTGGCAGTGGGTCTCTCACTGTCACAGCCAATCATGTGTCTTGATTTTTTTTTTTTTTTTTTTTCTTTTTTCACCTCATTAGAGGTGGGTTTAGAGATACCTTTTTAGAGGACTCTAGCATTGTTGTTAATGTTAATTACAAAAGTTGCAGGAAAACTCAGTTTTTTTTTATTTTTAAGTTAGTGAAACTGAAGTTGTCACATCTTTTAATAGCTTAAGTCCGTACATGAGTTAGTAATTAGCCAATGATATCAAAGTAGACAATAAGTCATGTGTTTAAATCTCACTGTATATCTAATAATTAAAATGCTTACATATGTTTAGCATGTTCATGAAAGAGAGTTTTTTTTTTTTTTTGTTTTTTTTGAACAGGTTCATGAAAGAGTGTTTGATCACACGTAAAGGATTGTATTGAGAATATAATATAAATAATAAAATTATAATCATGTATACTTAATAATTAAAATACGTGCACGTGTTTAATCTGCTTATAATAAAAAAATCTGATTAAATATGAAGGGGCGTACTAAAAATATAATATAAATAATAAAATTGTTGTCATTCTCATTAACAGTTTAAGTTGCGTTATGAAAAAATTTCAATACCATGACGTCTTTTTTCTGTAAGCAATTCTTATATAGTTTTAATTTCCTTAAACAATTTAGGTGGATTAACCTCACATAGAAAAATATATAATCAAATCAAATTAAATTAGTTTTATGTCTCTTTCAAATGAGATCGATTAGGTGAATTTATTTTTGACATTATGTTATTTATGAAGAAATGAAATATGTTTATGAACAGTGCTCATTTTCATGAATATCCTAGAGATTATAATGCTGCATATAGAAATCATAATATAGTAGAGCTGAGAAAAGCCTAGCAACATACACTACACCAAAACAGGGCATTAACGGCGGTTTCGTTACCGCCGTTTAAAGATACTATCAATGGCAGTAACGAAACCGTCGTTAATACCGCCGTTAATGTATCTTTAACGGCGGTTTTCATTATCGCCGTTAACAAAATCGCCGGTAATGACCCTTTAACGGCTGTAATGAAACCGCCGTTAAAAAACCGCCGCTAAAGCCATTTTTAAACGGCGGTAATGAAACCGTCGCTATACCCCTCTCATTACCACCGTTAACGACGGCGGTCTTTGTTGGCCGAGCTCCGGTGAGTGGTGACCACGCGCGGTTAGGGTTGAACATGACCATCTACAATAAAATAAAAATAATGTTTAAATATTTATTTAGGAAATATATTTCATGAAGAGTAGCTGTGGTGGAGTGGTTGGTGTGGGTGGATGAGAGGTTGAGGGTTCAAGACTTGGGAAGTGCACGAAAAAAGAATTATTTTTTGAAAAATTTGAACCTATTTACGGCGGTAAAGAACCGTCGTTTTTGGTCTTATATTACCGCCGTTTTTGGTCGACTTTTAACGACGGTAATTTGCCTTTTTATGACGGTTGTACTTTTTCCGACACGCGCATAAACGGCGGTAAAAAACAGCCGCTAAAGCCTAATTTTGGCGTAGTGATATATCCCCTATCCCACACGTAAGTGCCTCCGTGAAGAACAACTATAATTGACATTCTATTTTGTTATCAGAAAAGATAAGAGACTTGACGAAAAGTTATGAAGAAATTTATCTCGAATTGTTACGTGTGATTTAGATTTAATTTTTGGTATAATGAGACTTATATTTAAAATGAATCTTAATTATACAATGCTTATTAAGAATTTTTTTTTAATGATCAGGTGTCTAGACCAGCTTACTCTGAGTAAAATTTTTGAATTCCTAACATTTCTATTTTGTTATAAGCAAGGACATATTCTAAAATTATCACTATGGATGTGCGAAAATATATTTCAAATACAAATCCTTATAATTTTTAATAATTTTAAATTTTTAGTATAATATATGATATTTTAAATTTTTTGGGTACCCGTACCCCTTTGATCCATCATTGGCTAAGAGATGACTCAAAGTATGATGATACTACTTGTCCCAGAGAGACGGGTTGGGCTGATCCATGTCTCCCATGCCGTTGTCCGATCGCTAGATCCACAGAGAAACCTGCACAAGAGTCCAACGAGGAACGGGAGTCCCCCCGCCCTCCAACGAGCAAGTCAGAAAAAAAGATGTATGGGCCAAATATCGGGAGACGTAAAGAGGCCGAATAGTTGGACCTGGAGAGTCGAAATTCATATATCGCATTCGGCCCCGTTTTATACATACAAATCCAGAGGTACCCTATTCGGCCAAATAACCAGTTAAGTAAGGGGCCGAGTAAAGAGCGGTTTGCAACAAAAGGAGCCGAGTAAATAGTTATACGATGAATTGAAGGTGGGCCCAGCCCTGAAGCCCAAGAAAGAAAAGATATAAATAGAAGAACATCATCCAGAGAGAGGTATGTGAGAATTATTACGTTTAACTTAAGATATAAGTAACTAAGAGAGCATACACTGACTTCACTGTCGGAGTGCTAATTCCGGCACCCTCGACCGGAGTGTTTATTCCTTTTCAGGTTGTTAGCTGAGGATCTCGAGTGTCCCAGTGGATCAAAAGAGTATTTCCAAACCACATCTCCACAATTGGCGCCGTCTGTGGGAATACTCAACTACATCCATGGCGGACGTAACGGAAGACCCTCCGATAGTCATTGATGAAACCACACAAAGATACGACCTCACTCCAACAAACATGCTTGGACCAGAGACTATCGCCGCAAGACGTGCCTTGAACTTCGACTCACTTGCCCAGAACTCGCCCTCGACTTCAGCACATGAGACAATGCAAGCGATCATGGAACATGCGAAACAAAACGAACAGAGACTGGAAAATATGATCGCTGAGAACAAGTGCCTCCGTCAGGACTTGGCCTTGGAAGTAGCAAAATCCAATTAAGCTACACGCCAAGATCCGGGACGACCTCTGAGAGGGGGTGGTCAAAGACCTCAAGTTCGGAGGCAATATAGTGACAGCGACTCTGACTCATTATCCCCAGAGCCCAAAAAGAAGGGACGACTCGAAACTACCAGTTCCTCTAAAGAGAGTCCACGTGTAAGGCATAAGCGAAAATGAAATGGTTTGGACGAAAAAGACCAGCACGATCCCTTCGTGCGTGTCACGACCCAAACTCGGCCCTATGGGTTTAGCACCGTAACTGGCCAGTAATCCGTGATTACCAAAGGCCTGCTTAACAATCATACAATATAACAGAGTTCAGGGCCTGGCGGAAGCCAAAACAATAAATGAATAGTGTCCAATGAGCTGTGACAATCTGTATGCCAAAAACATTTTTCATTCATACATGCATAAGACAGTACAATGCAAAGTGGCATACACAATATACATATCCATAACAGTCAGTGAATCAGGGACTTAATCCCTTGGACAGTGCTGTAAACGGTAAACAGTCTATACAATAATCTCACAATGGTACAAAACAGTGAGACAGACAGGGGAAATCAAAACCCCAAAGCCATAGCATGGCGACTAGGAACCTCGCTGTGAGGCACACAGGCTGGCTGGACAAAACTGGGGACTGACCCGCGCTCCTAGCTCCGATCTGGTTGCTGAGAACCTACATATATATATAAACAGTGAGCTAAAGCCCAATGAATAACATAATGTGTAAAGGGGTTATGAATGAATGTCCTTACAATAATAAAATCAATTCATTTAACAGTATTTCGATCTTTCAGTGTTTCAGTCAATCAATAGTTCAATCAATCAATACTTCAGTCAATCGATATTTCAATCAATCAGTCTTTCAATCAATCAGTCATATGTGGTACATCCATTAGCCTATAAACAATAGGTCCAAAAGGACCGGGCCTTAACAGACCCAAACAATAATGATGGCCATCAATCAATAACAATATGGTTCCACAAGGAAACCGACCGATGTGGATTCAAGAGGTGGCTCCCACTGTAGCACTTAGCTCCGTAGATTCTAGAGGTGGCTCCCAGTGTAGCACTTTGCTCCACATCAGTAAACAATCAATAACAGTAATGCTAAGGATGCCACAATATAGTTCGCAATACAGGACATACGTTCATTCAATAAACAATATCAGTTCAATAAACATTTCAGTTCAGTATCAAAAGATAACCATTTTGAACATATCTTTACACAATCTGTTACTCACAGAGATTGGGCTATTAGCAGCTAGAGCGTGTCCCCGAGAGCCAACCCTAAACAATTAAACAATTGAACACACACTAAGTTTAACAGTTGGGGAAGTACAATGATTAACTTCCTAATATGCCTCGGTGTGTTCTAGGTCCAAATCCTCATTAAGATGCCTTAAACTAGGCCTAAGAATGCCTAGGATGAGATGAGGATGCAAAATTACACTTGGAAGGCATTTTTCAAAAGTTGCTGAAAATAGGCCCCTCGCTCGAGCGAGCCTTCCTTCGCTCGAGCGAGCTTCAAAAATCAAAGGCTTCGCTCGAGCGAGACTCCCTTCGCTCGAGCGATCTGTGCTCAGAAAAAGTACTGGATGCTCCATTTTTACGCGCGATACCACGCTCGATGCTCGCTCGAGCGAGCTTACAAAATCACAGGGCTCGCTCGAGCGAGGAAGCCAAATCTGGAATTTCCAGATTTGTCTCCCAAGTTCGAACCAAGCATCCAATCATCCAAAACTCAACCTCTTGGCCCCAAATTCTGGAAAAACACTTTAAACTCAATGTATTACAAGTTTCAAAAGCTAATTTGCACATGCAAGGGCCAAGAGTTGGTCAATCAAAGCCATTTTCAAACCCATTTTCAAGAACACTTTCAAACATGCAATGCATGAGTTTTAAACCAAAATCAATCTTCAAATCTTGCTCCAAAGAGCTCAATACTTTGAAAACAAACTGAAAACATGAACTATAATATACATATGAGCATGCATGTACAATCAATCATGGATTCAACTCTTAAATCAACAATATAAACATGCATGTAACATTTGAGCTTCAATTCAACATTATTAGCCATATCTTGGCTCTAATCTTTAATAACCTTCTAAATCATGCAAGAGTCAACAAATATGCACAATCAAGGGGATGGATTCCTACCTTAAGTCTTGAATTAGAGATGTAGAAGCTCAATATGCAATTATTCTTCCAAATCTTCAATTCTCCAAGCAAAACAAGAGGAAAATACAATTCCCTCACTTTCTCTCTCTCTAATTTCGGTGGAGAGCTCAAAATGAGCTGATGAAATAATTCCCTAAGTGTGAACAAGGCTCAACATATGAATAAACAAGGGCCAACTCACAATGGCAATGTGGTAAATAAGTCAATCTTGGTAATTAACTCGTTTTAGTCTAGTTTAACCATTCCTAATCAATTTTCAAATAAATATACCATTAAATCACAATTATTCTACTGATTATAAAATACTAAACGGTTTCTAATTCGGCCGCTGATAAGGCCTTCAATTAGCAATTTAAACATATAAAATGCAAACAGTTAATCAAACAATGCAATTCGATAGTCAAACTTATTCAATTTCAATTTCGATTTCAATCGGTCTATTCAGTACTTCAATTAATTCAATGACCAATCGTTATCAATTCAATTTAGCAATAATCAGTATATAATTCGGTAATCGGTAACGAGGGTCGTTACAGTCTCCCCTCCTTATAAGGAGTTTAGTCCTCTAAACTCGAGTTAACATATCCACAGAAATGATGCCTATCATAAGGAAATTTCCACCCTATAACAGGAATATAATCATTTTCATAAACGAGTACATGACCCATTCCCAACCTTAGCAATGCACAGAAACAGAAGTCGCGTATAAGGATTGGGGGTTTATATTAAAACGGAATCTTATGCACTTTCAATTTCCAGTCAAGGACAGGTTCAAATACATGTTCATTTTCATATTCTTGTTCAGACGCACAATTCTTGCATTAAGCATATGTAGTGCATTCATTAGTACTACTAGAGCAGATACAGAACATATACAATGCAGAATAGATACAATTACGTGATGGTTATGAATAACCAGTTCCATGAAGGAATCCCGAATCCGGGTAACAGAACAGAACAGTACAGAAGCTAAGCCCCCATAATGAGGCCTCCGGTACGGGTAACAGAGTACAACAGATATAAGTTCCATAAAGGAACCTCCGATACCGGGCAGCTAACATATATCACAAAATATCCAGAGTCACGAACACTTAACAGAGATTGAACAATCGTTCAGTAAACAGCATATAGCATTTCAGCAACAAAATTTATTTCGTGACACGGAACATGAATACAGTCGCACAGTAGTACATAGCAGTATCAGTAATGGTAACAATACGATAACAATACAATACAGTAGCAGTGCAGTAACAATGTCAGTAACAATACGGTAACAGTTACAGTAGCAGTTATAGTAGTATTCACACTACTTATATCAAGTACTTATCGGGGTTATAGGTTTGCACCGGTTCTCAATTTCATAAGTAATTTCCCCGTTAAGTTACAGAAATTCGATCCATTCAATTTTGAGTCTTTCATTCAGTCTTTGTTCGATTCAGTTCTCGGTTCAATAATTCATCACAGTCAAGTCCAGTTCATTCGGGAGTTATTGGGGACATAAGGCGATTTTGTACGTTACTCCCATAGCCGTAGGCAGAGTTCTGTAGTACTCATTCATTTACCATTCATCAGTTCCAGTCCCCACAGATTCAGTCATAGCACATGGCAATACGAAAACAGTCATACGGAATTACATATACCTCCAGACAGTCAAAGTTATCAATCAAAACCAGTCTGTTGTCAACAGATCCCATCAGTTTTGTGGTACAGTAATCCTCAAACAATCATTTCCTAGTCAAACCAGCCCATAGTCAAAACGATATTTACCGGGTAAGTAATCACATGGTATGTACCCAGTTTTCTCCATATTGTAAGCAAATAAGGTAATAGCTCCCAATAAGAGTTTTCTCAAGTCAAATCGATAAAAGTTCGACTAGGTCATTTCAGATGTAAGTTCTGTCCAATCATAGCAAGTAAAAGTTCGAAGCATAAGCATCAAACATAAGTTACCATCAGTTACATAAAACAGTTTCATCAACCCATGGTTCTATCAGATGACAGTTTAGATCACAGTTCCATTCTTATTATATCCAAATCAGTTAACATTAGTTCATACTCCATTCGTTTAGGTACACAGTCAGTAGTTTCACAATTTGTCTGAGTTCATCAATTATCAAACTTACATCAGAGTTCGGTACCATTACAATTCATGTCAAAGCAGTATAGGTCATATACAATGTGTTCCTCCCAATAAGTTTACAGATAAATGTACAGGCATGTAGTTACTCATATCGAGAGGTAAACATCCCAGTCAATATAGCAGTTTCCCAAATAAATTTCTTTCATAAGGCATAGGGGTATACAATACTGCATCAC
This sequence comes from Camellia granthamiana, assembly GCA_036172215.1. Taxonomy (NCBI): domain Eukaryota; kingdom Viridiplantae; phylum Streptophyta; class Magnoliopsida; order Ericales; family Theaceae; genus Camellia; species Camellia granthamiana. The sequence goes on along the minus strand of CM069916.1, from coordinate 73,587,041 downwards.
CCAAAGTTCTTGGTGACGCATAACAGTGAGTTATCATACGAGGGTTCCAAATCAGTCATACAGTCACTACAGTATAGGCTCGTAGGTCAACTCAAACAGTCATGTCAATTTTTCCACAATCGCAATTTCGCAGTCTAGAGTTTATCACTTGGGGATCTTTATTCAGTCACGCAGTTACAGAGTCATAGTCCCAATGGTTAAACTCATCATACAAATTCATCAATCATTCCGAGCAAAGGTACAGTCATATATGTGTTATGTTCAGAATCTATTAACAGTCCCAATACAGATTTCACAAGTTCAGTGTACAATACAAAATATTTCCTCCAGATACAATAGTTAAGGTAACAAATCCGAAGTCTACTCAGTCTAATAACATCCTTAAGCAAAGGTATGCAGGTATGTACAATAGTCTAAACAGTTTTCAGAGCATAGGTAATTGTTAACATGGGGTTCACAGTGTCGTACATATAGTTCGCATCAACAGTAGATTTCGAAAGGTTCACTAACCACAGTCCATTTCTCTCAGTCTTAACAGTATTACAAGCATGGGAACATATATACCGGCGTGGGTGTTCAAAATCAGTTTCCATGTAGACATGCATTCACAATTCATAGGCAGAGGTTCATCTTTACCAGTCAATATGGGTTCTTAATGTCAGTAGTCTCACACACAAACAGACAGGGACACTGATGGGGGTATTCCTATTCATTCCCGTGGAATTTATCAAGAATTTCTGATTCGAAGCAAAGTTTGGCCGAACGTGATTCCAATCAGACTTCCAAGGTCATTCTACAAAGGCATGAGACTCTATAGTTTAACACTTCACCAAAATAGGTTTCCTCAATGCCACATATTCTCGTAGTTCAACAGTTCCGCCTTCACTTGTTACAATACGGTACAAGGACCTAACTCAGCAAGTTCTCGCTGTTCACAAGTCCTAACAATTCCCAGTGTATGGTTCATAATTCCAATAGTTCAATCAGTTCAGTCAATATGTTCGCAGTCTATACCAAGTTACAGAATATACGATTCCCACACAAACGTTCGCATAAGCAATTTCATCTATTTAAGGTAACACCTGCGCCAGTCATCTCAGTGTTCCTAGCATTCTTTGGAACTAGGGTCTAGATTTAGACTCATTATTATTCGGTTAAGTTCGTGGGCAAGATTTAGGCCAATGCCCCTCCTGTCCACATCCAAAATAAGTTTCGGATAGGTGGCGGTGACGCCCCAGTGGTATTTCCCACATACAGTACAGATAGGTATATCATTGTTCACATTACTTCTTTGACCTTCATTGGTCAAAGCTATTGCCCGAGATTTTCCACTCACGGAGGTCGTTCAATTACTGGTCACTTTCACTTTCTGTTACTTCTGTTTCATTCTTTCGGATTCAGTTAACGATGTTGATTTGGATATTTTAATGCTGCTACGCGGGCTCAGGCATTATACTCTATCCAGGACATCCACACTTTGACGGTTTTAACAACGTCGATTCAATCAAACACATTTAGGTCACGCCCACCTTCAGTTCTTTTCTAATCTTTTACAGTCAGTATCTATCATGTGGGGTGCCCATCAACTAGTTAGGTAAATTTTACCTCATATTCAATCACAGTCTTATCACTTCACTCAAGGTGTTCAAACTCAAGTACTTTCCTATCTCGGATGCATTCGGGAAAGTATTTTTCGAAGAAAACTTCACATATTTTCTCAGTTTCTAAACCCAAGTCTCAATTTTCAACAGTTCGGTACCTTCCAGAAATTCCGGTGGTTTCAGTTTGTTGGGTTTCTGTATCAGTATCCTCAGATCATATTCATTTGGTGCAGGCACGTGTGTCTGCCTTTATATTTTCAGATTTTCAGTTAAGGCTTCAATCATTCGTTCTTTTTTTAGCTTATTGACCCTCGGGTCGGAAGATTCAGTTTCATCCACATTCCTCCCCCGTTCCCTTATTTACACACAAACAGGGTGATTAACCGTACAGGAGAGGTTCTTACAGATTTCACATTTCATTCCATATCAGACGTGTGTATACTTTTACTTCAATTCAGGTACGGTCACGTGACCCTTTATTTTCACACGTTCACTTTCTTATAGATTTCCACAGTCGGTGGTAACATTAACATTACACGTTATTCCATTTAACTTCTTTAAGTATGCATATGGGTTTCGTTTCAGTTCACATAGACAGTACAAGAATCATAGACATAAACAATTGCATACTTAAACAGTTTATCGTATAAGTAGTCACTCGTTTAAACAATTTAACACGGTAGCATATATTCAGTCAATCATAAGCACACACTTTTCATGTTAATGCAATGTCCTAATCACTTTTCTAGGACACCCTATAGCTCATTTGAACACGTGTGTGCGGTATAACTCGTGGTTAAGTATCGCTCTGATACCACTCTGTCACGACCCAAACCCGGCCCTATGGGTTTAGCACCGTAACTGGCCAGTAATCCGTGATTACCAAAGGCCTGCTTAACAATCATACAATATAACAGAGTTCAGGGCCTGGCGGAAGCCAAAACAATAAATGAATAGTGTCCAATGAGCTGTGACAATCTGTATGCCAAAAACATTTTTCATTCATACATGCATAAGACAGTACAATGCAAAGTGGCATACACAATATACATATCCATAACAGTCAGTGAATCAGGGACTTAATCCCTTGGACAGTGCTGTAAACGGTAAACAGTCTATACAATAATCTCACAATGGTACAAAACAGTGAGACAGACAGGGGAAATCAAAACCCCAAAGCCATAGCATGGCGACTAGGAACCTCGCTGTGAGGCACACAGGCTGGCTGGACAAAACTGGGGACTGACCCGCGCTCCTAGCTCGATCTGGTTGCTGAGAACCTACATATATATATAAACAGTGAGCTAAAGCCCAATGAATAACATAATGTGTAAAGGGGTTATGAATGAATGTCCTTACAATAATGAAATCAATTCATTTAACAGTATTTCGATCTTTCAGTGTTTCAGTCAATCAATAGTTCAATCAATCAATACTTCAGTCAATCGATATTTCAATCAATCAGTCTTTCAATCAATCAGTCATATGTGGTACATCCATTAGCCTATAAACAATAGGTCCAAAAGGACCGGGCCTTAACAGACCCAAACAATAATGATGGCCATCAATCAATAACAATATGGTTCCACAAGGAAACCGACCGATGTGGATTCAAGAGGTGGCTCCCACTGTAGCACTTAGCTCCGTAGATTCTAGAGGTGGCTCCCAGTGTAGCACTTTGCTCCACATCAGTAAACAATCAATAACAGTAATGCTAAGGATGCCACAATATAGTTCGCAATACAGGACATACGTTCATTCAATAAACAATATCAGTTCAATAAACATTTCAGTTCAGTATCAAAAGATAACCATTTTGAACATATCTTTACACAATCTGTTACTCACAGAGATTGGGCTATTAGCAGCTAGAGCGTGTCCCCGAGAGCCAACCCTAAACAATTAAACAATTGAACACACACTAAGTTTAACAGTTGGGGAAGTACAATGATTAACTTCCTAATATGCCTCGGTGTGTTCTAGGTCCAAATCCTCATTAAGATGCCTTAAACTAGGCCTAAGAATGCCTAGGATGAGATGAGGATGCAAAATTACACTTGGAAGGCATTTTTCAAAAGTTGCTGAAAATAGGCCCCTCGCTCGAGCGAGCCTTCCTTCGCTCGAGCGAGCTTCAAAAA